>JAVHLS010000033.1:0-52092 GCA_032356905.1 Salix exigua | reverse complement strand
TTTTAACCTAAGATTAGCTCTATACAAAAATCTCTATTTCATCATCATCATCACCACCAAGAAACTTTAGCTGCTGAGTGTGATTGAAAGAGACAATGAGATAGAATATAATTTTATAAACAATTGTCTTTCCCAAAAAAATAAGGAAAATCTTTTTGCCATCTATATAAGCAATAGAACCTCTACACACCGAGTCACAACTTTCAGATAGCCATAGTGTGGCCCAACATGTAATTTTTTTCTCATTCATCTAATTATCTTTCCCGTCTCATTAAAATTGGCAAGATTAATACATTTATAAATAAATAAATAAATAAACGGATAAGGTGCTCATTATTGAGCCATACAAATCCCAAAGAGTTAGAGTAGTCTATATTGTCAGAGGTATAAGTTGACTGTTTCTTTGTGGGAAGAAAATAATCCATTGGCAATAATATATATATATATATATATATATATAATTTTGTCACACCCATTATTTTAATTATTCACTTAATTGACCAGACTCATATAGTATCAAAATATAATTTATATTCCATGTTTATTTGTTTAAACATGGAGTTTCACATGACATGCTAAACATTATATATATATAAATGATTCCCATGAGCTAAATATTTTATTGGTTGGCGATGAACATTGGGGGGGATAATTGGTTAAAATTTCCTTGTTAATTAGCAATAAAATGGAATAGAAAACCTTTAGCATATAGTTTTTTAGCGCTCCTTTTATATAATTATTATTTGTTTAATTTCTGGCCAGATAAGTATGGAATATAATAAAGTGGTAGATTATGAAATAAGACGGAGCTTGGAGGCTTGACCCACAATCATATATCTTTGGACATGCATGGTTGTAGACTAGTCACTCCACGAGGATTTTGTAAGAGAAGGGAGGCTTTCGCTGTGCTCTGCCCTGGCGAATCTATGATCTGATTATGTTAATGTCTGCCCTTGTTTTTCTTAATTGTTTATGGCTCGCTACAGATCACGCAAGAATACAGCATGCAAAAAGCAATCAATCAAAGCAATTATTCCAACCTGCTCGGGAGGGAAATAACTTCTTTTTTTAATACCTTGCTTTTAAAAAACATTAAACTAAAATAATTTTCTTTAATGATTTTGATATTCTAGTGTGAAGAATATTACAAAAATTATTTTAATATATTTTCAAATAATAAAAAATACCAAAAACACACACGAAACTTTTTTGCATACTAATAGTTATTTCACACATTTGTTTTGTTGTTAAGTGAGCGCATTTTTTTATATTATATGGTATTATTTTTTTTATCGGATTTTAACAAATTAAAAATTACAATCATAATGTCTTCTTTACTTTCATATCAAACAAATTTTTGTCAATCGATATAATTTTTAATTCAATTATTAAATCAGGTCAAGATTTAATCATTATATTCTACAAGTCCGACTCAATTTATTAGAACCAACTAGATTGTCTTCATGTTAAACTAGACTTTAAAATTGTTATTGAAGATTTATTTCCCTAATTATCTTATCATTCCTTTTTCTAATTAGATTTAATATCATTAATTCAAATTGGTTTTATATAGTTAATTCAGTTTAACTACTCGTTAAACAACGTTGTAGATTTCTCTCCTTTTTTTTATAAAAAAACAAACAATATAAGTCCATATTTTAATGTCGTGCTATGTGAAAGAGTTATTTTATTTAAAAATTTAAGTCATTAGATAGTTCTCGGAATATGTTTTATATTATTCTATAACACACCCCTAAAGTAAAAGTCTTTTAGGCTTGTTTCTTGCACAAATTTATATTGTATTGTGTTTGATTTTTATCAAATAAAATAGGAGTAATGAAATTAAAACTCGTGATTACTAGATCAATAAGACTTTGATATCATATGAAAAACTATTTCATCTAAAATTTTAAATTTTAAATAAAAATATATTTATATTATTCTTTAACAATGGTATTAAAATTAAATTCATATTTTCCTTTATCTTGCTATTCGCTGCGTGAATTAAGATGAAAAGGAAATTGAACCCAGGATCTCACATCTCCTTCTACAAGAGTAACGCTGAACGACAAACGCTCCGGTGTAACGCTGAACGACAGACGCTCCGGTGTAACGCTGAACGACAGACGCTCCGGTGTCCTATGACAGGGAGTTGCTAACCACCTGACCGAGTTTTCGTTTTCGTTCCATTAATTACGTATCAAATTATTCACAAGCATCCACCAGCTAGCTTCCCTCTTTTACGAAAATATAGCTCTCACCATGGCAACGACAGGGGATTGCCCATGTGATTAGGGCTGATCATGGGTGATTGATTGTCATTTACCAATCATTCTTTCTATACTTCCCTTACGAATCTATGATTTAATTGTATTCCCCTTTTCTTTTTCCTAATTGTTTATGGCTCACTCGAGATCATGCAGGACCAGCAAGAACACAGCATGCAAAAAGCAATCAATCACAGCAATGATCTCGAGTTTGGGAGTGTAGTGTTGTTTTCTCATGATTGTTTTAGGAAATAAATGCATTCAAAAAAATATTAAATTAATACTTTTCAGTATGATTCGATGATTTTGTTATGTTAATATAAAAATAAATTATTTTAATATATTTTTACATAAAAAATATATTTTTTGAATACTCTACTTTACACTACCAAACACATGCTAACTTATTTTGCATGCCAACTTTTTGATCCAAGAACATATATGTTTTTTTCCTATTTATTTTTTTATTCCTTTCCTATTTAGGTTTCATAACTTTATTTGAATTTGGTTTTAATTAGTTAAGTGAATTAATAATATATAATGGAAATTGAACTCAGGATCTCAGTTCTGAGTATGTAAAGTGAATTAATAATACACAAATGGCTGCTTCAATGGTTCATCAAGATATTTTTTTGATGATTTAAAACTGCTTTCATGCATTCACATCAAAAATAAAATTTCAATAAATAAATAAATTATTTCAATATATTTTCAAACAAAATACATTTTAAAAACAATTTCTATCATAATTATAAACACATCCGAAAATGAGTTGGTAACCACTTGACTGAGTTTTCCTTTTCGATCCATTACTCTTCACATTATTCACAAGCAACTACTAGCTAGCTTCCCGTTTTTAAGAAAATATAGTACTCAACTGTGCATCAACAAGGGATTGGCCATGTAGAAATAAAGGTTGAGCATGGGTGAGTATCATTTATCAATCCATGTTGCACAAATATCACAACCATATTTCAAGGTTTTAACTTCAAAGTACAAGCCCTGTTAAGACCCTGCATAACATCTTTGCATCAATAGGTTCTCAACAACCTGGCTACCATGCATGTTATGTAGACCAATTACTCAGTTTGTCTCTGCTTTCTGGACAACCTAGCTGTTAGATCTCCCATATGTCTCTTGCCCTAACTAAAAGTTACTAAATTTCATATACCCCACTACACCACATCCAAGAGCACTGAACCATCGAAGCAGCCATTTCGTGTATGTATCGTGTGCATGTTATATCTTGGTGATGCTATGAGGGCTCAGTTATGAATAAAAGTAACAAAAGATAAAGATACAATCACAAGCTTTTCCATCTTGCACCAGAATTCACAAGTTTGATGTATGCCTTCTTGAAATCGTCGAAGAACATGTTCTGATTGTCAGCATACTTTTTGATCCATCTGCACAGAACACAGGTTTAAGCAGTGATAGGAAAAGGTAATCAAAATTCAAATCTGTGCTACAATATATCAAAGTCAAACAAGTTAGTTCAAGTTAGCTTATATAAGAGAAGGCAAGAAACTATTTGAAGAGTTGACTGTGCCCAATCTAGGAAAGGAATCCATGTCTATGTCTCTTTGGATGTCTTTAAGATAAGAGATATATGTCCCACAAAAAACAATAACACTAATGCATTGGATGACAAATTAGATACCCATTACATGATGAGAATTACATAGCATGTGTTCATAGTTGAGCTTTTGTAAAATGACTGCAAAAAATCCGATGTACTGTCATATTGAAGTTCAGCAAAATACTTCAATTTTTTTAGTCTTGGTTCTGCTTGTCTTTCAGTAGGTGTAAAATGCATTTCACAACTATTCTGGATATCATCTACTAGGTTCCATGTTATTAAATTCCGAACTACTCAGTATCCCTGGCTGGGCTATATGCTTCACTCATTGAGGGTACAACTCAGACCTGCATTGCAAACTAAGGAGATAATGCAGATAGGACATGAGAGAGAGCATGCTTTGATCGAGAGATCCTTGAGAATGGCAAACCTTAAACATTCATCATCCTCAACAAGTGCATGATCTGAAGGAAGTCCAACCATGCTTGACATCCCACCTACATTTAAAAAACAGAAACAATAGATAAAATTATGCAAAGTACAACAGATCAGAATTTCAGTTTCGCAAGTAAAACAAGGGACAAACTAGATTAACATATGCTAATACTTCCATCCCAATTTTTATTTATCCAACAGAAAAATTATTGTTGGAATGTTTTGACTTGAAAATTTATAGGTGAGAAAAAAATTAATTTTCCATGGTTTTGGATCAAGTGTTTATAACTTCTTGTTGTTAGAATTTACAAAAAAGTGGGTTGTTGCTGCCATTCTGCAGCTGCTTCTGCAAATGACGACAGCTCCTTCTACTACATGCCTAGCATGTTTGCTGTCACCCTTTGCCCTCTCTAATCCTCTATTAATAACTGAAAACAGGGGACAAAATTCCCCATTTTCAGGCACAATTTCTGCCAAGAATCTGCCATAATTTCTGCCATTGACGTGCTGATGTTCTGCTACTAACACTTACGAATCCTTATGTACATCATCATTTCGGAAAAGTACAGACTCCATTCAAGCATGTGGCTTAAACTAGCTGAGCCTGGCATTGTGCGGTGGTTATCCAGTGCAGCTAGTCTTAAGAAAAGTTGTACAAAAATGATATTCATGTTGGTTAGTTTTTTCACCTGAAGATTTCCATGGCTTCTCTAGAAGGATTTTATAGTAAGAATTGTCAAAAACAAATGGACTTCCAAAGCCTTTACTTCCAAGAGTATGCGCTCCAGATAACACAACAAGTTCCTGTGTTCTGCAAAAAAAGGAAAGCAATATTTTACGCAGAAAAGATAGTAAAAATGAAACTTAAGCATGATAAATATGCTGAAAATATTTCCTAACTTTCCTCACTATACATTGACTTAGCCCAAGAAGAATATGACAATAATTGAGTCTATGGGAAAAGGATAAGAACTCACGTTAAGCCTTTTCTTTTAAAACTCTGCTTCAGACCAGGTGCATCCAAAGATTCTTGAGGAAGTTTGCCTTCAGCATCAGGCTCCCTACAAAGATAAAACAGCTGTAATAATGTGGGCTAAGAGTTTTAAGAAGATAATACTCAAATTTTTACTTCCAAAATTTTACATCAAATTGAACAGTATTTCCCCCCATGAATTTCAAACTCAAATACATGGCTAGTAGTTTATTTTCATGAAATTTAAGATGATCCAGTTCACTTCAAGTCGTCTTATTATTTGCTAAATAGTATGGTTAAAAGCTAGCCTCTTACAGTGAATCTAGTCTGCCTAACTGAACAGGTATTGTTGGACCCCCACAAACTGAAACTGCTTCTGCTCCCGCCACAGCAATCATGTCTGCCCACGATACTGGTAGTGGAAAAATCTAAAACATATGAGCCAGGCACCACACTGTCCATAATTCTTGGATCCATTAAATAGTGAAATTTCAGATAACCACCTTGTTGTATTGCATCCACTTCACCCTTTGCTTTGTCAAGAATCTAAACAACAATGCACCCACTCTGGAGTTAGCTGGCAGGAGATCGTATTAAGAATGACCAGTCTGGATTTAAATAAAAGGAAATTTAGCCAAAGCAAAAAACTCTAATATAGATCAAGTATCTCCAAACATAATTGCAAATACACATCTGCAAGTTCAAATTTGTGTTTATAACAAGAAAAGCATGAGAGATTGAGTACATGCCTTCAGTGATTTCTTTAAACCAGAATTTTCAGGCCTTTCAAGTTCATAAACTATCGATCCATTCATACCACCTGCATTAATTTTAATGGTATACAAATGAGAAGGGAATCAGAAATTGATTACTTTTAACTAATATCATTTAGTCAAAAGAAACACCTGAATTCCCATCCATTTCAAAGGTTCCTGCATCATGAAAAACAAGGCGAAGGACACCGGCAGCCTTGCCTTTGGATACTACCTTCCTCACTTCTTCCTTTATGAGCATGTATGTGTTTGTATCCGACCTTTAGCGCCAATGAAAAGAATAAGCTTATAAAAAAACAAATATCAACGAG
Source organism: Salix exigua (assembly GCA_032356905.1). Taxonomy (NCBI): domain Eukaryota; kingdom Viridiplantae; phylum Streptophyta; class Magnoliopsida; order Malpighiales; family Salicaceae; genus Salix; species Salix exigua. The sequence continues at coordinate 45,754 of JAVHLS010000033.1, read as the reverse complement.
TACAGCATCTAAAGACAGGCACTAAACTAACATAAACACACCACATAATCAAACCCATTTTTTCTGATTTAAAAGTATTGATAAGCATGTGGCATTGACAAATTAAAGGATCATCCATGAAGATAATGCCCACACTGGTCAAAAACCCAGTAATCTCCACCTAGCAAACTTAAGTAGCAACATCAAGCAACCTCTAATGATGGAACCAAGTAAATCCAAAAGTGTTAATCTACCTAAATAATCCAGAATTACCAAAGAAAATGCAAATCAAAACCAAAGCAACAACTGGGCATGTTTATTTAACTTACTGCAATGCTTTAGCGCTAAGATCCTCCGGGAATTCATGCAAACCAAATAGAAAAGGCAATGTTGATAAACAGACAAGAAAACTCCTTCTAGTTGAAAAGCAATCATCTTTTGATCCTGTAAGAGAATAAAACTCAATCAAGTTTCTATTTTGAATTCATTAATCCATTAACATTCACTTAAAGAAAAAATAACAACACCAAGAAGAGAATTTGCTTATGCAGAAAGAAGGATAATTGAGCAATGATTATCAGAACCATTATCATTGTTGTTAGAGGGAAAAGCACGGACTTTGCAGGGCGTGGCTCGAAATTTGACAGTTGAGGAAATGGGTCGTTGTGATTTAGCGGGAAATATATATTCTTGAGGAGTGGAGGAGGGTTTGGTGGTGCTGAGGATAGTTAAAGTTAAAGAAGCCATCTTTAATGGGTGGTGTTAAGACAGTACTTTTGTCTCTATGGAGGGTAGGGAGTTTTTTTTTAAGTTGGAGAGATAGTGATTGGATGAGGTTGAGTCATGGAGTGGTGGCACCAGAAGGCCCTATCCTATTGGCTAGTTTCTTCCACAAGTGGAGGGATTCTGTTTTTTATTGGCTCCTGGTTTGAAATAACTACAAGAACATTTAGAACTTCGGGGGAAATAAAGGAATAAAAGAACTTCATGACCAAAATAGAAGAAAAACTCTGGCGGAAAAGAGTCTTCATGCCAACGAGATTTTACGGCTGTGTATTTCCAGTAAGGAATTAGGCAATCATTTTATCATAACTTTATCATATACCGCTAGCCCCTTGTTTGAATCTTGGAATCTAGTCGAAAATAACACGCGATTTCAATGTTCATGTCAAAATTCTCTATGCATTATCACTTTGTCACAATAACACTCTTCATTTACATATCAAATTAGCGAGTGTTTGAAAGCGATGAATCTTTACTATTGAATCTCATCTAAGAATTCCCCCAGCTGCCAGCACATGTTATCTAGGGCCGGAAAGTCGCACCGCAGAGAGGTACGTATCACTATTACAGTCCGATGGTCCTGAGGAAGTGCCCTCCTCGCTTGATGACTTGAAGAAATTTGAAAACAGGCGGGAACCCAATGGTGATGAAGTCGGTGGCAGTGGAACTGGGGATAGACCTTCAAGCATTTGGACAACTTTGGCCATTGATGGCCTGAGATTCATATCTTCCTGTATACACCATAATGCAACTTTAATAGACGTGGAAACCCTCTCGTCTTCATTCTCTAGCCTCAGCTTCGAATCAAGGATTTCTTTCAGTCTCCCTTCTTCCATCATCTTGAATGCATAAGAAGGGAAATGGGACTTCTCCGAAGATTCAGTTGGATCAAAGTTTTTTCTTCCACCAATGATCTCAAGCAACAACATGCCATAGCTATAAACATCACTTTTCTCTGATATGGCATAATTTGTGATCCATTCTGGTGCAAGGTACCCCCTGGTGCCTCTTAATGTTGTGAAAACGTGGCTTTGTTCTCGATTTATTAACTTAGCCAAGCCGAAATCTGAGACTTTGGCAAGGAATTGACCATCGAGAAGCACGTTTTCTGGCTTTATGTCACAGTGAATGATCTTAACATCACAGTCTTCGTGGAGGTAAGCTAGTCCTTTTGCTGTTCCTACAGCAATATTGAATCTTGTTTCCCAATCCAGCAGGATTTCTTTGTTTTTCTTGAAGATCCATTTATCCAAAGAGCCATTTGCCATGAACTCATAAGCAAGAAGGCGATGAGCTCCTTCAGCACAGAACCCTTTTATCCTGACCAAGTGGTGATGATGGATACTGCCAATTATGCTAACTTCAGCTCGAAATTCTTTCTTTCCCTGACCAATGCCTTCCAACTTCTTCACAGCCAGTTGGGTTCCATCTGGGAGAGTTCCTTGATAAACCGAGCCAAATCCTCCTTGTCCAAGCTTCACCGAGAAGTTATTAGTAGCCGTCTGTAGATCTCTGTAACTAAAACGGATCGGCATCCCAGATAAAATCTCTAAGAAGTTATCTTCTTCTGAGATGTAGTGGGGAGATTCTAGCATCTTCTTCTTTTTCCTGTGATAGCGAAATGCCATATAAAGTAGACCACAAATGACAATCAATGTTCCAGTGACTATTATCACAACAATTGGAAAGCTTTTTTTGCCGCTCCCATCTCCTCCAGCATTGGAACCACTGCCTCCATCACTTGAAACTTTAATGTATGCAACAAAACTAGAGCCTGCACTAGAGTTCTGGAAACTCCCTATGTCGCTGAACAGGAAGCAGTTTCCAGAACTGCTTTGGAAGAAACAAGCAAGGCACGAGCAATTACCATGGCAAGCAGATTTGCAACCTTCCAAATCAGTTCTTGAAGAGGGTGGAACAAACCCCAGAGCAAAATAATTGAGCCGATCCCCAGCACTCACAAGCTCTGTAGAACCATCACAGGAAGAGACAACCTCTGCCTGGCAATTTGGGCGATTGCTAAGACCTAAGGGGCACTGGCATACATTGTTACCAGAACAAACATAATGTGCATCGCATGGTTCTGGTCTGCTGCATGGATCACTTGGTATTTTTATTTGTGAATCACTGCCTCCATCATCAAGATTGTAGAAAGATATGAAACCATCATTTCCTAGAACTGCAATCCAAGTTCCATTCGCATCACTACTATCTGAGAAGATAAATTGTGACAGGAACACTTTGTTTACATCATAGAACCTCCATGAATTTCCACTGAGAGATGCCACAGCAACTTTCCCACCATCTTTATTGATGATCATCCGGCTCTCCTTTTGGATGGACCAATAAGGCTGGGGAGTTGGGAAACCTGCAGAAAGAATCATGTATCCGGACTTGATTTCAAGGATATGGGTCAGCTTGTTGGGGTTAGGATCACTTACAAGTTTCATTCCATCTACAAAATCCTGGTTCGATATAAGTGTATCGGTAGGATGGCTAAAACTCTGCCAAAGTACACTACCACCATTCCCAAGCAAAACCAAATTACCTGAATCCTGCATTTCTACAGCAGAAACCCTCTTGCCACCAGTATCAGCTGTCCAAACGACAGCTTCCCCTTTTTGCAAAGACACCTTCCCATCTTCACCGAAAATGAATTTATCAGAACTTGAAACCGGGGACCCTCTATTTGCAGACCAAATGACCTTGGAGCTACCCGTGTGGACAACGACTAACAGAAATTGTGTAGCATCTTGAGTAGTTGAGAAGCCAAATGCGAAATTCGAGCTGTTAGATATAAGAAACATCCCATTAAGATTGATCCAAGTCATTTGAGACCCTTGACACCCAGGATAGATCGTTCCTACATATTGGACACCAGCCTTACAGGCTTCAGGAAGGAGGAGGACAAACAATGATATGCACCCCATTAAGCGAATCAAACCCCATTGGCCCATGGACGCTCAAGAAGCGAGGGGCAAACAAACTAAACAAAAGAAGGAAATTCTGCTACTAAATCGAGGACAAGAAGAAAAGGGATTTGATGGACAGTTTATGCGAACAAACCGATGTCAAACTCTTGAATCAGTGCTCACAAGTTGAACTATAAAAGCAGGTTGCTATACATCTAAATCTAACAATTCCCAGATTCAGGAAAATTTCAGGTGAGAGAAGAAAAGAGTGACAGGCTATCGAATTCCAAAGCATAGACTAATAAAGTACAAAACAAATGAACATGAATAAATGTGAAAGAAAAAAGGACCCCTCTTTTAACTTTCTTCTCTTCAACCGAGACACCAAAATTTGGACAAAACTAAAGAGGAACCAAAATGGTGAGTCAAGGAAACAAATCTTGTACCCTCAAGAACACGGTAGACAAACAGCATCAAACCCCAAACCACTCATGATAAGCACCAAGTTCATAATCAGGAATGGCATCTTATTGATGGTTACCTTCAATTAATGACAAATTCTAGAAAAGGAAGAAGAGAACCATCAATTTGAATTGATGGGTACTCTTCATGTACACCATAAATTTTGACCAACTTGTTGTAGAAACAGTCTGTGATATATCTGTAAAACGAGGCAGATTCAAAGAAAGCTGAGCAATAAATGACAGCAGAAGGTTGGAGAGGAAGAGAGAGTTAAAAGTGATATAGAAACAGACAAGGTTGTCTTGTAGGTATAGCTTTCACCTCATGTTCTGTCGTTGCTGTCGCAGAAACAAGTGGATTTGCAAACATGGGCCTTTCTGTCTAGCTTAATTATTTCCATAAACAAACTGTTATATTTTGTTTATAGCTTTACCTTATGTCATCCAAGTTCCGAACTGTCAAAACCTTCGCACGGTTTTACGGGGTTTGACTTATATCCTAGTACAAGGCCTGCTAGGTTTTTTACGTGGTATCCGGTAATAAAAAACTTAAGATATATATAGTAGATTTTCAGTTAAAGTTATTATATGTATATTTTATAAGAATTTGATATAATTAACAGACCTGAATTCATAAAATAAAATATGTTTTCAGATCAGGTTTTAAAATATTTTATTTTATTACCAAGAATTGTTTTGAAATACAACGAAAAACAGGTGTTAAAAAAAAAAAAAAGAGAAGGTCCTGTGATCGTTCACGGCTATGCTTCTCCGTACTCATTTTTTGCATTTTTTTTATTACCAAGTTGGTCTTTGAGGAGGAAGATGGGCTTCGTGATTGTATGATTTTTGTTAATTATTTAATTTAATTGTCTTAGTCGATTAGGCATGAAATGGGTGGGGTCTGTCTTCAACATTAATGGCTGTTGGGAGATAATTTAATGCAAGAGTTCGATGGAAGTGGAGAGAAAGAGTTTAGCTACCTGTCACCAACTCATACCCGTACACGATCAGGGTGGGCGTTCAAGCTACAATTAATTGTGTTTGAAGTGTTGTGGACGGTATTTTTAAAAAATATATATTAAAATAATAGACGTTTTAATGTTCTAATATAGAAAATAAAATAAATTATTTTAATAAAATTATGTGCGAAAAACAACCACTGCCGCCACTGGTTTATAAACTCGCCTGAACAACCACAATCCGAACCTTGAATTGTTCCGACCAGGTCTATCTGGATGGTGCTTCCTTTCTTTTTATCTCAGAGTTCCAAAAATTGGATGGCCAATACGACCTAAAACTATGCGCATATAAAATTATAAATAAATATTTACAGGTTCGATTTGGACAAATCGACAAGCCGACAAGCACATGCAGCTACAGCAGCCATACCTAAAATACAGCTAAGCCGTACTTGCAATTTTGTGTTTATTTTGTAAAATATTTTTTTTATTTATAAATATATTAAAATAATATTATTTATTTATTAAAAATATTTTTTAATATTATCACGTTAAAATATATAACGACACTAAAAAAATCCCTTATCATAAAAAAAAATCTGCTTTCTAAACAACCCTAGGCCTAATCTTCTAGACTGATTCTAGAAATAGAACCCTGAGCTACTAGTGATAATGATGCATGTAATCATCTAATTTCAGCTAAACATGAGACATGAATAGGTGGAGCAAGTTGGGCAAGATCCTTATTTCATGTTATATAGTTGTATTTCCGATAAAATGAATGCCCGTACACACACACACATATACAATATACTCAATTAAAACTAATATTATTTTACCAAAAATAACTAATGTTATAAATAAAAACAATGGAGATTAGAGTTATAAAAAAACTCTTGTTTTATATATATGTGTACATGTTATTCTTTTAAAAGTGCACCTATTTATAGATATATATATATAATACTTGTTATTTTATACTAATCCACGTTTATGCAGTGGACTCGAAAGGGTGAAAGTGCTCTCCAAATTACAGATTTCGAAGAAGGGATTAAACCTCTAATCTCTCTTAAGGGACGAGAATGTCCTCACCATTCACGTCAATTCTTTGATAAATACTTGTCTTTGATAAATACTTGTTAGTTCAAAAGAATTAAAAATATATAAATTCAAATAAAATTGAAAATGATGAATAAATATAATAATAAGGAGGTGTAAGAAAGGCAGAAATTAAGCGTGGCCGTTAACTGTGACGGCTCAGGCTCCAGGATCAGATGGATTCACATTTACATTTCACAAGAAATTAAGCGTGGCCGTTAACTGGGAAAGTCGTCTTCGACAGGATCACGGAGTTCTTCAAGAATGGAAAATTGCAGAAAGGCATTAACACAACTCACGCGGCACTGGTTCCAAAAAAGAAGCACCCAACTAAACTCTCGTGGTACGGATCAATTAGCCCAGTTCATGGCTAGCTTACACAAACTTTCTGCCAAGGTCCTCTCCTCCTGGCTGAGTTAGAGAGAGCAATTCCAGGCGGCATCAGTCCAAACCAAACAGCTTTCATAGCAGGGAAAGCAAGGTGCAGGGAAACTTACGATGGCTTGAAATGGGATCAGGGCTATGAATTAGCTATCATGAGAGCTGTCTGGTAGGGATCGGTCTTGATGAAGAATACACTGCTGGAATGGCAGGTGCAGCCTGCTGCAACTGAGACACATTGCCATTTTTAAACGCTTGAGATTTCTTTTGGGTGCGTGTCCAAGAAGGCTCTCAACATCGGAGGAGTCATAAAATTGAGCCCAGTTACCTTTGTAAGCTAACACGGCCCATACGATAACACAAAACGGCCCAGTTAGTACTCTGCCCTCATTGATCTTTCCTTCTGGCCCAAGATGACAGATATAAGCTGCGCTTCACACTATATTTATAAAATGTTATTTATTATTTTAAATTAAATATTTTTGGTGTTTTTAAATCATTTTAATTTTTTGATGTCAAAAATTATTTTAAAAAAATAAAAATTATTATTTTAATATATTTTTATTTATTTAAAATTTGAATTTTTATTTATTATTTTAAATTAATTTATATATATATATTTTTAAATCCTATGCGGTTCAAACCCCTTTACAATATAATTTTAAATCTGTGTGACTTTCGAGATTAGCATAAGGGTTAATAATTTCAAATTGTTTTCCATGCGGTCACACAAATTAACTTTCTTTAAATTGTTTTGACCCGGAAGGTTAAGCTGATGGATACAGCATTAAATATAATTTATAATAATTATAATATTAAAAAAATAACAATGCTATTATTATCATTACTTTTTTTTTCATGTGAAGGAAAAAAAAAGAGGTTTTGTCCTTTGTGTAGCGTGCGGAATCAAACTAATATATTGACGTGTCGGCAAAACCCGTAGACGGGCCTCCATAGAGGAGGGTCACATCGGTTTCAATTTCAAAAGTTAAAACGTCGCTATTGAAGATATATCCGAAATAAGTGGGTGGTGCCCAAGAATAGCCTGCAAAATTCTTAGACGCTATCGACATGATGAGAGAAGTTGCCCTGGTGCGTAATGGCATGATGGACCGCAGAAAATTCACCATGGACACAATGTCTGTGATCCTGACGAGAAGCAGATTTTATCATTCGCCGAGACAAAATCATTGGCTTTTGAAATTTCTGGGAAAAGGGAGTCTGTGATATAATTGGTACTTGATTACTCTTGCAAAGAGATGAGTGGTGTGTCAAAGAACGGACCGGAAAGCAGAGATGGCAAGCAAGGCTCAAAAGTAGCGTTTCTTGCTTCCTTCGATCAACGGAACGGAAAAACCACCGGGGAGAGCGCTGCACGGACGGCAATGGTTGTTGTCATCACCGATTGGCTTCACTCAAACCCAGAATCCACGCCAACATTGTCATAGTGAACCTCGAAAGTCGAAACAGAAAGGTTCACAGGAGCGGTGAAAGCTTAACTGCAACCGGGTGAATACCGGGTGGTGACTAACGTGTTAGATAATAATATAAACATAGATATCACCTGATAGGTTTAGGTTTAGGTTAAGGTTTTAAGTGAATGGTTGATTGTGTAGTTGAAAAAACCTTAAAATGGCTGTTTCGTGTGCTTTGAAGATTTGTTGTGTGTTTAGGTTGGGCATTGGCTGGCAATCCATGCTTTTCATGGAGAACAAGTCTCTTAAAATGGCTGTTTCATGAGCTTTGAAGATTATTTTTTGTCTAGGTTGCGCATAGGCTGGTGATCCATGCTTTCATGGAGAACAAGCCTCTTGATGGGGATAAATGGAATGAATAAAAAGAAAAATTAAATGTTTATTTCATTTTCTTGTAGTTGTGTGAAAGGGATTTTCCCTTTTTTCATACCTTGCCATCCCCGGATGTTTATACATCAAGAGATCACTTTCACATGAATTTGCTGGCACCTCAAATCTATCCATCAAAGCCATTAATCTTCTGTACCTGGTGACCCTCCATCCACCTTTTTCACCTCCCCCAAGTCCACACAACAAGTTAATTTATCAAAACCATATGGCCCACACTCTCCACTATGATGGCTTTGATGAATATTGAAGTCGTATAGAATAAGACAGACCCTGGAGATGGCTGAAAACCATCCATGGCCTGCGGATATTTCTCATCATCATTCATACAGGCAGCAGGTCTTATCTTCTTCCTGATTGGGCCACATACACAGGTGAACAGGCGGAGAGCATATTGACTCGAGATAATAGCAGTAGTAAGTCAGTTTTAGGCAAGATAGACCTTCTTGTTCCCCACTAACTCTAACAAAAAGCCCTGTCCGGTTATTCATTAATCATTTTTTGCCCACTTTTAAGCCAAACCAATCAGAATGGGGGCCAATGACCTCAGATCTAATGATCAGGATTACTTCTTCTGATGGCTAAGTTTAAGGTTTGTTGATGAAGAGACACGTCTTTGCCCCCACCTTTCCACTTTGATACCATACTTTATACTACATCCAAAGTGCAACCAGGGACTGCCTTTAGGATCTGTAATTTTTCCAAATTTCAGCTGATGGACATACAGTTGCATAGATTCTACGCATCGATTGCCCTTTAAAACTATTCCAGTCTCCAATCTTAAAATCAAGTTTCTTCAACCAGATAAAGGGAAATCAAGTTTCTTAAACATGTACTTGTTTATTCTTTAATTTAAACCAGAAGAGCCTGGTGTTAGTTCTAATGCAAACTAGATCAATATTTACATCTAACATTCTTACATCACTGCAGCTAGAAAAAAACTAAAGAAAGAAAAACCGCATCGCCAAAAAGAGCCCCAGCAAGATTTTCTTACAAAGGCATATCATGAGTTATAAGCAACGTACCAAGTAACAGTCAACCTACGAACCAGCTCTTTTCATTCTGCAAGTTCACTGATTACAACGAAGCTTTGGCTGCTGCCAGTAAAATTGATCCTCAACATGGTGATCCAATACCGCCTTGCGTTTTTTCTCTGTCACGTCTATATTTACATGTTCCCTCAATTTGCTCGAGCGTGGAACTAACGGGTCAGCCACATTGACCCTAGTGAGTTGCTTGGTTATCAGACTCGGCATTGGAGCTGGGAGAGAACCCAGCCTCAAAGATAGATCGCACCCAATTTCTTGCTGTTGCAAAGGACTGTCCTTGAGATGATCAGCAAGACAGGTTTGAACAGGAATGTCCTCGGTACGAGGGAAGAAGTTTTGCATAGCAGCCACCTCGACAGGCTCCATGGTGCCAGGAACAGTCTTAGGAAGAGCTCCACAGCCTCGCCGTGGTTCTAGGCAACCACCATAGTATAAAGGGTAAATCGAGCACAGGCTTGGTATACGGTAGTTTTCCAAGGGTAAACATTGGTTAGCGTTATACAGCGGGATTTTATCATCTATAAAAAGAAATTTGTTAGAAGTGCCATTGATTTGGCCAGCAAAGTCTTGCGATTCTGAGCCTGAAGGGGTGGAATTCATGATCATGGGTTTCACCATGTTTGGATAATTAGGTAGGACGTATGAGTTGGATGTATGATCAGCATGAGTGGTACCGTGCATAGAACCAGGGAGCAGAGTGTTTGGCTCTCGAGTGCTAGGACTAAGGTAAAAGCTTGGATTGCAATTCCGTTGGCTCCTCGAGGCTCTTCTCGGCGTGCAGCCCAGGTTAAGGGCAGCTGAACAGTAATGAAATCGAGTGAGAAAGATTACACATAGCATATACATGCAGAATATTGCCCGTACGATGTATAAAACAAAGTGGAGAATCACACAAGATAGGACTTACTGTAAAAACGGCACCATGTGAGAAGTAATTATAATGGTTGAATTAAGTACGATGACAGGCACGTACACTAAATCTAAATTTCAAAGTAGCACTCATTATAATTGACCCCAAGCACTGAAAATCGGGCCAAAACCACTCTAAACTCCAAAGTAACAAAATCTTTATCCAGCACTTGGCAGAAGTAATAAAAACAGGGTAGGTGGTACCTTCAATGCAAGGTTGAAGAAGCTCTCCGGTTTCCATACTCTCATCGCGCCGAATTATGGTATTAATGGCATCGTTTGTTCTGTCCCAAAGTGTCTTAAGCTCCATATATTCAGCCTACGCAAGAATTAGAATCCAAAAGGAAGCTATATAAAAAGAAAGGATCGAGATCTACCAAGCCAGCGAGAACTTGGGACTATGTTGAGAAAACATAGAAAGCATAATAAATGTCAATTTTCAATCTTTAATTCATGAATTGTCAGCACCCAAGCAGTATGAACTCAAGCTCAAAACGTTTTTTTTTAAAAAAAGAATCATTTCATCGACACTTTAACTCTGCTTTCAATTAACAACACACACTGGGTAGAGGTGTGCAAATTTCAATTGACAGTGAGCGGGTCAAAAAGGAGAAGGCTTTAACCTCAGAATTGGCTTTCGAGTACATAATTTCTTCTGCTTTCAGGACAACAACTGGGAGCTTCTCTTGCCATTCCTTGTTCTTCTTAGTTGTTGAGCCGTGCGCCTCATTAACAAGTCTAAACAAAATACATATCGAAGATCAGTGAAAAAGACAGAATTCATATCACATATGCACAGAATCAAAGACAGACCTGAAAATTTCTTGAATGAGAGAACCTCTGATGGGTTGGTGTCTATCACTGTGCCACGCTCTTCTAACACATTCATAAGGTCTTGGTCCTGGTCTAGGCATCTTCTTCTTCTTCTTCACAAGTACTGATTCAAGAAAGGCCAAGATGATGACAAATTAAGCTGTGACTAAGAAGTAAAGGGTAGCATCAGTTTTCCTGCCGTTTTACTCCTGCTCGAGTCTTCAAAATCACACACAGAAACTCTGAACAGAACAGCAACTAAACAGTAGAGCGAGAAGTGGTGAGAGAAGCATAGGCTTTAAGTATATCTCTCACAAGGGCTTGGCCTTACTTTTTATCTCTTTTCTGTCACAGACTCAATTATTTCAGCAGGGACGAGTTTGGTGTGTCCCCCACTCGTCCACATGCCTGCTTCCCCTTCCCCCAAGAGTCCCTCTCTCTATTTTTTCCATTGGTTTTGGACTTTTCTCTCTCTTTCAACTTTATCCCTCTCTTTAAAAATTTTCCTGCCTTTCACTGTGCTAGTAGAGGTCGGGGTTGCTTGGGTACCACCGACAGTGACAATATTATCCGTTCTTCTCTCCCCCACCACAGCATGGATGGTCACTGGTGAGGAAGGGTGGCATCGTATTTCTACCATGTTAGCAAAGCCTCGTCCTGATCAATCAGGAAAGTGTGCCCCATTCGATTTCTGGAGAAGAAAAGTCTCCTTTTTTTGGGTCAAATGTGTCAAGAAGAGATTGAAATTTGCCTGCTTTAATTCCCAAGATAGTACCTTTGATTTTGCATTTCACCGTAATCATCAACATGTCCGGGATCAGTGAAGAAGATATAGGAGTGGAAGACATAAACTAATATTGTTTTTTAAAAGACTTTCCTTTTCTTGGATATGTGGGCTCATTTTTTTAAATCAAGTTTAGTTCTTTTTAAGCAAAACCAAATTATTATGGATGTGTGTGGTCAACCAATGATCAGTTGATGGGAAAATATTAATTATTTACATGAGAACCAATGATCAGCTTGCTTTGGGGGTGTCTGAATTTAAGTGGAATTACTTTTTTTTTTTATCTGCAAATATATCATCCGGCTGGCATTTATATATATCGAGACTAATTTACAGTTCAACCAAACGTTCATGTCCAGACTAATTCAATTTCAAAAATTAATTTTCTTGCGATTACCATAAAATTTTGATTTATGGATGATAACATGGTAAACTACTTTACCGTAGCCTTTTTATGGGATTCACACCCTCGACCATAAAAATCGGATGCAAAAACAGGACCAATTTCCTTTCTCTGAGATTTTTTTTTTAATTTTTGGATATTAATGTAGCAAATTAAAATCTTGCCCAGATAAAAAAAACTTTGGAAAAAACACGGCTTGAGCATTTTATTTTTTTTTGAAGAATTAGTGGCTTAAAATAATAGCAAATTAGAACTGTGCAAGAAAGATTTTATATAAACAACACGATCTGTTACAAAAAAAAATAATTAAAATGAGCAGTACAGAGTTTAAGAATGAGATCTGGTGGTGGATGAGCTTTAGTGTCTCATTCTTTCTTGTGTGTGTTTTTTCCATTGAAATTTTCATTCTGGTGAAACGGGAAAGGGAAAAAAACTTGGTTGAAATCCGAAAATAATCTTAAGAAAACAATGTATTATCTTTCAAATGTTTTACATAAAAAAACCCATCTGGAATAGATCAATTTAAACTAGTTTTATTTTTTTTTAACTATAATTTTAATTAATTGTTTTTACAGATAAAAACGAAACGATGAAAACAAATCACCTAGAGGATTGAATAATATGCCGATGGAGGGACTTGTTCTGTACAATAGTGTTTGAGTCCTGTTATATATATCTTTCATTTTTATGATGTCTTACGATGTTTATTGGATCTATAAAATGTTTATACATTCAGGAACCGGACACCCAATTATATATATATAAAAGAACAGTACGATGAATCTTCTCTCTTGAACTTGTGATCAATCTTACGATGAATCTTCTCCCTTCAACTTGTGATGAATTTGCTGCCTTGATATGCATGCATGTTCGTGTAAAAAGCTAGGTACTGCCTACTTTGTTTGACCAGTACTTGAAAAAAGAAAAAGAAAAGGACACATGACTCTGTAAGAAAGCAGGCTGAATCCATGATTACTCCCTCCCTGACCCAAACCTACAGAAGCAAGCCATACATGCATGATATATATATATATGCTGAATCCATGATTACTCCCTCCTGACCCAAACCTACAGAAGCCAGCCATACATGCATATATATATTCGATCCCTCCCTCCTTGACAGCTAGGGTTTGGCGGGCATGTGTGGTGTCAGTGGTCAGTGCTTCTGCTGCAGTGGCGTCAACTGTCAAGCTTTCCACTGTTTGGATAATTAGGTTTGCACAGACAGACAGACAGACATGCTTGAATTCTGATATCATGATGAAGATAGTAGATGGCTTCTTCTTTTTACATGACAGATAATAAAAACAAGGCCACTGCTATTTTGTTTTCTGCAGCTTTTTGCACGATATGGATGGATGGATGGATGATGAGCGAGACTTCTGGGTTTTTTTTTGTTAAAATTATTATTTTTCTAATTTCTTAAATTCATCTTGCGGGTTCACTAGACTAGACAATGTTTCTGATGTTTCACTAGACTATGAAATTTAAATTTAATAAAAGGATTTGGTGCTTTTTATTTTTTAATTTTGAAAGGCCCATGGACTCGACGGGGCTGGTGGGGGTCCAATATTTAATTAACGGGGTCACACAAAATAAGGCATGGAATATACATGTGAGGCCCCCGCGCACCATGCCCTCCCGTCACAGAGCCGCAAGGCCCACGAAAAGTTAGATGCTAGCCACGTGTTCATCTTTCTTGATACCCACCGAGATTCTTTTTTCCACTTGCCAAAAACGGAAACTCTCTCACATGAAAAACACGAAAACACAATCACCGTCTATCTATCATTTATGATCCCAGGAAACACACTCTACGGCTGCGATCCAGTTTCCCAAGAAGCCACTTGAAAAACATCGAATGTCGGAATAAAAAACACGAGTCGCACATTAAAGTATACTTTTTTTCCAATTCTTTTTTCATCCATATTTCTTTATTATTATTATTATTTATTATTATTATTATTATTATTATTATTATTATTATTATTATTCCCGTGCTAAAATAAAAATCAATAAATATTTATTCCAGGGGCCTATTTGGTGGGCTCCAGCCAATACAGTGGCGTTGAAAAAGATGTTCTGGAGAGAGACCTTGTCGTGTCATTAAATCTGTTTTATTTTTTTATTTGGAAAATTCAGAATATAAAATTTCACACTGAATAAAGTTTTTAAATCATACTTACACCGTCAGGTTTTTAATAAATAAAATAGCACTATTTTAATTAAAATAATGAACTCAAGATCATGAATTGACACTATTTATATTTATTCACGTCAATACAAAACAAATTTGTAGATTGTTGCAATGAGAAATCCATAAATTTATAAATTTAAAATTATTAAATTACCAATAAACACAAACGAGCCCTTTCATCATTTTTAAAAGTTGTGTTATTTTTAATTAGTTGCTCTAATTTAAAAACAAAACCCAAGAAAATACTAGGTGTTTGTTAATTAATTCGACTTGAGTTGTCATGGCCGCAGACGTGGCCTCGATCACTGACACGCTTTGGTTGCTCCTCAGAGAGAGCACGTGTGAGCGTGTTTTCAAATAGTTATAACCCCCAGTGTTGTCATCAAGCTATGTACTGTCCATGATGGGCACGCACTCATGTCGTCACTGCTGGCCGCTACACGGCTGGTTTCCTGGCGGGGATGATGGAGGGAGAGGGGGTCGCTCAAGTTTCCAGATTAGAGAGTTTTAAGAGAAAAAAATATATATATTTCATCTAGATAGAAATACTTTTATTATTTTTACTCTATATAAACAATTTGGACTGGAATTGGACAGCAGAGTCCATTTTAGAATCACTTTCGACTAGTTCGTCAGAGCTTCTATCCTTCATCAAGAGTTTTGGTTGATCCAGAACGATTCTCTTACTGCCATCGATTCTCTTATTGTCATCAGTCAACAACAACAAAAAAAAACCGACACAAGATATGTTGGCTTACAATACACTAATTTAAAATCTTCAACAAAGAAGTTTGTATCATATCTTCTATGGTTATAATGAGATCACGCTCAGAACATCATTGTACAGAAAAAGACAGATGCAGTAGTGGTAATAAAATGGGTTCAGAAGGAAAGGAAGAAAGGTGCAAATAACATGGCTAGCTCATGCATTCAAAACTGCTTTATTACTTTTATCACTCTGGTATACAGGACTCATTCAATGGAGACGGCCTTGAGTTGATGCAAAGTGAGTTGCTCATTTATCAGCCTAAATTTCTCTTTGAGCCTCTTGATCTGCAAAAAAGTAACTTAGTTAAACAAGTAAGCTAGAGAATGCCAAGATTGACAGGTTTCCAACAGAAATGAAAAAAAAAAAGAGGAAAAGGAATGGTAAAAAAGAAAATAAAAACCCTTTTAAGGCCCATCTCTGTTTCTAGCTTCTGTTGGTTGAAAGAGTGTCGCAAGTTGGTGATGTCAAAAACGTTATCTAAATCATCTACAAATGCTGACTCTAGATCCTGTAGAAGAAGTG
Source organism: Salix exigua (assembly GCA_032356905.1). Taxonomy (NCBI): domain Eukaryota; kingdom Viridiplantae; phylum Streptophyta; class Magnoliopsida; order Malpighiales; family Salicaceae; genus Salix; species Salix exigua. Next base: position 29,870 of record JAVHLS010000033.1, on the reverse strand, counting down.
CTGGCAACTTGTCTACAACCGGCATCAAAAGAAAACAGTTGAACTGCAAAGGACACTTGCAAACTGTTAAAAGATCACACATAAAAAACTAGCAACAACAAAGTTAAGACAAGTAATCAAAAAGCAATTGAAAACAGAAATTCTTGATTAAAAAGGAGTAAGCAATAGCGTGTCACGAAAAAAAAGACAGACTAAATTCTGTTGTTCCTTCCATGTCCAAGCATGTTTATGTTCAGAAAATAGGTCGAATCTATAATCAAAACATATTTTTCACCCGTGGAGGTTTTTTTTTGTGGGAGGTGGGTAATTTTCTAGAAGTTGATGTTCACAATAAGTTTTGGTTCCTTTTTTTTCAAATTAAAAAATATCCTAACAGGACATGATCTTTGGAAAGGAGTACGAAAATAAGGGTGGAGCTAATCAACCGCACATGGACATATCAACCGAACTGCAAATGGAGAAGATGTCAAACCTTCAACTCGGCAGAGGCTAAGAAATACTCTCTGATGCCATGGAATATCTGTTGAACTAGACCATAAACAATTCTTTCAGATGAAGGGGCAAGTTTCCGATTCCAAAGGGTTTTATCTAGAAGATCTGCAAGGCGTGTTTCTGTTGTCTGAACTGCAGAGCTTGAGTCAATGCCTGAAGCCAAATGACTGAGTTTGACATCAGCCCTTGGTCTATTGTCATGCTTATCATTGGCAGCTGAAACCATGGATGACTCCAAAATAGCAGACTGCTCTGTTCCACCAAAGGAGTCCAAGAATTGGCGTAACCCAGCCCGATTCTATATTTGGAACACAAAAAATAAGAATGTAAACCACAAATAATCTGAATAGCATCCACAATCATGTTATCTTAAGAGTGGATAGAAAGTTTTATGCCAGCGTAATCATTATAGATGCCAAAGCAGTTATTTTGCAGGCTCCTGAAGGAGCAGTTACAGCCATTATTATCAGTAGCACTATTATGCAAAGCATGGTGCTTATCAAATTAAATAGTCATGACAAAAGTGATAATTAGGAATCTATTGATTTCATAAGCATCCCTTGTTATTCAACTATGACTAACCTTATTGTGGAGGGACCATGTTACATAACGTGTGGTGCTTTCCAAGTCCTCCATGCATCTGCAGCAAATATTAAACAAAATGGTAAGTGCGAGTGCGAGTTACAATTTGTTTAGGAGGAATTTTGCACGAGACTGAAACTCTGAACACCAGCTATGAGTGTCACTTTTTGCCTAGGTAAATCATGGATTTATCCAAGTGTTGTTTTGAAAAAAAATCTGTTTGTATACTATTCTCTCTTATTTGATGCAGTTTGTATGCCTATCCATATCAATGTGATGGTGCTCCTTAGGCAGTCGTAAATTGGGAAATTTGAATTTTGATGCACTCACTTGCCTTCAGCCCTCCATGGTAGAAAAACATCCAAGAGAACTGAATCCAGGGTTAGCAGGGTTTTTTTTTCCTTAAAAAAATCATACAAATAAGATAACTGCTGTGAAAGGAACAAGAAGAATACTTTTCATGGCATGCCCTTTCTGTAGATTCTGCGAAGTTGCTGAAGGCGGAATCAACACGCTTGAGGAATACATCATGACCACTTAGATACTCACCATCTTTCTGTTACAGAAAATTTCAGGTATGAGATAAATGAACAGATAACACTACATATCAGAAGGCCCTGCAGATACAAAGGAAAAGGACCAACATAGAACCTGCACCTGAAGAAGATAGACTGAGATCGGAAGTAATCTCTTCAAGACATACAAGAGCCTGCAACCTAACTGTACCAAAGGAGGATAGTTATTAGTTTTGAAGTACAATTCAACTATAGCAGGAGAAATTTTGCTACATATAGCATTAAGCAAACCAAAAACAGGACTACTAATTCCATGGTCCAAAATTTATATTCACAAAAATCATTCTGGCAGAATAAACACATCTATTGACTGAAAGTCACGCGAGTAAATCACATTAAAATTAATTACATGAGTGATATTCTAAAACGCTATTGCGCAATTCCGTTCTGTTTATTAGTAAAAGATGAAGAGCATATGCAAATAGTGCTCGCTTCTCTAAAGCTTCTGAAAAGATGGCATGATAGGGCACAAATAAATATAAGACAAGCAACCAGAATTTTCTGAAAAAGCTCAACATTCTCCCAATATATTACATTTCATGCCACCTAGAAGGGGTAAACAAGAGCAAACATCAGTTCACCTGATGAAGAAAAGGTTCAAATGTATCACGAGCCTTGGCTACAGCTATTACACATGCAGTCCTGATCCACAAAATTGTTGAGAAAAGGGAGATCAGATAACTGAAACGAAGAAAATAATTGTTTCCTGTCTCAAAAAGCACTGGTAGCTGTTCAATCGAATCTCAAGGATACCTAGAGTAGTTAGTTCCGTCATGGATATCTTCAACTCCACATGCATTCACAATTTCTTCTCTTGTAATTTGAGGGCATTTGATTCCCCCGACAACAAAACGAAATTCCGCCATTGCACGATGATACTGTGCACCTCCATAAAGGCGCATCCCTGCATTCTACATGTAAATTGCAAAAACATCAACCTTCCATAGGGATTATTGAACTGTCCAATATTTAATACGAGTTGGTTGTGGTAATTGGCTAGCATTTTTTTTCTCTGTACTACTACCAGTCACAAGAAGAAAAATCTCCTCATATCAGAGTAGATTTGACTAGTCAATATAGGCCAAACAAATATGGAATACAACTTACAGAGAAACAGACAACAAAACCTCAGGGCACTTAATGACTTGAAAGAGAAGGAAAAGAAAATCATCCCAGCATTAAGCCTGGAAGTCTAGGAGGTACACGCAATGCAACATTTGCAGAAGGCAACAGGAATCTTTTGAAATGAATTCACAAAAGGAGGAAAGAAGGAAAATTGCAGGAGTAAAGAATACAGAAAAAATAAAAAAAGGAAATTGAAGAAAGGCTCAAAACCATATAACAGGCAATTTGATCCCATCATAGATCCACTAAAGACACTCGTGGGGAAGTTCCATGAACAAAACAAAATAAAGATGTCCAAAAAAAATAGTCCACAAGAATTGCTATAAATGAGAGTAGTCCTTGAAGATTCAGAAATTGCATTTCACCAAATCACCAAGACTACAATACAATAATATGGTTTCTCTCGTTCCCAAAGCCAGAAAAAAGTGTTAATAGAGGACCATGTAATCTACCTTATGCAGAACCACCTACTTTACCCATAAATCTCAAAAGAGTTTGTTCCCCAAATTAAGCACCCACCAGCAAAAGTGAAAACCTTGGGTGACGCCCTTACTTACCTAGACAATTGGCAAGAGAGAAACAATAATATTAAAGTAAAAGGAAATGAGAGAAAGGAATGATTTGGATGGAAAGCACTCAATCCCATTGACCCAAGTTTTGCCAAACCTTTGTTTTGAACAGGTATCAATGAAATCAGTGACATGTAACCCCGTGATTTCCATTGTTTCACATCACACAAACTCACTCTCAGCATATTTAGTGGTTGAGAATCAAATGTCCATGCCCTTCCAACCAAGCACCCTCTTAAGAGTTCTCTAGCCTTACAGTCTACAACAACCTCAATCATCTCATAATCCTACAGCACTATGGTAGCATTTCCTATTTTCCACTCAGTAAAGCAATGGGAATGATTCATAATGACATTAGAGAATCATACACACCTACTACAAAGCCAAAAAGAAAATGAGTTGAAAAAAACATAGCATTTACAGCTTACAGGTATTAGTTTGAGTGGGAATTGAAGACCATCAGTGCCAACAAATGCCCCTCCATTACTTCTCTCATCTTGCAATGTTTCGCCTGCAATAAACACTACAACACTGAGTTTACTGGCATATTAAAATATTAGGACAATAATAAAATGTTACCCTTTATTATTATTATTATTATTATTATTATTATTATTATTATTATTATTATCTATTGAATTTGACATGCAAAACTAGAGAATATGGTGAAAACGTTTCCCGATGATTTTTTCACTGCCTTAGAGCCCTCTATCAAACATATCCTTTAAATTTGAGTAGCGTTAAGCTACAGACTTTTCTCAGTTTTTGGAGAGCCTTGGATCTGCTAATATGACAGTTCTACTACTGGAACCATGAGACATAATATTCAACTAATTCATGCTCGAGGAGAAGATAATGAATTAATATTTAAACAATAGCAAAGCTTTATGTGACATGCAATATCAATCAAATGATTTACCAAACTTATCTGGAGGAGCAACAACTGTCCCTTTCAACAACAATGACAGCTGAACATGTAAAGATTTAGTTAGAATGCATAAATGCGTCAAAAGCATAGGAAAAAACTATTGAGAATCGTCAGTAACTGTGGGTGGTGGTGGAGTAACCGTGTCACATTGCTCTAGGTTAAGGAACCACCCAATAGGCTAGAAGAGATGTTAAAATAATGACAAAAGGTGAAAGTTGATAGAAACCTTGGTTATGAAAAGATCATGAAATTTTCGCCCCTTCTCCTTCAATTTTACTTCATCCAAAGTGCTGCATACTTAACAAAGAAAAAGGTAAAGTAACTAGTGACAAGGAAAGAAGTTAACAGATACCCATCACAATGAAAAAAGGAGGTAAACATAAAATTACTCAAGCCCCTGACCACGTCTATCAGAAACTGAAAAATAAAAAGGCTATATAGGTTAGACCCCGACTGCTTCAAAACAACCTCTGTTATAACTTCAACAACAAACCTGAGTTCTTTGTTTATTTCATTCAGCTTTCTTGTTGCATTGCGGTACTCCTTTTCAAGAAGCGGAATGATCAATGGAACACTATCCATATACCTGACAGAAACATAAATTATCAATTTTTAGTCAATGTAGATACTGGTTAGCGTGGACACATGTACCATGACTAGAACTATATATATATATAAGCTATACCTCTTCTGTAGCAATTCTTCCAAAAAGGACCTTAATTTGCTGACACCTATTCTATTTCTTTCTTTCACTGATAATGGGCGGCCCAACTTTTCCTCCAAAGATGAAATGTCTTCCACCTCTCTCAAGGATATGGCCTGCATGTAGTTTGGTTAACAAATTTTGCGACAGAAAAATGTTGGGAAAAAACAACCCTCTTACTGTATAACATAAAATAGGGGTGACGATGTTACTTTAATCTGCATTTAATATTTGCACTGAAAAAAGCTTCTTTGTTTAGCTACACACTACAGGAGCAACAGCATACATGAACTTCTTGTTAAATGACTGGTTTTATCAAAATTAATTCCAAAGATGCAATGTATTTTTAACTTTGTTGGTTCTAACAATTATAGTTTAAGAACACCAGGTTCAAGAGATTGTGACAATCATCAGCATCAAGCAAATAAGATATGCAATTTCTAATATGAAAATGAACATTTCATGGTGTGAATGGTTCAAGCAACATTTGATGCACAATAACTTAACTCAGCCTTTTCAGATAACAACCGCAAGCAGGAAAACTCTGGTGAAAGTTTATTGTTGCTTAGAAATTGAAAGCATAGGGCTGAAAATTATGCTAATAAAAGATGTCAGGCAGACTGGCCTCACATCAGCCTCACATCAATAGTTCAACAAATCACTCGCATAAAAACCAAACCTTGACACAGGGGAATCACTACTTAATGGAAGCAGCACATTTTCACAAAAGATAGAGTTAAGGGTCAATTTTATTTATAATAAACTTCATCATACTGAAATTTTTATATGTTTAGGCTTGAGTTATTCCTAATCCAAATTAGACTACAATTACTAAATAGCATAATGGTCCAGTTTTAACTAGCAGATAGAAACCTAAAATAAGAAATTTAAATCTTCTTAATAAAAACATGCTTCATATTTCCTGGATGCGTTTTTAGCAGGAAATTTACAGAAATTACAGATTTTCCCTAAATATTCACCAAAGTCGCAGTTAAAGGCTGCATCACTAAACATCTATGATATAGCTGCAACTTGACAACTTAAGTTTAGAGGAACACGTAATTATGAATTTGAATGGTAGATTAACTATTGATCACATAACAAGCATGTTGCAGTTGTAAAAGTTCCTGATCTACTTCACTAAGCCAATTTTAATTGGATAGTTGGAGATTCAAACCTGCTTAAATTCATCATTGGAGCGATAAACTGAATCATGGCCAGAACCAACTCTTCCAGAAGGAACTGATGTAAAGAAAGGAGAGTCACCTAATATGAAACCATCAAGTGTATGTGCTGGTGGTGAAAGGAACACTTCAACATCAGATGAGCGAGCAAACTGAGGTATTCTAGTGTCGAGCTTTGTTGAGACAACAATAGTCCTTGAGAGCTCAGGATCAATCTGTAAGCAATCAAAAAAGTATTGATGGTTTACAAATAGCAGTAAGGATTTACAAGCAATCATTCATTCATGAGACAGACTTCAAATCACTATGAATCAAAAAAACTTTAAACTCCAATCTGGTTGTTAAGGATAATAACAACCAGAATATTCTTTCCCGAGTATATAAATTTATCAAAAACAAAGCTTGGGAGAAGCAAACACATGATGGCTTTGATGCTGTTCAAATATTATCCTAATACTCATCCTAATTGCTATCTCAAGTAAGATCACTCCCACAGTAATATGAAAAGAAGCTCATATAGTTCCTTAATTAATGAGAAGTTTCCAAAAAGGTTCTCAAATTAGCCACCCTTTAATGTGAATCCAACAACAAGCTTAACACACTCAAGTTATCAAAAGAAACATACTTGCATTACAACTCTCCGAGTAGTTGCATTACTCCAGTCACTACAATCTTCAAGACACAGAATAATGAATTCTTTATGCTGCATTTTCGCCCTCACCAGCGACTCCACCGCATGAGCTTGACTCTGAATAAGCAAATAAACACATCAAAAATTCACTATCAAAATTCACAATCACGATGCTAATCATTAAATTCCTTTTTCGGACCTGTAATGCTTGATTTTTCCGGCCCGGTGCAGGAGCAATAAGTCCAGGAGTATCTATAATAGTAAGATTAGGGCAATGCTTGTATTCCACCCTTATAATTATCTCCTTAGCTGAAAATTGAAACGATTCCTTCTCTAACCTCATGTTTTCAGACTCGATGTATGCCTGGAGAATACGATTCCACCCTCGGTCAAAACGAAAATTCGAAAAAAAAAACACTTTCGTAGCGAGCAAATTAAATCAAAGTTAGAGCAAACCTGAATTTCATGGAGAGATTTCTCCTGAGCAAAAGTGGGGTCATCATCAGAGACAAGATGGCAAGTAGGGACCTCGCATTCAGGATCATATTTCATATGGAGAGTAATGGGGCGACGAGTCTTGGTGCCACCTCCGACATGGTTGAATTGAAAGCCCATTAGACCTTCCACCAGTGCACTCTTTCCATCGGTTTGGTGGCCCACCACTAACACAGCCGGTGCGTCGAATGGAGTCTTCAGTTCCTGTGCTAACCCATGTAGCTCATTATAAGCTTCATACAGCCTCCATTGCTCCTCCATTTCTAGTTTTCTCCGAACTGAAGCTAATGATTTTACCTGACTCCCTCAATCTTGCTGTTTCCTTATCCTTAGTGTTGGGGTTGGGGGGGGTTTGTTAACACTGTCTTTACTGCTCTGCCGCATTGAGTTAATTATAAATTGGTCCCTGTATGTTTAAATATAATACATCAGTCCCTTTTGGATGACAGATAATTAAATAGTGTATGGTATTGCGATGTGTATTTTTTTGATTTTTTTTTAAATAAAAAAATGTTAATTTGATATTTTTTAAAGTTAAATACAATAAACATAAAAACCAATCAAATGGTGGTATCGAATATTTTTTAAAATCAAATATTTGACCCAAACTTGTATTTTTTTTATTACATTGTCATAAATGTTTTTTTCATTGTAATATCGATTATTTTTTAAAGTGTTTTTTTTTGTTTAAAAATATATAAAAATAACATATATGTGTGTGTGTTAAATTTTATTTTTAATATTGATACATCAAAAAAATTCAAGAACATTAAAAAAAATTAGTTTAAAGCAAAAAAATAAATTCCATCAAAAAACAAGGTGAATCATTACCCCCAAACACAAGAAATTTCTTACGAATTCCTAATGCTAACCATCTACCATTAATTAATAAGATTCAAGGTCTAAAAAAATCTAAAACTAACTATAAACCTCGGGCTTCTAAATTGTTAGCCTTTATTAACATTATTCTAGGTAATATTAAATTAATGTTAGAGGAGTGTAAGAAAAAGGGTATCATCGTGCATTTATCTTTGATTTTTCGAAAAAAACAATTGTCCAGTAGATTTTTCGTGGTGAAGATGTCGGCCCACATATAGGCCCACTAATAATTTCTTCAACAATTTGGACCCGAACTGAACAGAATAGTCCAGGCTCTGGACTCGTCTTTGCTTTAACGATCGACTCGACAAAGCCATTTCTCAACAACTTAGTTGTCTGTAGAAACCAGGGGTTACTGGAGGTTGGTAAATGATTGTTTATATTAAAGTCTGTAAAATTAATCGAGATACACGCAAACTGACCCGGACACCCACGTTACAACATAAAATTAAACACATAATTGATTTTTTTTCAATCAATCTTACATTATATTCATTAAGTTGGGGTGATAAAAAAACAATTCATGCACTTTTAATTTTCTTACAGTTTATTAAATTTTATTACTATGATTATGTTTTCATAAGATAACAGGATCTGTTGTTCAAAATACGGCAACAAGGAAGGGGGAGGGTGGGATTGATGGCCTGCCTCCATTCCAGAGGACCCCCACAGCTAGTAGTGTTTTCTTGCTCATCACGCTCAGCCAACCCACCAGCAGCTGACAATTCGATAGAAATGTGTTAGGTGATCGTCTATCTGCATTTAACATCTTGCCCCATAATCGCCACCACTATTTGCCTAATTACCACCTAATCTGTCCTTGATTCTACCAGCCCACCACACAATTGCGGGTAATAAAAGCTAGTAATACTGTATCAACCCACCCGAGCCATCCAGGAGTGGTGGTCAGAGCCAGCAACACGGTGGACAATTAATATCAATGGACATCCCCGCCAGTAACTGTTTTCCCATTAATCATTATTATTCAAATGATTTATCGGGGTGATACAATTAATATTTTTTTTCTGTTGCGGTTACTACAGTGGTGATATATTTATAATTTAAAAAAAAAACATAATTTTTTATACCTGATTTTTTTTCTTCACGCTTTAAATATAATCTTATATACAGCTTATTACATGAAAACAATTTACAGTTTTCAATTTACAGCCATGTTTTTTATTAGTAATAAAAAAATATTCAGCTTGTATTTGACGAATTTAATAAACATATTAATACTTATATATATATATATATACACAAATAATAATTGATTTATTTAACTAAATTAATGCATATTTTTTATAAAAGAAAACACATTGGACATGCTTGTGTATTTTTTAAAGCATCTTGCGGTATCTCTGAACCTTTAAATCTCAACCACGCCTTTTGGATCTCATGTTTACAATAAAAGCGAGCACCGTGGTCTTAATGGTGGTGGTCCACGTGGCACCTGCATATTGGTGAACCACCAGAGGGTGCATAATTATGACAAGGAATAATAAATCACAGGCATGGAATCGGATGCCAATCTTTTAATACCAGCAAAGCCACCATTTCAGGATTATGCTGTAGCTCGAAGCTAAAAGACTCTGAATTGCTGAAGAACCCTAGCAGGCTGCAGCAGAATTTTTAACTCCAGATTGACAAGTTCATCTATGTCTCGGATAACTAGGCTTTCGATTACAATTTAGATCGGTAAAGCAACCTTCAACAGGTGAAGCAAACAAAATATCATATCAACTTCAATTATTTCATATCATTTACAAGTGATTTCAGGTTCTTCCAAATTATAGCCCTTTCTTGACTGTTTCACCTAATAATAAATTGAAAGGTCAATTCAAATTGAGCTGCCTAAATTTCCCAAAAATATCCCAGCAAGGGAGGACAAGTCCAGGTCTGGTTTCAGATTGATCATGTTACATTGTCAAAAAGACTAAATCCCCTCAAAATTTAATAGTTAATTGGGAAGTTAACTGAAGATCCGCTTAGAGCACAGTGGAGGGTGGCTGAAGATCCGAGTAGCATCAGCTTGTGCCAGATGAAGATCAATCATCTGGTGGGGAAAACCTCTCCTCGCAAAATTTGGAGGAGCAACTCTTCTTCCAGAATAAGTTGGAAGGGAAGAGAGGGAGGGGCATGAAGCACACAAGGAGCTTAGAAACTACGTTTTTAAATCCTTAAACATTATGCATATAAACGTTGCTAGAGGTATTACAGAACCGTCCATCCAGATACGTAACTTGTAAGGATGCAGATACGTGTTTCAGCACAACTAGTAGTTAAGAAGAACGGTTCTTTTACAACAAATCACAGGAGGTTGCAGTTTAAATATATATAAAAGAATAAAAATGTCTGAAAATTTTAATATTACAAAGCACAAAGAGACATCACAATTCCAATTACAGGTCTCCCGGACATCAAAATTTCCCAGCATCATTTATCTCTCGAAATCAGTCTTCCCCTCCCCCGTCTCTCATTTTGTATGCAAATTGCAGGAATAACATGAAATCATATCTTTTTAAAGAAACAAAACACTACAAAAATAAACATGAACATTAACACGAACAAAATCTATAGATGAATGGCATTGGAATCAGTAGGGAGCATAGTAATACCCGGCTGGTGGTTGCCCCATTCCATTGACAGGTGGCATTCCATAAGGCATCATTGGCGTCGGACCTGCATTGTAGTGACCAGCGCCACCGATCCTGGTCAAACTAGCTTGACCCTGCATCCCCTCCCTGGCATATTGTTGCCACGTCACCTGCTCCTGAACGAGCAAATTCTGTTTCTTCTCCATATCAGCCATTTGGACATACGAAGGAGGTGGGACGCTCAAAGATGCGGCAAAAGGGTCCTGATTAACTGCCTGGACTGTTCCATCTGGAGCAGGAAGAGCCAAAACAGGCGTTGCACTCTTTCCAGACCCTGGCAACGCCACGCTACTAGCACTACCTCCACTTAATTGAGCAGTGCCAACATGTTGCCTCACCATTCCCTGGTCATACATTCCATTTAACAGGAGTGGATCAAACCCACCACCCAAAGCTGCTTTCTGCTGTGATAAATTACTAGCTGTCTCAACCAATGCCAACTCCCAATCTGCCTTGCCAGGTTCAGCAGCTGGAGTCTGCCAAGCTGAGGTCATTTGAGGTTCTCCATTGGACGGGAATGGTTCCCATGATCCGTTCCCATTATTGGCAGACGGGCCAGCAAACAAAGCCAAAGCGAACCTATTCCCTTGATCGTCAGCCGTGACAGCGTCGTCCCTCAAATTTACCAAATCCTCCGCAAACTGTGGCTGCTGAGGCTTGGGCTCTGTCTCGGGAGGTGGAGGAGTGTAATTCTCCGGTGGAGGCAGGGCCAAAATTTCATTCATATCAGGCACAGGCTCCTCCTCCTGAGGCACAGGAGGTGCCTCCTCTCTCCTCTCCGGACTTTTAGGTCTCTTGGACCTATCCCTCAAAAACTCCTCCAAAGTCTCCAACAATTTACCCGTAATCCTCTGCACTTCTGGGTATTCAGACGATCTAGCTACACCAGTATCCTTACACCACTTATAAAACGCAATCAACTCATCAATCTGCTTCGCCGCACTAGCATAAGCATCAAATGCCTTCACACAATCAGGATACTCCATATCGAAAAATTTATCCAGCAAAACAGCCAAAACCTCACATATATCGGCATACACCTGAAAACTCTCCTTCACAACAGGATACAAAGCAATCAATATCATCCTATTATTCTTCGCCATCCCTGTCGGCCTACAGGACAAGAACCTATCCAACAACCTCTGCAAATGTCCCATCTTCCCAAAAATCCTCTCTGGCTTCATCTCCCTCAGCGGCGTCACTGTCTTCTTCTCTTCCCTCCCTTCTCTTCCCCCCAGCTCACTCATATCCCCATAAGACCTCGTCCTCCTCGGCATCCCATACCCACTCTCCCCTCTATTATACTCCCCATTATACTGGTCACTATACTCATAACCTCTCTGCGGCGGCGGCGACCTAAAATCACCCCTACCTCCATCATATCTCTCAATTTCACCACCATTAGCACTACCCCCGCCGACACGGCCACCACCACCACCTCCTTTTCTTTCAAACAAGATCAATTCAAGTCTTTGATCCAAATACATGGCGAAAGTCTTTATAAAAGCGGAATGATCCCAAGAACTCGAATGTGCTTCATCTCTAAAATCACTCATATTCAACAACCTAGTTCCTTTCCTAGTAGCATGCAAAATCTCCTCTTGAAGGAACAGATCTCCTTCGTTCAACAGCCTATGAATAACCATCAAGGCTTTCAACGCCACGATCCAATCCCGCGTTTTCCCTAACCTTCTCGAAACCAAAGATACACAAGCACTCACATAACCCCGAGAATACGATGCCAGCTTCAATATCTCCTGAATATATTTCTGATTTGGTGGTTCATCGTCGTGGCTCGTTGCTTTCACAATTGCTACTTCAAGCTCCGGCGCCATATTACTCGCTACCTTGGCTATACTTATGCTTGTTTGATCTTTAACTGTCCCGATCGCTTTTCGAATCGTGGTCGGCGCCATCTCGACCGTCGATGATGAGCTGGAAGAAGCAAGAAGACAATAAGTAAGGATTTTGGTTCAGGGTTTTAGTAGTCTAAGAAGTAAGTTTACCGGCCGCGTGTCGGGTTTTGAGGTTGCTGGATCTGGGACGAGAAGAGTGGATACTTCTGAAAACGGAGTCGGATCTGCTGTGTTTTATTATAATCTCGGTGTCAAGAGCAGCGGGGACAGAGAGGGAGGGGGGGAGGGAAGAGGAGAGATAGATGGAAAGTGTTTAGCGCGTGAGAATGTAGTTAGCTGTAATAAAAAATCAAGAAAAAAGGTTGATTTAAAGAGGGAGTTCGGGTCTGGAGAAGACGTGGAGGAAGGAGAGACGTTGATCTGAGAAGTCGAGGAGAGAGAGCAACAAGAGGCAATAGCGGAAATGCCCGGGTAGCTTCGAAAGGAGTAAAAAACCGGATCGGTACATAACCCGATAAAAAGCTGTATCATTACTTATATAGATTAATTTACATTAATTAAAATAATTTTATTTAAATTTTTAATAATTAAAAAAAACTAGGATTTTAATTAGATTTACCTGATTTTTTAACGGGTGAAGTATGAGATCAACTTGAGCAAAATAGAGGGTACTCTATTTTTTTATTTTTTTTTCATTTGTTTGCAAGAAAACCTATTTGTTTATATTCTATATTCATACACACATATTTTTATGTCTTAAATGAATAAAATCATGATTATAATCTTCATGACATTTTAGCATTTAATGTAATGATTTTATTATATACATTGTGACAAAAAAAATACTAAGGTTTAATTGCTATTGATATAAAAAAAAAAAACAATTATGCTTGTAGGTGACCAAGGGTTTGATGTTTTTTGTTACTATTTTTATCATCGAAAAATTTAAATATTTTAACATTTAATTGAAAAATAAATTATTATTATTATTATTATTATTATTATTGTGTGAGAATTGATTGAATATACTCTAATTGCTAACAAATCTAAGAATGAAAAAGAATTTATATTGACGTTGTTAGTAATTTAGTCAATCCACTTCCAAGGGATGGTGGTTTATTTCTTCCATGCCAAAAAAGAGAGTCCACCATTGCGTGACTGGCTCAAATAATGTGAATCAAGCACGTAGAACGCATATTCTAAAATAAATAAATAGATTGATGTTTAGGCCACGCCCTTAAAAATGATGTAAGATTTATTTGATTTGCTGGAGAGGACAATCATATAAATTAATTATTAGATGGGATTCTAAATATAAATTAGACAAACTTATTATTATTATTATTATTCTCGGGGATCTGATGAAAAATAGCTTTGACTTCTTGATTATCAAGAGCTACTATTTAGTCCTTGAAGGGTGTCTTGTGAACCAATAGCAGGAGTAAGATTTTCTCACATCATAAAACTAAAGGGGCGAAAGAGAGAAATATTAAAGTTCAGGGACTGAAGAAATTGAATTCACTCAAATTACATAAAGAGAATATAATTTACCGAACATGATTTGTTATTACGCGCACGGTATACGGTGGTGTTGATTTTCTCTCTTTGTGGAATTTAGCGTTTCGGAATTATTGACGTGGCGGCTGATCCGGTCGTTTGGTCCCACAAGAAGAGGAGTGGACCAGCGGGCAGGTGATTGATGACCGAGTCTGGAGACTAATCAAAGTATTAATCATCATTAAATATACCAAGTCAGATGTGCATAATCGGTCTCAGGTAATTAATTGCAGTCGGTGGATAATTATATTTGATAGGATCAGAGGTGTATTTATAAACTCAGTACGGCCATAGCTTGTCCTAATAACCAGGTTAAGGTCTCAAAGTTTTTTTTTATATGTTTTTAGTTTGTAATTTTTCTAAATAATGAAATTTTTAAAAATAAAAATGAAGCCCAATTTCATTTGAGTTTTAACTTGGTTAATCGAGATAAAAAGTCAAATAGGTTTAACATTGACAGCTTTCAATTTTGTTCAGTGTAAATCCTAACTCTAATTAAGTTATATAATAACAATTTACTAGGTTAATTTAATAGGATGACGTTTAATAATGCATCACAATCAGAGTTTCACATAATAAAATGAGTTTTTTTATTTATATTTTAAAATCTTTTTAATTTATTAATATTAAAAATATTTTTAATAAAAACACTTGCAAACAATTTATTATTACAACACTAAACATCATCTTAGTTATAATGATGGGGCGAGGCTAAAGGTAACTTTATGTGGTGGAGAATAGGCCGGCAACATACCACTAGAGAGTTGTCCATATCCAACAAAAGGATAATTCCACGTGCAGCCTGGACCGTATATTATTTTCCTACGCCTGCTTGCATGAAAATATTCTTTCAATTTATATATGAATCAATTAGGGTTTTTTTTATTGCCACTTATTTCTCGAATTGAAGCTCGAGACTGATCATCCAATGTAAAGATTTTGACAAATAATGCTTAAATGATATTTTTTTAATTTAGATATTCAAGTTTAATTAATCTTTTAATGAACAACCAATTAGTAGCTTCTAATGACCATAAAAATTTCGAGACTCAAACCGATAATTTCGATAATTTTTAGAGAATAAATCTAGATCCAGATCACTAAATTGCATTCCTCATGGTTGAATAATCTATATTGTTCATCACTTAAATATATCATCACTAATTAGTTGATATATAAATATACATAGACTTCTTTATTTACAACTGATTGCTAAACAATCCTTACTAGTGGCTTGTTGATCCCATCAATGATTATCATTGCGAAATTAATTTCACAAATTGGATTTTTATGTTTGGACGGGATGATAAAATCCATGAAAACAAATAGGATTGGAAAAGGGGGTACAAATAGGAATTATCTATGTTTAAAAATAAAATATATTACATTCTAATCAAGGTTTTTATATTTGTTTGCCTGAAAACAATTTTTATAGCAGAAAGCCTTTTATTTTTACACAATTGGATAATTTCTCCGTATCTTGATTAAATTATAAAAAATAAATGGAAAACATATTCGATACTTGATTATTTATTTCTTCTACGGATTCATAACTTGACGTGATGCTCTAAGGGAACTTTTAGATCCTTGACCTTGCTTTCTCTTCTGGAAAGGGAAGCCTCGAAATTATCTGAAGTAAAGAATTGTTTTTTTAATTTAGCTGGCTAGAAAATAATTATTTTAATTATTTTTAAAAAGTATATAAATTAAAAAAATCCAAACAGACAGCAATATCCCCAATAAAATCCGATCAAGAATGTTAAGTCAGGACTATAGATTATTTTCTTGATTTTGTGGCAAGTAAATGTTCATATTATTGAGAAACGTGACTTGATGATTATTTATGATCTGTCCAGCAGATCTCGAATTCGAATTAGTACATGCATCCTTGTAAAAATCTGAAATAATCAAAGTTTTACTTATTCACTTGGACTCCCAAAGTGTATTTTTCTAGAAATTAGGTTTCATCACATAAAAAAAATTAAAATTAGTTTACTCATTAACTCCTATATATATATATATATTAATTAAATCTTTAATCCAACAATCTCAAAGATACACTCTATTTACTTAATATATTTAAAATAACTTAATAAATATTTTTATTTTAATCACTGAGTCAACCCTATATTATAATAATAAGAAGAAGAATAACAACTACAATAATTTGGAGGCATCAACTCCTCGTGCTTCGTGGTCAAAGAAGAGCAAACCCCTGTTCTCATCTTCTTCTTTGAAAATTAACAGGAGAATAAGCTTAAATACTAATTTTAGAGTCTCCAGCCGTTAGCACCATCCGATCGCGTGGCCTAATGGATAAGGCGCTCGCCTCCGGAGCGGGAGATTGTGGGTTCGAGTCCCACCGTGATCGCTTTTCCCCCACAGTACTTTCTCTTTTCGGAGATTGAATGCTCTCTCCCACAAATGCCTACCAGCTAAAAACCATATAGCAATAATGGTGGTAACATCTAGCAAAACGTTGTCCACAGACAACAAAATACTTTCGATGAATTTCAACGCCAATATCCTAACATATCTTATCCGACAACAGCATGGGAAGAATGAAAGTTGCCATAACATTAAAGAAAACCCTTTTTCATCACGACTTCTTTTCAATCTTGTCGGTTGATGGATTTGATTTGTTGTGAATCTCTATGTAGTATGTACAGATGCATCCAAACAAGCCCTTTAAAAGAGAGAGATGAAAGAAAACTAACAATGTATGCTTGAATGTTTCTGCCACGGGTTTTCTTGAGACAGTGGAGCACTCTGGGCCAACATCGTCAAAACATGATTTCACTCAACCACCTTTATTGACTATATACAGTTAATTTATTGCATAAATCTAACAAGGAATCATGGAACCTGTAGCCTAACTTTCACGTTAATGATGTTTCTTGGGAAGCAAGGAAGAACCTGGTCTGAAATACATAGAGCATATATTCGTGATTATATTATTGCTCAAGGCATTCTTGCCTGGAAATTGACTGTCCACATGGAACATTGCAGCATCCTTTTAGGGCTCAAGTTCCTGGCACCAATCATTTCCTGGGTGAATCTGTGTCTGTCACGTTTGCTTCAAATGTTTTGATCCAGGATTTCTTGGATCCACCAGCTGCTTCTTTAATGTTGAAGTCCTTGATAACTCTCACTCCCTAAAGTCAGAGAGTTCAACGTTCCTGTGATTTGAGAGCCTGTTTGTGCAATGTATAGGGGTCCGTTCGGGCTCGAAATGAAATTTCCAGTACTGCTTAGATTTTCTGAGCTTGTATATAGTGAAGCAGATCCCATTGACTCAGAATCACCTTCATTTTCAACCCCAGATGCGGACGTTTGGCCTGCGCCTCCAGAATTTGACAGAAAATGATTCTGCAATGGTAGTGGAAATGCAAGTGCGATTGGAAGATGAAGTCATGCAATATAAACAATCCTCAAAAAACCTAGAAAACGTTTTTATGTTCCAATTTTCAAAGGATGCACAACAGTTTTAAGGATGCAGAAATTCGAAAGCTATACTTGATGGAACTTTGTTGCTGCACTTGAAATCAGCCTGGAGGCACCGCAACATCCCAGAAGCCTTCCTGTGTTCATTTTTTCCAATTTTATGACTTGATCATGGTTCATTATAAGCATTATGAATGAGGAATAGGTTATTTGATGACCAAGAATCAGCTTCACTGATCGAATTAAAATAAAATAGAGACTGTAAACTTACAGATACTGTAACGAAACTAAATCTTGAAATTATTCCGGGACTTGACCAGTTAATTTGTTGAAACTCAAATCCCTGTCAGGACAAAAAATATTCATGCCTAGGTTATAATGAAGAAGCTTCACAATACACAACTGTTGATGTCTAAGTGACTTAAAGTTCTTGAAACTTATAAAATTCTGCCAGTTGATCTGGAATCTTTCCTGACAGTAGACAGTTTCTCAAGATCCTGCAATACAGATAATGAACTCATTAATATTAAAAAGAAAAATAGAGTAGAAACTGCTATAGGAAGAATGTTATTAGAGATTTCACACTGCAAAATCTTACAATACAGACAAAGTTTTCTGTTTTTGCAAGAACTCAAGGGAAGAATCTTCACCGCTAAGATCACCGATTCTCCTATAAAGAATAGACTGATATCAAACATCTGATTTTCCATATAATGATTGAAAAGTATCCAAAAATAGTGAGGTCAAGGAAAAAAACGTGGATCTTGCAATCCAAAAAAGTCTGGAAGCTTTCCGGTGAACTGGTTTATCAGATGCCCAGCTGAAATGAAGGATACAAAATCCAAAATTTATCTTGCAATCCATCATGTGAATCTACAAACACTGCACTATAATCTACAGAAACTGAGAGAGTACAGAATTTGAAGAGATTTCAGATTTGCAAATTCTTGCGGGATCGGTCCACTGACTCCACTGCTATCAATATACCTGAAAGAAAGTGTTAGCTTCTAATCAGATCGTTCAGCTAGCAAGCAAGATGACGCAACATGCAGCTCGCAGTTCCCAACTGAGAACACCCGAACTCAATTAGTCCCATGATCCTCATCAACCAAACATTTGCATACACAATATTATCAAAGTAACTGGCCTAAGGTCCCTCAATATGTATTATGATCAATTATTAGTCATGAACAATTTCAGCTCCTGCAAGGAAATCAACTTTCCAAGGGATGTGGGCAGTGGTCTAACGAAATTGTTCGAGCTAAAACTTCTGGGGCACGATATAAACTCGTAAAAAATATCAGTTCCAGTCAATTGAGTAGAATTCATGACATGAAACCAAAAAAATATCATAAAACTTGTTGATAGTACTTAACAGGGTAATCAACTTGGTTGGATTTCCAAGTTCTGGAGGCACTGGACCTGTGAAGTTGTTGATGCCGAGGCTACTGTTCATTATGAAACACAAGGAGTAACCATTTTGAATACTTCAACATTTAAAATTCGATTTTTTATAAGGAAAAAAAAACCCTGCATCTTTGCAAATACAAGATCCTCAGAGATTTTTAGGAGATTACAGGTATTGCATATTCGACAACTGTTCGATTTCTGCTGGGATGGAACCATTTAGGACATTTTGACCTAGATTCCTGCATCATGATACATAATTCAGGCTCTTTAAATCAACTACAAAGGAAAAGTAGAAGTTCTAAATAGAGTTTGATTTCTTACAAGTCCATCTGCTCCATAAGGACAAACAGCTCACTTGGTATCTCACCAGAAATGTCCAAAGCATAAATCTTCCTGAATCATTATATAAATGAAAACAGAACCCTCAGCATCAAGTAACTACTATATGAAAGAAATGAGGGTGATTGGCATTGCAATGATGATTATATACTGACAGGTGAGTGATATGGCAGGTGTCGCCGCCGCAATCACAAGCAACTCTAGGATTTGATTTTTCAGTAGCCCAGGTTGCATTCTGGATGTAGGGATCATCAGTAATATTCAACTTGTCTCTCAGATTCCAGTAATCTATCAATTTGTTTAGAGCATCCACTGGACAACAAACGCAGAATTATCACATAACAGTTACCAAAGTTAGATTTTCACAGCACCATCCAGGTATAGAAATGAAGTGATCAAGACCTTCATTAGGACCAGTAGTTTGCTGTCCAGAAACAACTTGAGAGACGCAAAAAACCAGGAAACAGAAACTCAAGACCCCCATTACAAAGCACACACAGGAGGGACTAGCTGGCTGCAAATTTATGAAGTAGTGCTTGTGAACCCCACAGAGAATTTTAGATATAATTGTTTCGTTGAAGATTCATTAGCTAGTGTAATGACAAGAACAAAATCTAGATACATGAGGGTCAAATAATCAAATTTTATATCTTAAACATGTTAGAATATTACGAGGAGTCTACTATTGACTCTGCTAAATATTCAAATATACGCAAGATGCATGGACTCTTCATCAAGTATACGAGGGTTTTCTCCGTTGCCAGCCAAAGGTAAATTCTGGTACTGTAGTTCTTTAATAGTTTTTTTTTTTTGTGCTAATGACATATACAGAAGAGACAACGACTAGCTTGTCTCCTCTCCCTGTCCAAAGGTAGACATTTGCGCAATGGAGTTGCTTATCTTAGGCATCTTGTTCCTTAAAAAATATATGTATAATAGCGATTCAATGGAATGACATGACAAAATAAAACGTCTTGAATTAGTCAATTAGAATAAGAGATCAAATAAGTGGACTTGGTCATTAGTATCTGTTTGGCATTCTACTAGTTTTGCGGTTGGAGTTCAAAAATGAGGTTTAAGAAAAACAATAAATTTGAAGTATTTTTTGTTAAAGTTTTTAGTGTAACTCAAGCAAAATTATAATATATTTTTAGTAATTAAACATTTTCAAATATTTGATTAAAACAAATCGCAAGACTGCAACACCAAACTACAAAAACAAACAAAGGTAACATTGATCAAAGAGGTCAGAGATTCAAAGTTATGGGATCAACGTTAAAAAGCACCTAATTTCATAGATAATTTTTTGCCAATCATTCATGCAAAACCAAAAACATGATGATGAACGCTTTAACATCATCAACAACAGCAAAAGGTTAGAAATCCTCCTCTCATCCTAGTTAATTGTCCCAAAAATGGGGGCGAGTAGACTATGGATCAGTCTTCTGTCCAAGTCTATTTACATTTGAAGAAAAAAAGAATAATTACCAGCAAAGCAAAAAACAGAGTTGCTGAACTTGAAATACCAGCACATCTTTATTATGTAATGCAACAGTATATATACAAAGTAGAGTTGAATAGAAGCAACACGACACTGACTCATGCATATTAATCCTTTATGACCGGATCCCTTTTTTGGACCGGTGTCACTGCCGTCGTCATATGGGGGCGGGGGGCGGGGGGGATGGCCAGTGGGCTAGCAAGTTGAGCAGTGGGAATGTCCCGCTCAAGTTGAAACTGAGAAATCAAATAAGAAAATGGACCGCAGAAACATCATAGCAGCCAGTGCAAGGTTATAGCCAATCATTTAACATTATCGTCAGCAAATCCTCGGCCGGCAGTGGTTGCACAGACATTAAAACTATAATGGTTAAACTCCGGCATCTGAGCACCTTCTAGGCGGTGCTGGGCCGTGTTCTGGGCTTGCATTGCATTTGTTAACTAGACTATTCTAGAGTCCTTGAAGCGGGCTTTGTAAGCTGGACCAAGCCTAGAACACATTAGATATAGGAGGCCTTTTTTAAAAAAAGAAAAAAGGAGGAGGATTGCTTTGCATTTGTAAAAATAATAAAAATAAAAATGATATATCTTTCTATATATATTGTTTAAATGTATATGAATTTAGTGTGATATAAATAAATAAATTAATTTTTATCTTTTCAATCAAATAATTTTACATCTATCATTTTTGTCATGAAAGTTTTCCAAAAATGGTTGACGAAGTCCGAATTCTAAGTGGGGTGGCATTGACATGTCAGCATTTTCACTCTCGAAATAATGGAATTAACGGTGAAGATTACAAACTTACAATGCTAAATGACTTCAATTAAATACAATACAACGTGCGTAGGCTTAATAATCTAATTATGCTCTTCTTCGCCTTAGATTTCCTCTAACACTAGGGTTTGCATATGATCGATCTCTTAATCCACAAATGTATTTGTAGTTTTATTTATTTATTTTTACTACACTAACACAAGGATACAATGGATCATCCCGATGGACTCGTCAATTTAACCAGCATTTCTTACTATCTTCAAACGCTGCACAGACTCCATGAAAGACCTGCAAAATTATTCCATAAATCTCAAGTTTATGGTTAATTAATTAACTCACATGCATTGCTTCACCTTGCCGATTCAAGCTCAATAAATATATGCAATGAAAGAAGGTTTTTTGTTGTTTTTGAGATCAAGAAGTACTGATATACTTACTGCCATGGAACATCTCCTGCAACTAGCCAGTCCCCATCTTTGTCTTGGTATGTCAGACTGTAACGTGCGGCATCATTTCCAAGGTTCTGGCCTGAGACCATAACCAGAAACCAAACAGTTGTTACAGTAGTTTCTTTGAGGAATCTGGCCCTGGTGTTTGAATGTGACGATGAACGCAGTTAATTAATTACCACTTACATTTAGCAAACATGCTGGTCAAGGATTTTGTGAGTGTCTGATAAGAGTTGTAGAGCCTTAAATCAATCTTTCTTGTTATCGTCACTCCTTCCATCTTCACCTTGACATACTTGGAGTTTGATCCATCACCATTTTCATAATTCCCAGCTGCTGCCATTCTAGAACTGTTCATAACATGACGAGCTTGATCCTGATCATGATGAAGCACCTTCTTCCTCCATGAATTAATAGGTGGCCACCCCTCAACTCGATTTTCCTCTTCACCATTCCTGTAAAATCACGATGAATTGCAGTCAAATTATGCATGCCTAGCTAAAACCTGTAAACAAGAAAATGGTCTGATGCTAATTACAATTAATTACAACTCACTTGTTAATGCTACAAGAGATTTTCTTCTCTCCATTCCAATCATCTTCATCATTTGGTTGGCCACTCCATAAAAGTAAAGGCAATTCTCGAGATGCATATCTGGTATTCTTTCCAAAGGCTACTTCAAAGCTACGTTTGTTGTCCATGTTATTACCATCTTCACAGCTGATCCATGGTTTCGAACCAAGCATCTGATCTTTTGGCTCAAACCCATCATTGTTCAGGTCAAAGTTTTCAATAAAATTGTAGGTTGGAAGGGATCGAAGACCTAGTTGAAGCTCCATGATACCCTCTTGATATTGATTAACAATCAATTAAGCTAGGTAGCACAATATATATGCTTTAAGGTAGTAGTAATAAGATATGAACAAATTAAAGCAAGAAATGGGGTGAGTTGGCTGGTGGATACCTCTTGCTTGAAAGTGTGAAACATGTATATATATATATATAAGTGGGAGAGAGAATTGAAGGCACACGAAGGTGGCCATCTTGTCCTGTAAGAGAGAGTAAGTTAGGGACAAGATGGAAGTTAGGTCGGCCAAAAGCCTAACATGGATACGTACAGGTAAGGAAAGGGTGCACCATCTTGCGAGGACTAGCTGGTTAATCAGCCCGGGGAGCTCTCGATCGCCATGGTCTTAGCTCCCGAGTCTCAACCGCAGCTTCTTCTTGTGTCCCTTCGTTCAGCAACTGGAGACCCCCTTTTCTTAAACCTGGACATGGTGCATGACCCACTGACAATCTAAATCAACATGAGTTTTTGTTAGTACAGCACAGTCCGATGATTTTTGGAAAATACAACAGGCTTTCGTCTATTTTTTATTGCATTTCAAAAATATATTTTTTTTAGATTATTTTTTTTGTATTTTTAAATTATTTCATGGTTGATATTAAAAATAATGTAAAAAAAAATAAAAAAAATATTTTCAAAAACAATACCTAACTACAAAATGGTGTCAAGTAAACAAAAAAAAATTAATTCATCATCCATGATCATTGACAATTTGGATTTGCCTATTGTAACATATGATTATATTTTGTGAGATTGTGCATGTGATTTCTATTGGGTTTCCTATATATCATATATGTAATGAAAATAATAAAATAAAATTATTCAAGATTCCCTAAAATTATGTTATATAAGTCTAGATTTATTTGTGGATTTATTACCTGAGGATCTATTTTTTTTCTGGTTTTGAATACTTCTTCAAAAATCGGATTATCATGAATCTCAAGTTGTTTAATTATCTGATTTTTAACAATAATCCACACAAATCACTAGTGAGAAATCTTTTAAAATTCTATTTAGGATAAAAAAAATTGTCATGCTTGGAGTGTTAGCTCTATATTTTATGACTTACATAGTTTTTCTATTTAACAAACAACCATCTATAAACTAAGAGGCATAACTTGCTATTTTTAGGGAAATCTACACAAAACCTATAAATTGATAATAAAAAAAATCATTTTTTCATCTGAATAATATCTATACACTAATTCAATATAATTTAGAAATTAACTCAATCAAGTATTTATTTGATTTTTTTTAGATCTAGAAATATAATCCTTGTATTTATTATATTTTATTCCTTCATTCTTAAAATATATTTTAATAAAGTCATACTTAATTAAATCATTGCAATTTAATTTATGAATAACAGCTCTTAATGTGTATGCCTTATTAAGTTTCTAATATGTTGACCCAGATATAATATATAATTCTAATTAAATAGAATTAAATTAATTTATTATTTATTTATCTATATTTAAAGATCAAGTGCACCGTCTAGAAACATGTTGCAAATATTAGAAAAGTCATTACTAGTTTGACTTAAACCTTTTAGTGATCGATTTTTTAGTGTAATTGATATTATTTTATCAATAATGCTATGATATAACATTAAAGTATGAAGCATATCTATCATATTAAACCATGTTTATTCTCTACACAATGAATTTCTTTGTCAAGACTATATGAGAGCATATAGAATATTTATCTAATTCATCTAAAATGGTGAATGATATTGATCACTTAACTACTTTTATATAGTACATGTTATACCTAATATCTATCATTTCATTATCTAACATGTAATAAAATTAAAACAAAATATTTTCTATATAAGATCATATAGTGATATCAAGTCTAAGAATTACTTATTCAACCATCACCTGAGGGGAAATTTAAGAATTACTTGCATAATCATCAATCGAGAGGTAGTTTAACGTTACTTAGAAAACATTCTCTTGATTTTCATGATTATGATAATACTAAAACCATAACACTCTCTTCTACTTTCCTCTTATAATAATAATGATTCTTTTTGTCGGAGCATCGTTCTAAATTGCTAATGTCAATAATATCAGAGAGAGAGAGAGAGATTGATCTTGGCTAGCTAGACAACACACCTCAATAATATAATATAGGGTCTGGTGCATGTTTCTTTGGTAATTGGTGACCATAGAAGGGGAGGGTGGGGTTCCAATATCCCCCATGAATGAAGTAGTTCGTCTTCGATGCTGGGAACACAGATAAGGTATACTACCACAGTGAAGCTCACGTGATGGCCAGCATGGTCACAAGCATGCTAGCTAGCCCGAGGGTCTACACTGGCTAGTGTGGACTGACACCATCAAAGCCAGCTAAGGTTTGGATCATCCTCGTGTGGTGGTGGAACCCAATGAAAAGTGGGTGTGCTCAAAGGTGCAAACAAACTGTACATTGCGTTTGTTGGTTGTTGCTCATTGAGCTTGCTCCTCACAGATCCAAACTAGGGTACAGATTACCGGCATGAATGGATATTGACAATGAGAGATTTGATTCGATCCTAGAGATGAAGAGTTGTACTATGGGATGTGGCAAAGAGTCACGGCTGCAAGTGGGGTGGGAAGAAATTATGGAGGAAGCTAAGCTGAGCTAACCTAACCTAATTCACAAATCAATTAGGACTTTATGGTCAGTAATCGTTGTCACTTGCAATCATTTCTCTTCATTTTTTGCTGGATTCGTTGAAGAGAATGATAGCATACCGGTTACATCTGACACTAATTCCATGCTTTTGCCTGACAAAAACAAGGAATTTTATCTCTAGGCTTTGTATGTTGGCCATACACAGACAAGGTAATAAAATCCGCAAGGACCTTCCCAAGTCTGTCAAAACAATGGCTTCACAATTTCAAACAAGCATATCCCTAATTTAGCCATTAGTTTGCATCACATTCCACATCTACAGTTGAAAGGAAATGAAATGGAGGGAGGAGTCGTGTGATCATACGTATGAGAGAGTTTGAAACATTAAGCTTTAAAACGTGCAGGATTAGCGATTTTTATTCAGCTGAAAAAACAAAAAACCTGAACCATATCTTTTTGATATTGTTTTTTTTATAAAAAAATAAATCGAGTCCGGTAAATTCACCTAAACCCGTGATTTGAGTCTTAAAGCAAATTAACTCATAATCAAAACTTGTAATTATAGTTTGAAGCATATCCTTTTTATCCAAACCAACCCACTCAAGTTTTAAAATATCTTAATTTGATGAAATTACCATTTAAGATTACCATCTAATAGCAGCAGCATATTGTGCATATACGCTTTTATATAGATAGATAGATATAAAGTGGTTCTCGAAATAAGTTTTTTTTACCAATTATGCTAATATGCTACATCCATCCTTGGTCTATTTACTAATGGATGGACCTACATGCTTTTAAAGCATCAAGTGGGCAGTGCAAAAGCATTCATGTTCTTCTCTCTCAATAGGGTCCCCTGTAGAGAGGGAGGGATGGTAAGGCAAGTATCCTAAGCAATAAGAGCTCTTAAAGAAGAAGCCTCTTCTCCCTTGCAACATCGAGGATAAGACACCCTTGATGGATAGAGACTGTCATGTTTCTAATCAATTTACTTGTAGTTTCATGTCACTTTCACTCAAAGATCAACACTCATTCTCACAAAATACGACTCTCTCTAATGCCAGGACATAGATGGGAAGGTGCCTGTAAATTTCCATACCTGGAGTATATATCTATCTGCAAGGCTCTTGTGGGAAGGTGGGGATCACCTGGAGGACATTTTCTTTGATGTCCTGATCGGTGGGTCTGTTCGATGGCAACCGTGCTCGATGTTAGGGTCATACCGATGCAGCAAACCTGAGGTAGAGCCATATGCTTCCTCAGCCAACGATTACAAATATCATCAACAGTCTACAAAGGAGACCCGCCATTTTCATGGATCTAGTGCTAGGTTTCAAGTTTGCTGTAGATTATGTTCATTTTGAAGTCAAGATTAACATGCTCCATCATAATCATGTTAGATAACTAGGTTTAATTTCATCATTTGTTCCTTCAATCTAGCGCAATAAGCCGCAAAATAGTCATTTTCTGTGAGTGTGAATGTTGGGACACCAGTGAGACATCATGATTTTGTTTTGTTTTACATGGCATTAGGTTAACCATCAGTCAAACTAGGTAATTTATGTTCCTTTAACCAGTAAGAAAGATATGCTCTATTGAATCTGATGATATCTCCGTGTACATAATTTCTTAAGGTGGCTTCAAAAGTAAGCACCAATCTATTCCGAGAGAAAAATGGCCCTCGTGAAATGATGGTGTATTGATGATGTAAATTGTGAGTAGGAGTGACAAATGATAAAAAAAAAATCGTGTTAAGAGGATAAGATAAACGTCATCTCATCTCTTTAGTTGGCATCCTTCCAGCTGTCCGAAACTTCTTTAATGTCAGAAGCATCACACAAGGCCTTCCAGATAGGGATCAACATCTTAACGGGAGGTCGTAATTCCTGAACATGGAAATCATGTTGGTGAAGTTTAGGACCATAATTAAGAAATAGTACAACAAAAATCCTCAATCGTTGACCATCTTTAGTTTTTATAAGCCTTACATGATCCTGTTTTATTTCTAATACCCCATGACCTGCAATTTCATGTCTCCTAAAGTCATCTCAAGTTGAAAATATTTGTATACCTTAAGAACTAACGTTAGTTCTGCTTCTCCATGCAGAAGCAGAGACAAGCTCCAGTAACAAGTAACCGAAGATACGCATTCCAGCAGCACCGGTTTCAAAATTTTGCCAATTGGAATAAAGCGATGGATAATTCTTCCACTGCATAGACAAAAAAAATTGTTTTAAAGGAAGAGAAAAATGATGGTAAAATATTTTTCAACAGGAGAACTCAATCCTATAACCCCTTGCAAAATGACCTGCAATGGAAAAAGGCTAGGCAGGCCAATGAGCATTTTTTTTTCTACGATAGAAACATGATAGAAATATAGTTGGTCCCAGGGAGGAAAAAATGGCTGAGAAATTTGGTCCCAGAGAAAAATACAGAAAAATGCTGGAAACATGAAATGAGAACCTAAATATTAACCCAAAATACAATTTGGAACCACATCAAAGTGATAGATTACAGCATATTCATCATTTTAGTGCCAACTCACAAAACACATGGCTGCAGAAAACAATCATCTCCTTTCAGCACAATCACTTGTTCAGACTTCATATCACTATCCGATGATAAGCTTCCATAAATAGGTAGCTTTTATAACCACTATCAATATTATGCACCCAAACCACTTATGCAATCATAGCAGTAAATTTGCATGACATTTTATATTGCTAGATTACACAAAATTAGAATTTGTTTTAGTGTATTCATATAAGCTTTTACAGAGATGAAATTTACCCAACGGAATGAAATTCAAATAAAAAGAAGCAATGCACCTTGCATAGTGTGTTTCAAGTTGAACTCCAAAAGTTGGCATAACCACAACAGACTCTGTGTCATTCAAGCAGAAACATAAATACAGAATCCAAACATTAGTATTTGACATCATATCACAAAATGCAATCTATCCTATCCATCCCACCATTGGAAGCTAGCAAACTATAATGCTCTCAAAAAAATTGAGAACCCACCTTCACCAGTTCTTACCTTTCATGACACGATTCCAAAACATTACTTTGACAAGGAGCACACTCAGAAGAAAGCCCCACAAAAGAATGGTGATTGATTTATCCTGTTAGTTGATGGCCATTACATTAGTTCACCCCACAAATTACTCAAAGCAATAGAATAAACCACCCACTTTACTCAACCAATGAAACCAAATGTATCCTTCTTGCAAGGATATGAAGAGAAGGTACAGGTCCACAATGACTAAACAGAATCCAGTTATTGTTTCTTACATTAATCCAGCGTTTTCATAGAAGGATAGCATAATACAACTCAATTTCACACAAATCCCAGTACTAACAAAAACACAAATGCTAGACCAACAAATCAGCCTTATCACACTAGAACTCAACAATTCTTTATCTCGATGAGGAAGAGACATCAACGCATTTCCAAGAACAAGAAGACAAATTCCAGGAACTAAACAAATCCCACTTATCCATTCCTTCAATATTACGCAGTCTTGACTAAAGCATGAATATCAAACTGCATCACATTGAACTGTGAAAAAATAAATCACAGCGAAGACAATTCTTTTACCTTAACTAGGAGAAGATACGACGCGGCATTTGCGACAACAATGAGAGCTGATAAATAAACAAAGAAACCCTTTGCATTACTCTTCCTCACCACGACATGGTGCATATCAATTGCTTCTAAAGGCCACTTGCATTCATGCAAGTAACCGTATCTCCGGTTAACCATCAAAAAATCGGTCATTTTATATATTTTTTATAATTTAAATCATGAGTAGTTTAATTATTCAGTTACACCTGCATCAGAAGAAGAAAAAACAGCAACAAAATATCAGCAAACAAAAAACAGAAACTAAATCAAACAGTTTATATTACTAAAAAATTCTAAATTCTAAACAAAAAATAATTGCTCAGTTTCACGCATTTATTTTAAGATCATAAGCAAAAAAAGCAAATTTAAGAGGCTAACCTTTATTTAAAGTGAATAGAAATGGTTGATAATGGATTTGAAAAGGGTAGATTGAGACTTGAGCTATGGAAGGGCTTCAAAACGACGACTTGCAGAGTCTCCTTCTCAGTTTGAAAGAAGGTGCCATTGCCGATGAATTGCAGATTTGCAGTGCTGTGACTGTGAGTCAGGCGACGAGTCGTTACACGATTACGAGAAGTCGTCGTGTTAGGATTCCTTCCCCTTTGCAGGAGCAAAGAGGGTTTAT
>JAVHLS010000032.1:0-50000 GCA_032356905.1 Salix exigua | reverse complement strand
TGCGTTGTAGGAAAGTATAGAATTGGATGTTAGATTCTTCAGTAGTTGGAGTATCTTTTTTATGTTGTTTATGATGATGTGACATCAGCAACTTTCTTCTAGCTTCGGAAGGAGAAATGTGGGGTAATATTTTTAAGTTTTTGTTTTGAGGCTGCCTATAAATGGAATAATTGCGTGCCCAGTTAGGTAGCCTTCATGGGCTAGAAATAGATTCATCCCACAGTTAGGAATTTAAAAATGGTTTTCGGCTTTCATTGAGCTTAGATATACAAGATATTACTTATTAGTATGAATTTGGAAGAGAAGAATCAATGATGCCCATGCTTATTTAAATGAATAAATGCTTTCAGAAAAAAAGAATGTTACATGACTAATTTTATAATTGTGATGTTGTTAGACGAGTGTATTCTGTTCGGCTTCCTTCATAATTGATCAAATATTTTTGTAGATATACTTTTTCTTAGTTCAATTTCTTTTTATTTTGGCTTCCATTCTTACATGAACTTATTACATACACATGGTAGACTGATTATGTTGCTCATTGAGTAGTTATGTTTCGTACCACCTGCGCATCTTCCAAGTGCTTTGAGACATTGATTGTAATCATATTACGAAAGCATGAAACACCCCATTTTTTGGTTCATTGAAATTTAATTACCTCGATGGCGTATCTTATTTGTAAGATTTTAATGTTTTAGAGTTTTGGTAGCTGCTGAGGTACTATGACAAATGAGTACTCTAATGAAGGCTCCAGTACAAGCCATGTTTCTGGAGAAGGTTCAGATGCAACTGTAGAGATTAATATCAAGACTTTAAATTCTCAGAAACACAGCTTTCAGGTCAACAAAAATGTAAGTATTGCATGCCCTTGATGTTTCTTTTTTTGAGCCTTACTGTTTACATTTTTGTATGCATATTTAGTTGTTGAGGTGGAGTTTTTTGGACCGCAGAAAATATTTCCAGAATTTTTCATTAATGGCAGCTTTAATTTCAACTTGTGCTGTGCGCCTGTTGTGGATTTTTTTTCTCAAGTTTTTGGATTGGAAAGATCATCATGTCTTTGGGTTAATAAAAGCAATTCAATGTAGTTCCATGCATTTCAATGTTTATCCAGAGCTTTTAAAAGATGTGTGCTGTCTGAAATTGCATAGATGTTTTTATTTGGACCATCTAATACAGTTTTAATTTTGAATATTTTCAGATGCCTGTTTCTGTATTCAAGGAGAAAATAGCAAATGAAATTGGTGTTCCGGTGAGTCAGCAACGACTAATTTTCAGGGGAAGGGTCTTGAAGGATGAACATCTCCTTTCTGAATACCGTATCCAATCATATAAGCATTAAAAATGTCATGACTGATACTCTTCCTTTTAGGCCCTCTTTTTGCTGGGGAATTTCATTACTTGCACTTTATCTGAGTTATTGTGTTCTAGAGATCTTTTGTTTGATTTTCTGGAAGATAGATTCATATATTGTTGGATGTCATTAACCCTGGAACTTTTTTCATGGGCATTTAATCCGATTTATGAGGGGCTGGTCTGTTTTGGTAATTATCAGATACAATCTTCTTATGGAGTCAGATATTATGACATCCCACACTCAGTATCATCTTAAATCACTTGGTCATTATCAGATACATTATTTTATGGAGTTAGATTTATGATACCCCACACTCAGTTATCATCTCAGATCACTTTGTCATTGTCAGATACACTATTTTATGGAGTCAGATTTTTTGATATCCCACACTCAGTTATCATCTCAGATCACTGTATGCACAAGGACTTTTGAGGATTTTTTCTTCATTAATATTGGCTATGTTAATATCTCCAGTAAATCCCTTGACTGTTCCTAGAAGTGGAAAATGGCCATACGCTGCACATGGTTGCAAGGCAGCCTGCACAACTACAACCTTCAGCTGATACAAGCTCTGGGAATACAACCAGCAATAATGGTAGTCAGGGTATTGATATTTAATTATTTTGCACGCAGAGTATTCTGGATTTGAAGATGTTATTTAAATTAGTTTTCTCTTATAGTTTTTCAAATGACAGGAAACAATGCAGGCGCTGGTGCCCCCCGAAACCGTATTGGGTCTGTATCTCACAGTGTAGTTCTTGGGACATTTAATGTGGGGGACCAAGGGGGAGGCATTGTTCCAGACATCAATCGGGTGTGTTTATTTTTTTTCTTTCCTTTTTTTGGTAGGCTTGCTGGTTTAATCTTTGTATCTTTATTTGAAGTTCAGTCAGGGTTAGTAGTAGCGAAAGAATGTGGAGACCACATTTGTATTAGTAATAGCAGAAACTCTTACTTCTGTTGCTCAACATGCAGGCTATCGGGGCTGTTCTGAACTCGTTTGGAATTGGTGGCCAGGCAGCAGCCAACAGTATAGGTGGCATGGTGTTATCAAATATGGTAAGGGCTGCTTGTTATTACGTACAATCTCATTCATCATCAGACCTCCCTGATCTGTATAAATCATGTAGTTAACAGTTTAAACTCCAATGGCGTTGAATCACATCATTCCTTTTTTCCATCGTCAACAATTAATTTGGTACTAACCAGGAGGCTGGAGTCTGACCCTACTTTTGTCACTGTACCAATCTGCCAAAAAAGAAAATGTTCAAGCCATTATAAACGCGATTTTTCACTCTTTGTGCTTTCTGGTGCTAGTTCTGCTTTGCCATTTATGTATCAATTCCAAATTAAGATTCCTGATCATGCCAAAGCCAGCATTATTTTTTAAGTAGAATCTCCAATCCCTTTTATCTTTCTTCTCTGTGGAAAGGCTCCTATTAGGAGTATCAATTTGAATACCCTTTCATTGCATTGAAATTTTGGTTTATACTTTGATTCCCAGCATCTGCCTTTTATATCAGTATCTGATTCTCAAATTATCATAAAATGCTAACAAGTGAGAGCAGTTGCATATCGTTGTAAGTGTGAGATCCAGAGTGCATGTAAGACATCGGAGAGGAATTTTAGACATTTAACTGATTCTCATGTTCTGTTAACAGCCAAATGTTAGCGGTCAAGCTTCTCAGGGAAGTGAAACTGGTGCATCACGTGTCGATATTGGTGGTCGAAACCCTGCAGGAAATCAAACACAGTTTGGCCAGCCATTTCAATCAGCACCTCAAGTTGTGCAAGTTCCTCTGACCTCAGCTATACGTGTTCCTTCACTTCATACGGTAGTAACATCTCCTTCTGTTATATATTTCTGAGCTGTGTGTGGTTATAGTGTTGTAATCTTTTCATTTTTGTTTCAGCCAATTCCTGATTCCTTGAACACACTTTTAGAGTTCATTACGCGCATGGACCGGGTGCTAGCACAAAATGGTGACGATTGCAAAGTTATATAATCGTTGTATTTTCATTGTAAAATGTTGAAAAATAACTCATTTGCTTTATCTAAAGGTAACCAGCCAAATACATCAACAGCCAGTATTGGAGACCCGCCAAGTGTTGAATTACCTTCTAATGCACGGGGCTTGCCAACACCTGAAGCTTTGAGTATTGTCCTGCGTCATGCAGAACAGCTTCTCAGTGGTCCCACAACTACTGCATTATCTGTAAGCACTTTGTGCTGACTCTCCCCTATCAGATATCACTGTTGGGGTTCTTAAATATTTTGTTATACATGTCAGAAGTTGAACCAGCTTTGTAATTTGAATTTAATGTTAGCATTTTGATAGCTGGACATTATTTTTATCGAGTTGAACCTGCTATCTTGCACACTTGCAATTCATTTCACTGTGGTATGATAGTGCTATAATGTTGGATTCTCTGTGAGCTCCACTGCCATAAATTGTTTTGTGAAACATACAGTCTATATAAGCATTTAAACATAAGGCATTGTCATGGGTATCTTAATAACACTTTATACGAGGTTAACAATTATTCCTAATTCTCAACGAGGCATAACCATTATGAATTCATCTTTATTAACTCAGGTAGAATGCTTTAATGTCTGTGGTTTGAGAATCACCAACATTACTACACTAATGAAGGTGATACTTGGTCTTTCAGAGAATTCATTTAAATTTTCATGTGATGAATGGGTCATTTGCTGTTTCTATGGCTTGATGGGTAAATTGATGATATGATTTTGGAGAGAAATCAATGTACTATTTGTTAATGCTATAATTGAATTTATGTGGAATTGATAAGTTTGTGATCTGATTATGCATTATTGATAATGTGCTGCAATGTTCGTAGCATATTGCAGGACGTCTGGAACAAGTGGTTTCCTCTACTGATCCTGCGATAAGGGGCCAAATTCAGTCAGAATCAATGCAAGTTGGCCTTGCAATGCAACATCTAGGTTCTCTTCTTCTAGAGCTTGGTCGCACAATCTTGACACTGAATATGGGACAATCACCTGTATGTTATGATCCATAGCCAGTTCAATGATTCAGATCATGATAAAGTACTGTGCATAATCATTTTGTTGCAATTTGCAGGCAGAATCTTCTGTAAATGCGGGGCCTGCTGTTTATATTTCCCCATCAGGGCCTAATCCCATAATGGTCCAGGTTTGTAAATGATTATTGAAATTATTAGTTCGTTTACTTTGGCATTAACGTATCTCACTAATCATTGGTGACTGCTTTGGCAGCAAAAATATATAGGGCCTTGTTCACTCGTTCTTGAAATCTGGCAGTAGGGGTGTTATTATTGTAAATGAATTTCAAGCATCATAATATTTATACCGATGCATGGCTTTATCTCATGTATCACTGATTTGTAATTGTCATTCATGTGCTGTCACTGTTCTCCAAATCATTTGAATATGTTATGCTGTAATTCCAAAGGTTCTTTTAGTTACCAGCTAGGCTTTTCTTACATACAGCCTGCCTGTCCTTAATGGCTTTACCGCTGTGTAGCTTAATTTCTTACAATGAAATTTCTATACCATCCTGTTGCAGTGTTTCCTAACCCTAAATTATCTGCAGCCTTTTCCTCTTCAAACAAATTCCCTGTTTGGTGGTTCAGTCCCACCTACAAATCCCATTGCATTTGGCCCTGTTGGTATTGGAAATGCTCCAAGGCATGTAAACATTCATATACATGCTGGTAAGCAAACCAAGCTTTACTCGATTCATAGCGTTGCTTACCTGCTTTCAAGTCTATTTGACACTCCCTCATTACCAGGGACCTCATTGGCATCAGTTATTCCAGCCATAGGTAACAGGACAAGTAGTACAGGGGTGCAGGGTGAACATGGTAATGCTGCCAGTTTGGGTGTTTCAGGCCCAGTGCAGGTGCTACCAGTAAGAAATGTTGTTGCAGCAACAGTCCCGTTGCACTCTGCTGGCGTTACAGTTGCTGAACAACCTGGTCCCGGGCTTTCTCTGTCACAGCCACCTTCTGATTCCATGTCACTAAGCTCGATAGTGAATGAAATAAACTCACAACTGAGACAACTTTCTGACAATATGCAGGGGGGAAACCAGCCCGCATCAGGTAGCCAACTGTTGCATGGTCAAATGGTAAAAAGAATCAAAGATATATTGCTCTTTTTACTTACTAAGATCATAAAATTTACTAAATGCAGGTTCCATTGGATCTGATGCTGGTAACAATCCAACAAACTTAGAGATGAATAGCACTGTGCTCAATGGAGTTGGGGGATCCAGTGTGTCCTTACCTGGGGTTATCTCAGAACACCATGGTCAGAAGGTATGCTTTCTGCATTATTCAAGGATCCTCTTTGTTACTCCTTTCTGGCCAGTACTATATTGTTGAGGGAATACCAGACACATGATGAACAGGTCCAGGTACGTGACAATGATCCTTTTAGCTCGAAAGACATACCATCTTCTTCAGTGGACAGATCGTCTTCTCTGAAGTCTGAAAATACTTCTCAAGAAGTTTCCAGTTCCAGCAGTAAGCATGATGTTCCTGGCAGCACCAAATCTGTTCCACTTGGTTTGGGTCTGGGGAGTTTGGACCCCAAGGTGTGGTGATTGCTCCTTGTTTTTATTCGAGTTATTTGTGATGAATTTAATCAAACACGTGGACATGTTAACAGATCAAGGAATAAAACAAAGTTATTAAACCCAACACGAGGCCCTGGTCACGGGTTGGGAAGGTTAACTCGGGCTAATCATTTCAATATTTTTTTTTAAGAAAAATGTTAAAGCAACTTTGTCATGAAAAAAAGTTAAATCGGGTTTTGACTAGGTCGCATGTTGATCTGCTGGGTTATACGGAATCAACTTCCAACCCAATTTAGTTAGAAACCTGACCCGGGTTTGGGGTAGGATCAACATGTCCCTGGGCTGATTGTCTGGGGCGGGTTTAATACCACTGGGAATAAGTCTATGGTGTTGGAGGTGTGAAATGCTTGCTGTGATGAATGCTACGAGATGCACCATTATTGCTTGTTACTATCACTGTATAAACACTGTGGAATGATGTAGTAAGTGTGAGCTTGTCATGATTTGACAAATTCGTGCCTACTACATTCTGCCAATCCTGGCATTGTGGGTTGATAACCGCATCTGTCATGCATGCTTTATCGATCAACGTGGCATGTTTTTATTTTTTGAGAGGAAAAGAACAAGGCTGATCTCTTTTTGTTTATGTGACCAGAGACGAACCAGGCAACCAAAATCTATTGCCGGGAGTGCTGATAGTGAAACAACCAATACCCATCTCAATCAGAATCCAGACACTGGAGTCATTGGCCAACAATGTTTACAATCTCTTGCGTTTCACAGCTCTGGTACAAATAGAAATATTACACCCCCAAATCCAGTAGCCCCCTCTTCTGGGCAGGTCATGGAGGGTAGACCTCCAATAAATTTAAGCTCTGATGGCCAGTTGGACACTGCTAGTGTTGTGTCTCAGGTTCTACATAGTCCTGTTATAGACAACTTGTTGACAGGGTTGTCAGAACAAACTGGTGTTGGTTCTTCCAATGTCTTCAGGAATATGTTGCAACAGCTTACTCAGAATCCCCAAATAATGAACACTGTCAGTCAAATTGCTCAGCAGGTTGACAACCAAGATCTTGGAAATATGCTTTCAGGTTTAGGAAGTGGCCAAGGTGGCGGAATTGATCTGTCAGCGATGGTCAGACAGATGATGCCTGTTGTTTCTCAGGTTCTTGTCCGTGGATCACCTACTCCCCAGCTGTTTCCTACCCCAGAATCCGAACCCCAGATGCAATCCAATGAGAGGGAATCAAATGGAGCTGAAAATCCTAATGATCATAACATTCAGGTTTGCATAACCCACCAAAAGAAATAAAGGAAACGTGAATTAGCATGAAATCCTATAACAGATATAAAAGAGTGCCCCGTTCTATCTCCTCTCTCCCAAACTTAATCTAATCAAGGAATCTCTTTCAATGAATGGGAGAACTGTCCCTGTTTTGACTTATTTTCTTCTGTGTATTATAGATCAACCTCCACGAAGTGGCTCAGAGGATTGAACAGTTTGATTCACCTCGAGATGTTTTTCAAGCCATTGTTGGAAATGCAGTAGGGTTGAATGGCCATGGAAGCAATGCTGAAGATATTCTGCATGAGTTGAACACCAATGAGGATTTAGCCAGTGTAAGTTTTATGTTTCTCTATCGTTCATGCTTTGCACTTGCAATATTTTTCAGCTTTTACATACTGATGATCGTGATCAAAGCACCTGTGTGTACACTTCTGTTACCGCGTTTGAATTTTCTTGGTTCTCATAGCGTGCATAAACTCAAGACAGCATATTTACCCGTACAGGATTATGTAGAGATGCTGCAGCGAGATATTCATCGACGATTTCAGGATGGCTCCTGGGAGGAAAAGTGATCATTATTGTCTTCAGTCAAAATGGTTTTTGATAATTCTCAGCCTTACAGATCCAGACAGATTTCCAGAAATTATCGCCTCTGGTTGGTTTACTTTCAAACTGTCTTTCGAGTCTGTAGAATGTTGTACAGATCAAGCTTTGGGGATTTGATGTGCACCAAATTGTAGGTGGTTGGCAGATAGACTTTTTCGGTTGACTGTGTATTAATCATTACTTAAAATATTATAATACATAACTTTTGAGTTCTGAACAGTTTCAAAGAATTGGTTACGATAAAATGCAGCCTTGCATTTCCGTGATGCAGTTTCGGCTCGAATTGCTAGTTAACACAATTTCAAGTTCCGATTCAATAATCCTTGACGTACTGTACTCTATTCGTCTTGGACTCGATAATTCCCCGGGTGTGATAATCGATCTGTACGACCGTTCAACCGATCTGTATCCCTCTTCCCGAGCGCCATGTCTCAGTTGGACGGGGGTAGTAAGGTGATGTGTCGGTCTTAGGTTTTGTTCGGGTCATTTTTCGTTTCGGGGCATGACTTCTGTTTGTTATTAATTTTTTTGTTAGGGTTTGGGATATCAGTAATTCATCAAAAAGCTTGGTGCACTTTGATGGCCTGCTAACTGTTGAAGAGTTGCATGCAAGCATTTAGTTGAACAGAAGTTTTTTCCATTAAATATTATGCATTTCTGCGATCTTTATTTATATTTTGCTGCTCATGTTGTTTAAACAATCGAGAGTTTACTATTTATGTTGCTGCCATCAAGTTGAATACTTCTTCCATGAGTTTTTGCAAACTGATGTACAGTTTTGCAGTGTTGCAGCTCATTAATTTTTTGTGGGAGTTTTGCTGTGTTAGGTAACTAAAATCTTCACACTATATCTTAGGCAAAGCATTCAAATGAGTAAATGGTAAGGAAGAATTTGCTAATTGGAATGGAATATGAGCAGTTTTACACATTCTGATCGATAGAGCATTTTGGACAGTTCATTTGATTGAAGGTCAGATCTACCCAGTGGAGCATATTTGTGTATGCACTGGATTTATGATCCTCATTCTCAAACCGGTTATCTGCAATGATAAGTTTCTGAATATTATTTTGGATTATTGGCACAGCTTTGATTTTTGTTTTCGAGTCTTGGTGGGAACGATCGAGTTGATCTTCTTATGCACAAAAACATTGGTTGTGATTTTGCATTGGTGATGATGTGATCAGAGAGACTGGTCATGATCGTTACTTTCTTGTCTCTTATGGTTTCTGTATGATGCCCTCTAATTCTGGTTGATGATCTACCAACCATCTGAGTTATTTAATATTTGACCAAACAAACTCATCATTGAGTTTCGAGAGCAAATTAATGGTGAGATAGTGTTTGCAACGAGGGCATGCATGTGCCACTAAGATGCGATTATTCCTTATAGGCAGATAGTGCATTGTTTTGTACTGCAAGCCTTACTTTTTTTATTAATGTGCCTGACCTGCGCATTTATTGAGATCTCACCTGCTAAAAGCCTTGCATTTTGCTAGTATTTACTATCTATCTATATGTTTGTTTCTAATTATTGTACAGCTAGCCTCAAATACTGAAATCAAATATGTTATTAGCAGAATTCCTCTAACTCCCTGCATAGAGCCTAGAAGAACTTTCCAGATAGGATTATCAAGCACCTGGGCAGAGGGCAAGCTTGTCGTGTCGCTCAGGGTTAAATGATTATGACAAGGTTTCACCTTTGGGTCCATTCAATCAAAAGACCAAAAGAGTGAAGCCAATGGTGGTTGTGGGCACCGGTAGATGACCTTGCTTCGTCTCAAATCTTGCTTTAATAAAGGTGCAGTGTCGTGATGTATACTCGAAAGTCACTGAACAGAGTCAATGTAGAAAGATTAATTCCTCGATTGTGAAATCTTAGAGAACGCTGTAGAAATCTCAACACAGAAAGGCAGTTTGTGTAAACATGTTATCTGGCTTTCAATTGTGAAACCTGCAATCACATAATCACATTTTAGATTGATCCCGCATAATTTCATGTAAAGGATCTGCCGGCTTGTTTCTGCAAGTATCACGCCAGAGATAGGGGGAAACATCCCAAGGTGAGTGACGTTTACAGAGTACAGACTTGCAAATAAACTCCATTTTTTCGAGTTGGGGCCGGAGATTATGGCCCTCTGTTTCAGGAACGCAACAGGTGCGGCAATGCAGCAGGGTAACCTTCTGGACCTCCTCCGTGCATGTGCTTCATCTCATCTTATACATAGCTATCTGTCAGAAGTTAGAGCCATTCTTGCATATTTTATTACACTTGATGTCTGAAAATGGTGCTGTTTAATCTTGTAATTAAATCCAGGTTGCATTCTCGTACCTTTTTATTTGTTGATTGCCAGAGAACCCAGTCATGTTGGCCAACGCACCTGATTCCGAGGTAATCACACTAGTTAATTACCACTGACTACATTACAGAAGATCATGGAGCCAATCTGGAATTCTGGATGGCTGTAATTAAATACTTTTATATAAGTGGGGTCAACTCTCAAAATTCCCGCAGCTAATGGGTACAGCGGATGTGGTACATAGTCTATCCGAGACGGGCACGATTTGCACAAAAAGTAGCCTCTCGGAGTCACGAGAGGCATGTTCACTCCAGTACAAGCTACCGAATTTATTCTATCTTCACCGATTATCATCTGCTACGAAAAGTACCATTCCCTGTGTCACGGGAGGCATATTCACCCCTTCATCTGTTTTATAACCAGTTACCAGTAGTATTTCTTAAATTCAAAGCTGCTCGAGCCATTACCGCCGACCATTCCCAGTGTCACGGGAGCCAGGCTAGCTCGTGCCGTTCAAAATTCCGTATTAATACAACGCGGGCAGCAAACACGACGTGTAAAATCAAACGATGGACGCCACTCGGAAACAAAAGCGTAGTCTTAAAACTCGTGATGGTATTGGTTGGAGTGAAGTCTTGGATCACAGATTGAAAAGGATAGAGATTTTTTTTTCTTAAAAAAGAGAGAATCAGAACAATAATGCTCTAGTAAAAGAATAAAGAAGAGTTAACGATAGAGTTTTGATCAAATTAATAAATTTTAGTTTAAATTGGATTAAATTGAATGATTCTTTTTTAATCTAGAACAGTTTATGTCTGTGTGACCCCAATAAAAAGCTCTTTTCTTGTTTCTTTTGGTAATCGGAGATCTGGGAGTTCGGATCAGTTTGTGCGTACCACAACTAAATCCCCGGAGACTTGAATTTTTTTTTCTTGTTTGTAGTTTGTAGTTTTACAAGCGAGGGTATTCTTCCAGGCGCAAATCCACACAAAATCGTGCATTTACATCCAATTTTCATTTGTTCAAGTCTTTTTCTCAGATCTCAAGTTGGAGAAACAAAATCCATTTATGACCGGAGCCAAAACGCCACAGCTTGACCATGAAATAAGACTTATTTTGATTTTGTGTTCTAAAAACCTCTTTTTTAAAATTAATTTATTATGATAATATAAAAAGTTATTTAAAAAAAATATTTTTAATATATTTACAAACAAAAAAGTCCTTTTTTTTTAAAAAAAATAAGCTTCATGGCAACTGAACAGCCACTAAGAAATTGCCTCAGAGTGAAACCCCGCACATGGAACCCGCCAGACTCCAAAACCCATGAGGGGGACAAACCACATTCGCAACACGATGCTACTTCAAACACTATTAGCATATGTTTAATAAGCTGACCCATCACCGACACTCATGACTTTCTTTTTTTTTTTAACAAATTTCGGCCCTCCCTCCCCTCTTCTTTTATTTCTTTTGTTGACTGTTCATACCACCCCACATGCCCTTGAATATCGCTCCATCCATCATCATTTACAGCCTCCTTCCAGGAAACTAACCTCCATAGCTCCTCATTTAAACTCCCACCCTCTCCCTCCATAGCTACTAGAACAAGTGGCAAGCCAAAGAATCTCGGTAGCTTTGTCACTTGGCTCCAAAATGCCGCTCAACTTAGCGTCCAAACCTGCAGTGCTCTGCACGTTCTTGTGTCTCGCAGTGTCTACGTTTTCAGTCGTGAAAGCTGAGGATCCTTACAGGTTCTTTGACTGGAATGTTACTTATGGTTTCATCTACCCTCTTGGTGTTCGTCAACAGGTTTGTCCGAATCTCATTGATTTTATTTCCCTTTCTTTTGATCTCTACGTACGGCCATTTAAATTTTAGCTGATGCTGATTTGATTCTTCGTTGTTAAAAGGGTATTCTTATCAATGGACAATTCCCAGGCCCTGATATCCACTCTGTTACCAATGACAACCTCATTATCAATGTCCACAACAGCTTAGACGAACCTTTCCTCCTCTCCTGGTAAGAACTCTCGTGAACTGTCCCTTTCTGGAAAGAATATTTGCACTTATTTTTTGCTTCCTGCTTTGAAAAAACAAATCTACCCTAATCCTTCCCTCGTCTGCTACAATTCTATTTATGGCTATTACTGTAGTCCTAGCACCCACCCCATTATCAATCTCTTCCTTTTGGTATGGGTTTGGTTCGCATTGCCATCTCTGTGTTTCGCACATCCTTTTGGTCTCGCGTGAATGCTGATGAAAGCATCCATCATACAGTGGCGGTGGCCTATAAATCCAAATTCATGGACATTTCTGCGCAATTAGCGCTGTAATTTGTGCAGCAATCCTAATATAAGTTTGAAACTATGGTGCTACATTCTCTCCATTAGAAAAAGATCCAAGAATTGTTCGTAGTTATCACATGCATGTCATCATCATCAGAGAATCGATGCTGTGCGCTGAAGCTTTTCTTAGATGATAGCGACTGGTACTATTTTCCGATGGCCACCGATATTTTTCAACCTATTATATTTAGTTCACTAACTAATTGTGTGGTCATTTTGGTTTTAGCTGTCATCCACTGGGGTTGTAGCGTTGGATAGAGTCCATTGAGTGTGCTATGTGGACCTTTGTCACTGCAAAAATAAAGCTAGTAAAGTCAATGGTTATTAGTTGGGTGGTGGTTGCATCAATTTAAAATTATGTGATTTGATTTTTTTTTAAATTAAACTTAATATTTGTTTTGAAATTTAGAAAAAATAAAAAAAGTATCCCATATGATCAAAAAATATAACGTATAGACTAGGTATAATTACATCAGATTTAATTTACATGATATAATTTAAAACTTCATTCAGGTCGATTCATGGATCGACGAGTCACTATATTAAGTTGCCGGAGTGGGTTTAATTTCTATGATCGTTGACATTTTTAAGATCTCCTATACTGGTTTCCCAGAATTAATGCTGGTGGGTTTGGAGTTTGATCAACTTATTAATTACATCTTAGACATTTTATAAGAAGAACTGTCACATGCTGCGTTACAGCGCCTGCTTCATAATGTAGACAGCCAACACATTTATCAGCATGCACCAAGAAAAGCATGTGCTCAATCATGCAGTGCTTGGCCTAGTTTGTTGACTAAATTGTTGACTTGACCTTTATCTGAATCTTATCTTTTGTAATGGTAAATTTACCTGTGGCGTTTGATTTGTGGCTGTAAAAACAGGAATGGAATTCAGCAGAGGAGAAACTCGTACGAGGATGGTGTTTTTGGAACCACATGCCCAATTCCTCCAGGAAAGAACTTTACATACATTCTCCAAGTCAAGGACCAGATTGGAAGTTTCTACTATTTCCCATCTCTTGGATTCCACAAGGCTGCCGGTGGATTTGGAGGAATTAGAATCCTTAGTCGACCACGAATTCCTGTGCCTTTTGCCGATCCTGCTGGTGATTACACCATTCTTATCGGAGACTGGTACATGTCCAATCACACGGTAAACACTAACCCCGTCAATCTGCTAATTTTGTCTTCTTTTTAAAAATCATTTTACTGATATCCCCCCCCATAAATCCCATGTTGAAAGTTTTGAAGAAGGTTTCAGAAAAATTAACATTGAAGAGGGTAGGGGTCTTTGGAACTTTGTTCATCTGTTGGCTTTGAGTTTGTGTCGGCAGCTAGGTAGGGCATCGCTTGCGCGATATTCTATACTTGTCCTGTAACCTCTTGTCTTTAGACAGCCTGCCCCCGACCTTTATTCTTAGCAGAAATTATCAAAAAAGTGCCAGGCTCAGGATCACGCTTGCTGTCTGTCACAAAAATAAGAAGTAAAGAACACGTTTGCTCGATGAAATCCACTAGAGCTGTAGATCAAACCATAGTTATAAATAGTGCCCGATCCGGAAATCATCCCGGCTAAGGTTTAGATCATAGTTATAGAGTGAGTTTATTCATGCGAGCTTAATTTATAATTTT
This sequence comes from Salix exigua, assembly GCA_032356905.1. Lineage (NCBI taxonomy): Eukaryota > Viridiplantae > Streptophyta > Magnoliopsida > Malpighiales > Salicaceae > Salix > Salix exigua. Next base: position 35,883 of record JAVHLS010000032.1, on the reverse strand, counting down.
ATACAATGATCCAAAAAGTGTTTTTAAATGATTTAAATGTGTTTAATAAAAATATATTATTTTTAATTAAAAATACTTTTGAAGAACATACTCGAACAAACAACAGTACCGGAAACATACTTGCATCGATTGCTTCATTGGTAAGGATGCCTGCTGTGCTGACAACAGTGTTACTTTTGTCACAAATGTCTTCGGCTGGGCCTTCTCTGACTACATGCTCAATAAATCCAATGTGAATCACAGCTGTCTAGAGTCTATTTTTAGCTCTCTCTTTTTAATTTAAATATTTGGTTGAGATTGTTTTAAAAGATTTTTTATTTAAAAATATATTTATTTTTTTGTTAAAAATATTTTTAATATTAAAATATTATTTTTTAAAATTTAAATTAAAAAAATAAAATTTCAATTTGCTTAAAATTACTTTTAAAACGCACACATTGGCCGTGAGTTTTGTCTAGTCATGCACGTGCTCCCACATTAGTTGCTTCTAACATGGGCTGGCACATGCTTGTTTGAAATCCAGAAAACCCATTAAATCTCATCAGTTTGAAAACCCGGCCTAATCTAAATGATTAACCCGGTCATTTAAGGCCTGACCGGGACCATTCAGCGAAAAAACTCGACTTAAGAGCCCAGTTCTTGATTTAGGTAAACCCACTGCTAGAGTGGCATGAACAAGTTCGGTTCAGTGGGATTTAAGAACTCCATGTGTTTGTTTTTTTACTCGCCTCTTGAATAATAAACTTATTGTATTAAAGTATTAATGAGTGTATATTTGTGTGTTTATAATAGAAATTGAAGGCCTTGTTGGACAGCGGCAGGAAGCTCCCGTTCCCTAATGGAATCCTCATCAATGGTCGTGGACGCAATGGCTATTCACTTACTGTTGAACAAGGTAGCCCAAAATTTATACAAACACAAAAATCAAAGGCAGCAAGATATTTATCGATCATGCATGACGGATTCTTGAATTTCTGTTGCAGGAAAAACTTACAGGTTGAGAATATCGAATGTTGGGCTGCAAAATTCCCTCAACTTCAGGATTCAAAACCACAAGATGAAGTTGGTAGAGGTGGAGGGAACCCATACTCTCCAAACTACCTACTCCTCTCTCGATGTTCATGTCGGCCAGTCTTATTCTGTTCTGTTTACAGCTGACCAGCCCGGCCAAGACTACTATATTGTGGTTACCTCTCGGTTCACTGCTCCGGTCGTCCTCAACACCACTGGTACTCTACACTATAGCAACTCTGCTGGCCCAGTCTCCGGTCCATTCCCTGGTGGTCCAACCACAGAAATTGACTGGTCACTCAACCAGGCCCGCTCTATCAGGTATAATATAATCCTTTCCAACAAACAATATGATCTTTGAGCCAAGTTTAAGGCATTTAGGTCCATAGCTACAGATTTTAGTTTTTGCTGTTTTAGTTCTCTTTCTGGGCAACAATAGGGAATGTTGTCCCTTTAAGGGTTGCATAAATGTATGGCGCCAAGTCACATGGGGATGTTCTTACATCACTCTGATTATCCGTGCTCATTTCAGGACTAATCTTACTGCAAGTGGACCGAGGCCAAATCCACAAGGTTCATATCACTATGGAATGATCAACACTAGCAGAACTATCATAGTGGCAAATTCAGCCGGTCAGGTCAATGGCAAGCAGAGATATGGAGTCAACAGCGTGTCCTTTGTTGCACCAGACACTCCCATGAAGCTCGCAGACTACTTCAAGATCCAGGGAGTTTTCAAGGAGAATAGCATATCTGACAGACCTTATGGTGGAAGATTATACCTGGACACGTCAGTTCTGACTCTTTCTTATAGATCATTTGTGGAAATTGTATTCCAAAACAATGAGAACATTCTACAGAGCTGGCACCTTGATGGTTACAGTTTCTTTGTTGTCGGGTAAGCACATAGTTTACATTTATATTCCTTTCACTCTATATGATTATATCTTCAGGTTGTGATGATTAAAGCAGGCCAGAAAATCTTGTGAGCTTGGTTTTCTGAGACATTTCTTCCAAAATTTTACAATGCAGTATGGATGGAGGACAGTGGACAACAGCTAGCAGGAATCAGTACAATCTTCGCGATGGAGTTTCTCGGTGCACTGTTCAGGTTCGACAAAAAGTCTAATTGTTTTCCTGATCAAATTGCTCTGCTTCTATTACCAGAACTATTGATTTGAACAGAAAGTAAGGTTGATGATTTGATATTTACTTGTATGATGACTTCAGGTATATCCCATGGCATGGACTGCCATTTATATTCCGCTTGACAACGTGGGGATGTGGAACTTGAGGACAGAATTCTGGGCACGTCAATACCTCGGTCAACAATTTTACTTGCGAGTTTATACAGATTCAACTTCACTCCGTGATGAATACCCCATTCCGAAGAATGCACTTCTTTGTGGTAGGGCGAGCGGACGACACACGAGACCTCTGTAATCTAACTCTTCACTGATGGAGCCACCAATTAGGCCGGGAAGTATTTCTTGTTTCGGAGGACGAAGAGTAGATTCTTGCATCTCATCTTTGCTGCTGAGTGCTTTACTTAGGCTACGAGTATCAAATGAAAAGCTTGCATGGCTATGATTCCCAATGATCTCAGCTCGAGGTCGCATTCTTTTCAACTGATGATTGTATTCTCATCTATATTGGTTGAGTTTCTCATACATTATTTATATTTTTATCTAAAGCCAGCTAATTCTCAAAGCTGGCTAGGATAATTAGTGTTTTTATCTTGCGTTTATATCAGTTTACCGTGTTCATCTTTTCCCTAACTCCTTAATGTTTGCGAAGGGCTAGGGAGATCCCAAAATAGTTGATAATGATTTTCATTCGACAGCATTGTCAAAGCCATGCAAACCCAAATTCCTGCCCTCCAAAGCAGAAATACATCGAATGTGATAACATCAACTAGGTCAAATTTGAGTAATTTAATCAACTTGGCCAAATATATATGTGAAATCTTGTTGGTTAACACTATTTTTTCTTTAAAATAATATCTTTTTATTAAAAATAAAATAAAATAATATCATTTTAGAATTAACTGTAATCTAATAACTATGTATCAGCAACACAGCATGGGGAGGGTGGCCAAGACAGAAGCATATAGATATTCAATGAGTGAACGAAATAGAACAAAACATACCAAGGACAAGGACAAGAGGATCGAAAAACCTACATTCAATAAGGTGTTGGAAGCTGATTATATCCATACATGCATGAGAAATTGGACTCCTCAATCTCTGTTTTTTTATGACATTGATTAAAATATTTTAACCTTATTAAAGGTTTAATTATATAGCTCATCCAATTGTTATTTGATTTTCATAAAGAAAACAGTTACTGACTTGACAATTTCCCACTCTCTCTTTATTGTCTAATTCGTCTTTATAATCATAATTCGTCTTTTAAAGGGTGAGCTTACTCTTCTAGGTTTAACTGGTTCCTTGACAACAAGAAAATTATCCCCATCAAAGCACACCAGACAGCAAAGATTATTTCTAAATTTGTTTGTTTCTGATTCACACGAAGGTGGATTGAAGGATCAAATTCAATAAGGATCCACATGAAGTTCCACCTATGGAAGAAAGCCTACCAAACCTGATAGCACTGTTTGGTTTGGTTTTTGACCCTCGCATGATACACGACCTTGTGGAATCTGCTGTCGCATTCTGTGGATTTCACCAGGGTACACATGTGAAAAGGGACAAGATTGGATTGGCATCAAATCTTAGGACATGAAAAGAAGACGCTGACAGATACGTAAACAAATGTTAGGTGATGTTGCAAAAAGCAGAAAATAAAGGCAACTTAGCAGCCAAATTTATCAGAATTAAAATCACCATTCACGCAGCAGAAAGGGAGCAAAATTCTCAGTGTGTTTTGAGTTGTCAAGAGCAATTGTTTCCTGAAACATCAAATGAATTGAAGAACAAGCATTGCGAACAGTATTTCTGGATAGATATTGAGGTATACCAGCTCTGCATGTTCAGCTATCGCAGGATCTGAATGCAGGGATTGAAGAACAAGCATTTTTTATAATATAATATATATATATATATATATAACAGTGACAACAATTTGTCTAGTCAGCAGGAGATGAAAAGCAAGAAACTGAGGTCACATCAGTGATCCATAACAATTTGTAAAGGTGAAAGATGATTTTTTTTTCCGTAGCCGAAACAACACAGACGAAGTACTACCAATATGTTTCGGCCGGTATTTGGTCTAAAAATCTGAAACGGACTGAAATTTAAACCGAAGTAAAAACAATTCTATTTTGTCTTATTTTTTAACTGATACGAAATATTTTAGCCCTTTTGGCCAAAACAAATCGAAACTAACAAATATGTTTCAACCTCGAAATGTCACCCTGAGAGTACTCACTCATACTTTAATTAAAAATAATTCCCAAGATTATTATACTGATCAAATTAAGTTACGAAAACTAAAGAGGGACTTCGAGAAAACAAATTCGATACTATATATATCCATAAAAAAGCCATGCAATTCACTCTCCACAGGTAATAAAAAGAACACGAGACACCACCAGTGTAGCACAAAAACCTGATTACATGCTTCGAAGACTTGCAGATGAACTTTGAGAATATGGTATGGTAAATTCTAAACCGATTAATTCCAGCAACAGAAGAGTGGATCTTTCCTGACAACCATGAAAACCAGCCATTAAATCCACATATAGTTATCAGACCTGGACCATAATCATCGGACTACGCAGTCCAAAGCCTAGGTCGCGGGTTGGTCGGATGAATCCCAGAACAACTTTGTTTCAATGTCAACTCGTAGACTATACCAAGTTTAGTAACCATGATCAAATCTGCTGATTGATCCAGGACAAAGTTTAGAAGACCAAAATAGCTTAAAACAGGTTAACAATTGTGAGATGGAAGATTCACACGCATGGATTCGGATACTGCTTACTGCAGACCCGGCAACTCAATACCATAAAGTCAAGGCATGGATTGCTGCATCCCTGTCATAAGAACATACATATACACCATTAAAAATCCTCAACACCGTCCAGAATTGAACATGTCTAGGCCTCTCTTACTTTTCAGTGCAAGTGTATGTTGTCTGCCCGTCACCCCATACAAATGCAACCAAAACAACAAGATTGAATTAGTAAATTCCTATTCACTACTGCCACTCCAAAACCTCAGCAAGATATAATAGAGACATAATTAAAGCAGATGGCTTGGGGGATTTGTGAGCAAGAACAAGATCATGATCGAATTGTTGAGTATCTGCCATCGTAGTCATAACTAGAATGTTTCAAATGATATTAGCCAATTAGTTGACAGTGAAATAAAAAGAAAAAACCAAATTTGAAGTAAAGGTTTTTTTTTTTTTTTAAAAAAAAAACTCTTTTAATTGAAAAAAAAGCAGGGAAGAATAGGCTGTTTCTTTTAAGTGGCAATTGACGTGTCATAACCACAGTTAATTAACTTAAATTATTAATAACAACAACAACAACAATATTAGATTAATAATAATAATATTACTAAACGTCAGGTTATTTTCTGAAACACAAGAAAATAGACATGGAGAGTATGTATCCTGTATCTTCTATTTTAAAATTATAAAAAATAAATTTAAATTATTGATGCCTTGAAATAATTAGACTTCGAGCCAATTAATTATATCAATCTGAATTTTATAACTATAAATAAATTTATTTCATTTCTTTTTCTCCATACCTCCGATACACCTTTTATTTTATTTTTTATATGTATATAATAATAGCCAGACTCAACCTACCAAATCAATATTAATAATAATAAAAAAGCTAGATTTAGGGGAATTTTCACTTCACTACTGAATTTCAAGTAAAAAACTGTTCATTATCTAAAAGTCTACTCGTTCCCGTAACAAGCTTGTGAAGAGCTTAGCTTCAGCTAAATGCGAAAAGTCTACGCATTTCAAGCTTTCAACTACTCTCTATTATTTTATATACTGTTTTTTTTCAGTGTCGTTCAAATCATTTTCACCAGTTCCCCAATAGCTCCGTGAGCGAACCTGAATTCTAAAAAACAATCGATGGCAGAAAATTCCCGCTTCGACCATGATCTTGTTCTTGCTCACAAATTCCCCGAGGTATATCTGATTTCTTTCCCTATGATATCTCCCCAAGGTTTTCGACTGACTTTAATTTGTTATTTGGTTGCATGTATTCCCGGTGGATTGACAGACAACATATACATACACCGAAAGGTAGAGAGAGAGAGAGCTCTTGAAATATTCAATCCTATCTATTTTTTTGGGGGGTTTATCCATCGAATTTAAAGGGAAATTTTTTTACCTGTTGTTTGAGCAGAGATGCAGCAATCTATGCTTTGGGTGTCGGAGCTTGTGGTCGGAATGCGATTGACTCCGACGAGCTGAAATATGTTTATCATGAAGATGGGCAGCAATTTGTTCAGGTGAATTTAAAGTCTTTAGTCTGAATGGTAGTTGTTTATTTTTACATTGAAATTATTTGATAAAGAGAGGAGAATTTACTGTCTTGTATTTGGATTTGCAGGTTTTGCCAACATTTTCTGCCTTATTTTCACTGGGATCATTGACAAATGGTAGTATTGATTTGCCAGGCTTGCAGTAAGTAGTGACAGAATCTGAATGTGAAACTTTCTCTCGAATGTTTGATTTGTTAATGTTCTTTTAAGCCATTTTGGCTTTCTAAAGTTCATTGGAAATGAATTGGTATCTGTGTGAACACATGTAATGCCCATTTCTGGTTTTCTTGGTTGCCAGATATGATCCGCGTCTTCTGTTGCATGGACAACAATATATACAGATTTACAAGCCATTTCCATCGAGTGCATCTGTAAGTCTTCTTATTGAAGCCCTTATGCTGCCTGAAACACTTCCTGCTCAATTTTGATAACTCTGATGTGCTGGTGGTTTCTCGTCGTCCTTTGATTACTTGCGGAATGTCAATTGCATGGTCTTTTTTATAGTTTTGGATTTGCTTTCTCGAAGTCTATTTTCGTTTTGTAACTTATTTTCATCCCTTATGCAGGTAATTAATAAAGTAAGTCTTGCCGGGTTGCATGACAAAGGTTTGTATTCACTGAGAAAATCTTTTGATTGAACAACCCACTGGAGATTATGTTTTTAATTCAAGTACGAATGAGTAGTCTCAGGGTGAAATTTTGTTACATGAATAATGACCGGGAAAACCCAGATAAAAGTCATAGCCTCACAATTTGTAATGAGTATCCCATTTGAAAGTTCACCCCTTTTATGAAACATAGAAACATGTTGGTTGAGGCCGGACTGTGATTACTGTTTTCCTCTCTTGATACAAATTTTAGGTAAAGCAGCTATTCTCGAGCTGGAAACCAAAAGTTATGAGAAAGAATCTGGTGAACTATTGTGCATGAACAGGTGATCTTATTTTTTCTAAAAAATATCTGATCTCTTGCTACCATGTTATCGAGTCATATGGGGTTATAATATTTCACTCTCCAGATCAACTATCTTTCTCCGAGGTGCTGGAGGCTTCTCAAACTCATCCCATCCATATTCCTATTCCAACTACCCAAAGAACCAGGCTCCTGCTCTGAAAATTCCTAAAAGTCAACCTTTTGCAGTATTTGAGGATTGTACTCAACCATCTCAGGCATGTAGTGCATATTCATCATACTTGTTTCGCTATGCATGCTGTATAAGTTATAATTATTATTAATAATAACAATAATAAATAAATAAATAAAACTGAAGTTTTGGGAACATGTGCGGGAGACTCTATAATGACTTCTTTGTTTAGATTGTGAACACAAGATGCTTACATTCTTCAGCATGCCTCGTATTGTTTTGTAGGCATTGCTGTACAGGCTATCTGGTGATTATAATCCTCTGCATTCAGATCCCATGATTGCTGAAGTTGCCGGGTTCGTATCCCTCTCAATATTTTATTTTTATTTCCTGGGTTCATGTGCTTTTCCAACCTTGTTTTCATAGCATCAGGAGTCAGAGATGGTGAGAGGGGATCGTTTTTTCCTCCTTAATCACTCAGAATCGGTTATTTTAAGGAGATATCTTTTTTTATTCCTCACAGAATACTCTATTCATTAACTTGACATCTCTAATGCTTTTTGCATTTTCTTTCTTCAAACTCATTTGATATATCAGTGTACAATAGGGCTTAACCACACATACACCATGTGAATTATGCTCCATTTCTGCTGTGTGAAATAGCTCTGTTGCATTCTTTTTCTGGTATTTATGCCAATCCAATCTTGTTTCTTTTTTACATGCTGTAGATTCTCGATTCCGATATTGCACGGATTGTGCTCACTTGGATTTGCAGTCAGGGCAATCATCAAATGCATCTGCAGAGGGGATGCAAACATCATCAAGACCATATCAGGCCGGTTCCTTTTGCACGTGTACCCTGGCGAAACTTTGATCACCGAAATGTGGCTTGAAGGTTTAAGGTAAAATTGCATGTTCTGCCGTGACCCGATATTGTTAATCCAGCATCGAGTATAATGTGTTCCCTTCACTCAAGTAACTGAAATTGGTTCTTCAGGGTCATTTATCAGGCAAAGGTGAAGGAAAGAAACCAGGCAGTGTTATCCGGTTTTGTGGACCTCCATCACCTGACCTCATCGCTGTAAATTCATTTGATTCACATTGAACAAGTTGTATGATTCTCGTGTGTGGTTTGAATAATTGTTTTCCACCCTTCTCTCTGTAATAAAACAGACAACTACATTATTCTAGCAGACAAGAGACACAGGAGTTCCACCCTCGTGAAGTCGTTGGTGCCGAGGCACAGTGAAGACCGATATTGATGAATCAGTTCATTGGAAATAGAAGTAGAAATAAAATGCAAATGGGGCTGTTGTTCATGTATCAAATCAATACAAGTTGAGAAGCTTTTGTTTGATTAAACGCAGCAGCAATGTCTAAAAACCAAAACAATGTTAGTTTAATTATAGGGTTCGGTTATGAGACAAAGTCGTTAGCTTTGTTTAGGATATTTATGTATTCGTGCACAATAATATACAATAAAAAATTAAAAAAACAAAACAATATATTTTAATAAAAACAAATTATTTTAATAAAAATATTAAGTCAATTTATAGAGTTGAGAATGTAGTTGAAGTTGTTTTTGAAAGTAATTTTTATTTAAAAATATATCAAAATGATATTTATTTTATTTTATTACAATTATTTTTGATATAAACATATTAAAATAATTTAAAAATATTATAAAATTTTAATTTAATTTTAAATGAAATATTTTTTTCAATTTTTTCATAAATATTTTATAACATACTCTTAAACAGAACTAAGGAGACGGAGACTCGGGTTATATAACTATCGTTACATCTATACTGCTAAACAAACCTTACGCTGCCACGTGGCATATCTACGATTTGATCTGACGGCTGAATAAAAGTACAGCCCGCTTATTAAATAAAGCTTACCCTGCTCTCACAAACACGTCGCTATTTCCTTTTCACTCTTCGCTTTTTTTCCTTTTCTTTTTATTAACAGAATCCAGAGAGCGGAGAGTAGCGAAAGTGAGACTGCCGCCAAGAGAAGAAAAGCTCGTTTCAAATGTCTAGCGGGATTGAAGAGGCGCAAGAGAGCAACGGCACCGATGCGGCGCAAATTATCTCTCCAACCAATGACCACCGCGTCACCCTAGGCGACGATGAGGTACGGCACCTCAACGACGCCGTTTGTTCTTTGCCTTCTCACGCTGTCAAAGACCTGCACTCCGCCGGGGTTCGTACTCTCATCTAAAAATATCCTCACTTACCCTTAATTAGGGTTTCCTCTGTAAGAATATTATTTTCCTCACAAGATTTTATCATGGTTTAGGTGTGTATTAGATGCATATTTAGACTGTTTGGGATCCATGATCATGCTTTCTTTCGCTCGACTTTATCGCCTTCGGTGATGTGTAATATTCTCGGAGAGGGAGATTCAAGCAGTTCCGAGTCTAAGGAATCAGAACTCAAACCCGAGGTGTGCAGAATTTGTTTAGGTATTTTACAGTTTACCTATCGCGATGAAAAGGAAATGCTGGTGAAAAGAAAGAATGGCGATGAGTTAGCTGCATCAATTGCTGAGCTATTAAGGCAAGAAGGACATCAAATTGATGGTTTTTCTCTTGAAGTTTCAATACCGCCTATTATCTTCGAAAATGAACAAGCTGTAAGGTCAGATTTTTTTATTTTTAAATCCTAAGGCACTAAAAATGTTGATATTTGTTTTTTTTTTTGTGAAAGTATAACAGTCATGTTATAAATATATGTAAGTTGTTTGAATTTATCTGCGTTGTAGATTGTACATGAAAAAGAAGTATGGATCGGAGCTTTGGTTCCAAGATAGGCTTTCTGAATGTATTTCTATAAAGGATGCCTTGAAGTTTGCGATTGTGAATCCTCTTGAAACAATATTGGTAAGTTGAACTTGGCATTTTTGTAATACTATGAATATGAATTAGAAGGTGAGGTGATCTCTATACACCGATCCCCTTCATACAATACAACCGTTAATTTGTTAAGTTTATTCGTGTTACCCAGTAAGAAGTTTGTTTACTTGTATTTTTAAATTAAGGTAATAAACTAACTGATTGACCCTATCAAACTATTCTTGCAATAGTGGTGTAGACTTGCTAACGTGGGGGACTCTTTCTTATTTGGGATTCAATTTTTTTTACCGTTAGAAACTGTAAATAGTAATGTGATTCTTGCTTTTATATCCTATTGTTCATGATTTTTTTTCCATGTGAAATTGCCTATAAAATTTTGACTCTCATGACACATTGAATGAAGCAGAGTTTTGAAAAGATGAGGATGTACTTTTACTGCAGACAGAAAATTGTTTTAGCTCAATTAATCTTTAATTATGTTGAAGCTTTGCAGGATGTTAAATCTGGCTCAAGCTCTGTCCGTGTCCGTTTGACATACACTGAAACTAAGCCATCAATCAAACCTTCAAAATCAGTGGACAGGAATGGGGGTTTGAAGAGAAGAAAAACAGGCATGCGAATTTGTTTACATGTAAATGAAAATTTGTTGTTTAGTTGTAAATGGCCATTTCTGCCCTGGTCATTCACTGCAGTTTATCCTTTAATATTTCTGTACCTGTCTTCATAATGATGATTCCCTGTTTACCCGAAACCCAACGCTTCTGGTTCAGAATTTTGTGCATTTTAAATGCACAAAAACTTTAATCATAGTGAATAATCATTTGGCAGTGATGCTCTTCAGCAAACTGTAGCCCCTGTTTTAATAATTTCAACACCTTACTTCAGCTCCTTTTAGAATTTCTATATCCATGCAATATGACATGCTTAATGCATGTGTAAAAATTTGGTTTCTGAATTAATATTCTCTGTTGTCTACACACTTTCTAGAGCACTGTGATTCCAACAGTTCAACTTATAAGCTTTATTTTTCTGGTCAGTCTTCTTGGTTGAGGTTTGGATGCTTATGTAACTTGATCTGTTTATGCAGAGACAAACAATGGTTTGGACACTGTTCATGTTGATTTAGTGGGGAATGGAACTGGTTGCTGTAATTTATCACCGGGTCAAGGAAGTCCTTCCTCTGGAAGGTCTTCTACTGGTTTGGCCAAACTTGAATCTTCTGAATGCTCCAACTTCCCTCTAGAGAGGGTAATGTTCATCCCCATTTTATCCTGCAGTCTCAACTTCAATGGGGCTGGTCTGGTTACTTGCCCATAGTCAATTTAATGATATTGAAACTTCTATGCACTTAATTTTGAAATTTGCGGTTGTTAAAATCTCAAGTGAAAAAATGGGATTACCTGGTGTACCAAGAATTAGATCTACAAAGAATCTGGAGAATGCTCTACCCTTTAGTTTGTTTGCATAGATGGCTGCTTCATAGTCTTGAACCTTACACCCTTGTGTTTGCAAGTGAAACTTTGAAATCCTTAGCAGTTTATGTTATTTTGAAGGTCAAAATTACTAAACATTAGCAATTTCACTCGTGCATGTCCTGTCAGATTTTTTTATGGTAGAATCTATTGTCTGTGTGAACAAGGTTATTTTTCTGCCATTGTTGGCTTAGATGTGGTGGTGCTTCTTATTGAGCTTGGATATTCTGTCTTTCCAGGTTAATGAACCCTGCCACTTGGTTTTTGTATACTACAGGGCACCTATGTATTTTGGTGGGAGATATCTGAAGGTTAGTTGACTGTTATTGGGAATTTTGTTAGAAAGACTTAACTGAGCATCTCAGTATATGGGTTGCTGAAGGAAACATTTTTAACATTGCTTTTTAAGGAAATAACCTTTTGCGCTGGTGAGGATGACACAACATTTTAAAAATAAACTTTACATCTTTTACAGTTAGCCATGGAGAGCATAAGAAATTGATGAGCTGAAAAGTCAATTTTAGTTGTATTAACAAGGGAATAATGGAATGAGCTAGGAAGTTCTCATGTCTCCATTTTGAGTTTACTATTGCATGATACATCATCATGTCACTTTTAATCAAAAGGACTTTACATGATATTGTAGGAGAAAGCGAAACATTTAACATGTTTAAAAGCTGAAATATGCTATGTGAGGTACAATGTTTGACATGGAAAATCATCAGTAAACTGATTTATCATCAAATTATGTTTAATCACATGATTGCTATACATATGGCAGTTCTCTAGAAATGTTAGTCAAACCCGTTGGATCATTGATGATGAAAGAATGGGAGAAGCATCCATTGAGGTACTGCCTACTTCTGCCAATGGATGTTACCATCCTTATATTTGTTAGTCTGAAATGATGAGTTAGAGCTAACAGTTCTTCTATTCTACAGGAGATAATAGGTGGCAACATTCTTCCAATGTGTCAAGGTGAAAGTTACAAGTTTCATGCTGCTGGTAGAGAGGATATCGATGTACCTAAGATCTGAACTTGTAATTCATTACTTGAATTCAACAAATACTGTTCTAATCTATAAGCTTCTGTTCCCAGGTTCGGATGTTGGGTTCAGGCAGGCCTTTCCTGGTAGAGGTACAAAATGCACGCAAAGTCCCATCTGAGGCTCTGATAAAAGAAATAGAAACAAGGATGAATAACTTGGAGGGTAAATTGGTGAGCTTATTACTGAATTTGTGTTTTTCCTCCCCCTTTTGTTTTGTTTTTCCATTTTTCATGTCATTCCACCTCTTGTGCTATGCTGTAGGTAGGGGTGAAAAATCTTAGTCTGGTAACCAGTCATAGCTGGGACTTGATGCGTGAAGGGGAAGCAGAAAAGCAGGTTTTTTTCACCCCCTTTTGGCTTCTGTATCTGACTTTAATTTTGTACTTTATGATTTGAGATAATAGTGTTAGATACAATTAGAAAATTAAAGCCCTGATATCAGCATCACATGTATTTCATGTAGAAGCAATATTGTGCACTGGTATGGATTTCACGACCACTTGAGGATGAAGACTTGCAGTGTATAGCTTCACACAAAGATTTGGTGAGTTATATGCGATCTCTGTTTTGTATTGCTTTGAAGATTTTAATGTGTTATGAACCCTTTCATTGGGCAGATTTGGTATTTAACTATTTTATTGTCTTAATCCTTGTCATCTCTGGTAGAGATTTCTTTCTAGTCATCTGATGTGCTCCATTATTTGGTTCTTTTATTCTTGGACAGCAAATTTTGCAGAGAACCCCAGTAAGGGTGCTTCACCGCCGGAGTCCACTAGAACGTGGAAAGATGATACATTGGTTAGAGTCTTTCCCATTACGCAGCATTCTGTTATTCTTGTCGATCTGTGGTTACTTTCACAATGGCTAACTGGCCATCTCCTCTCATTTCCTGTTATAGGATGAAAACTGAGCAGATCACTGGAAGCTCTCAATATTTTCTTTTGCATTTATGTACCCAGGTAAAATAATTGAAACATATCCTGAGATGCACAATTCGCTTTCCAAATAAAACACTACAGGTTGTGGTAGATTGGTGATTTAAGAAATTAGAGTTGTAGACATGATGGTGTAAATATAATATTAAAAGTATCGTGTAGAATAATAGCCCAGGATTGACGCTACCTGACTGCTTTGAGGTCTGTGGAAAGTAATTCTCAAGCTTGTATCTAGCAAAGTGGCGCTAATGATGATGCTTGAATCGTAGGCTGGCACGTATATCAAAGAATTTGTTCACGGGGATCTAGGACGTACGCATCCAAGGTATGAAAAAACAAAAAAAAACAATTCATTTCATCTACTGTTGCTTCTCAAGAAAGCTTTGTTAGTCTCATAACCTTACATAGCGATTATCTTATTCATGGAAATGATGCTAGTTTTACTTTGAGAAATCTCCTTTATTTCATATTTGGTGGCTTTGGCAGCATTGGATCGATTCTAAGATGCAGAGCAGAGATACTACAGCTTGATGTTACCGACGTGAAAATGGATTGTTTTTTGGCTGAATAAGATTCTTGCGTTTATTTTCGAGGTTTTTTAATTTTCTATTTTCCGGTTTGCAATATTTTGGAAATATCTCTCTCAAGTTATTGAATTACCCGGGTCTATTTTATTCTGTCCCCGTGCATGAGCGGTTATCACTAGTGATTTTATTGTTCTATACGTGGCCCGTGGATGAGCTCATCTAAATTAACGCAAAGGTCATTTTAATGTTTTTTTTTGGTGAAACGATGTCATTTTAAATCAGGTCTCTTTGAGTTTTGGTTGGGTCATGGATTGATCAGGTCTCTGCGAGGTTAATCAGGTCCTGACTTTCAGCTTATTGCGTTCTATTTCATGATAATAGAAGAGTCGTCCATACACCCACTCTCGTGCAAAAACCAGCCCTCGCAATGAATCAAATGCCACTATTGCAAAACCCATTCTTGCCTCGTAAAAGTGTTCCGTTTAGATATTTCAGAGTTGAAGAAGAAATAAACATCCCAGGTGATGAAATCTGGCAATTTGGGAAAATAATAAATCTGCGATGACAATAGCAATTGATCATTCAGATCCTTCCATCAATATCAAATGGACTCGTTCCAAGAAGCATCTATCATCCTTGCCATGAAGCTGTACCTATCAGCGGCTTCATCGATCTGCGGAAAAGGTACGAATGTCAGTAGTCCGATCCCTTTTCTATCTATCATTGTTCAGTCTAAGTAGGCCCCAAAATTTAGTGCTATAATTACCATTTTTTGAGTTGGACGTCCAGCTCCATGTCCGGCCTTACTCTCAATGCGACCTATGATTGGATTTGTCTGAGGACTGTTCTCCAAACTCGTGCACAAAATATATTGCATGGTCTGCAGAAACAAGTTGGACAGATTTTGACAAGGGAGGTATGAATGAATGCTGATATTATCAATGATGATACAAAACAACGATGCATAAGATGCATGGCATTTGCAAAATATATTGCTTGGTCTGGGGGCTGTTCTGCCAACTTAATAATGAACATTTACTATTTTGAAAACTTACTGCCAGCAGCTTCAGGGAGTGTAACGGCACAACTCGATCATCGTGATCAGCAGTCAATAGCATGGTGGGTGGGTACTGTGAAGGTTGTTCGGGATGTTGTTCCCATGGTCTGCGGACATTATGCAGCGGCGAGTACCTGAGTGAGGAAAACTCGAAGGTTATTAAAACAAGATGCAGTGTCCGGATGTTCACCGGACTTGTCATTGCAAGATTGGAAACATGTGACGGTGCCAAGCAGGGAATTCAGCTCACACAAAAAAAGCTTATTAACCACCACCAACCTCTATGATGCTATATAATGCCCCAGTAAAGTTTATTAAACAAGGCTTTTAGAGTAAGAAGATGCCAATAGATTCTTTTACTGGATTCAACTCACTCACTTGATTAGCCAGTCGAACTCTTCCTTCTTGTCTGAACAGCCATAGTCAGAAGTCCATGCATGACCTAAAATACAACATGAGCCAGTGGAAGTCAGCTAAAAATCAATATATGAACGGTGGTTATTGCTTATATTAGAGCCAACGGAAGTCAGAGCTACCTATGGTAAACTTGTGAAATCGCAGCATGTCCATAACACCAACATGAGCCAGAGCACAACCGAAGAGATCGGGTCGCTGCCACATGAATGTAATAGACACAATTAATGCAAACTAAAATAAGCGGGCGAAGCTAAAATATAATCAGGCAAATGAATAGACTTCACACCTGATTTATGCAGGCCCCAACAAGCAGCCCACCGTTGCTTCCACCTTCGATGCACAACTTCTTTGGTTGAGTATAGCCAAAAGATACAAGGTATTCAGAAGCCGCAATGAAGTCATCAAAGCAATTCTGCTTTCTCGCAAGTGAGCCCGCTTTATGCCATTCCTCGCCGTATTCTCCCCCACCACGGATGTTTGCAACGCAGAAAACAGTGCCTAAATGCCTTAGCAGTACCATACGACTAACACTAAATGATGGTGTGATGCTAATATTAAATCCCCCATACCCATATAACAAGCATGGATGTGACCCATCCAACTTTATATTCTTCTTGGCCACAATATACATCGGTATCTTGGTACCATCCTTGCTGGTCACAAAAACCTGGAATTGAAGAACCCATTAAAGTAGGAAACAAATACTAACACTTTTACACTAGAGAGGACGGGAAGGATGTATTTGTTAAATTTAATTTTGAGGGAAAAAAAATCAATTAAGCTCCACCAGAAAAGGTAAAGGAGAGAATGGGAGAGCACCGACTAAATAGAACAGTATTCCTGTCCCCGTGGGGACACGCTAGTGGAAAAAAATATTATTCCAAGGAAACATTTTGTAATTTAAACTTTAAACTGATCTAGTGATAGTATCAAAACACCATTTAATGCTACATAAAAAGAAAATGGCGAACAGCTACCTGTTTCACTTGGAACTCTGTACGATTGAATCCTGGCACACTAATTTCACGGAATATCTTCACATCCAGAACCTCGGTGTCTAAATTGCATTTATATATTATACTAGGGGTGAGAAAGCTGGTGAACTCGAAAAATACTGTACTATCATCTCGCCGTGCAGATATCCCAGTGACCGAGCCGATATCAATTGGCAGCCGATGCAGCAGAGATCCTGTTTTCAAATCCCTTATTTGTAGAACATGTTTCGCAACACTCAAGTAACTCACAATCATTTTATCACCATGAACAGCATGTGCAGATTCAAGAACATCTTTTTCTGATTCCAGGACCACGTCTATCCAACTACTCGGCTCCTTCAAATCTCCCCGTACTATTTTATACTTGGGGGCATCTTTGTTAGTCAAGAAAGTAAACAATGAGCCATCATTTGCAATCACTTGATACTTTGCATCAAAGTTATCGACAAGCTTAATAAATGGGAGCAGGCTATTTCCTCCTTTAAAACCTTCAAGACCGTCAGAAAATGCAGACATATCACAGTAGTATACTTTGTTGACAGGATCACAGCTCTCGTCAATATATAAGAGAAGATACTGCAGAATAACATATACAACAACGTCATCTCGGAGGAAATTCAGACAAAAATTAGCAAATAATCCAGAAAACAAATACATGTTTAAACATTCACAATACCTTTCCATCATCAGTCACATCAGCTCCAAACATGTATTTGGGGTTTTCCGGATCTCTCCAACACAGTATATCTTCAGATTGATCCGTGCCCAAGAAATGGTAGTAAAGCTCATGATAAAGGTTGGAATTAGTCTCCGTCCCAGCATCTAAATTTTCTCCCTCTCTGCACAACATATTCAATTTTTATTTCAAACTAAAAACTATGAGGGTTCAATTATCTTATCTATTAACATCGCTCCAACAATCAGAAATCCAAAATTATTCAACGGATTCATTCTTCATCCATCTCTCATTACATATAACTAAACATATACAAGCTAGTTACTCTTTCTGGTCAATTAGAGTTCCCCGAATATCACTTTAAACTTGTGTTTTGATGAACTACACTCAAGCAGCAGTTTACTTGAAATTTCAAGGACACACAAAATGTTTACATACTTGGGAGTTGGATAACGGCAATAGAAAAATCCTTTGCCGTCGTGCGTCCAACTAATGCCGGTAAACTTAGCCTGCGTCATCAGATAACATTAAAAACAATAAACTCAGCCACCAACACAACCAAAATCAAAATTTATCACGGAATTGAAACAAAGCCTCACCCAATTTAAGGTATCGGCCTCGACTATCTTATCCTCCACGCGCATGACTTTAATTGTAACCCAATCACTCCCACTCGTACTGAGCCCATAAGCCAAGTACTTGGCATCCTCGCTAACCGAGAGCGTTTCAGAATTCAATGACACCGTCCCATCCACACTCAGCCCATTTGGATCAAGCAAAACATCTGGCTCTCCCTCTAAACTATCCTGTAACCAGCCAAAAAACATCAACACCAAGATTTATAGATGAAAAAAGCAATGATGACATCGAGTTCTAGCTCATAAAACCTGCACATAGAGGACGTTTTGTGCTTGAAGCCCAGTATTATGAAAGTGAAAATACTTGTTCCCTTGCTTAAAGGGAGCGTCATATCGCGGGTGATCAAATAACTTTGTGATTTTCTCACGAAGATTTTCTCTTGTATCGCATGCATTTAACACTGATTCTGTCAGTTTTACTTGCTCCTGCACAAACCCTTTTACTTCCTCTGCGTCGGGATCTTCAAGCCTGTCAAGCCAAATACACCAATTAGTTTCTCCTGCATTCAGCTTTTTGCTCGGAATAGATTCATTTTTTTGGCAAGAATTTAATTACCATCGATAAGGATCTGCGATTTTTACACCGTGGTAATCATCAATTACAGTGTCGTCTCGGCGAGCGATTGGATACTGCAAGGGTTTGTAAAGAGCTGAGAGGGAATGCATCGTTCTTGTTCGTGGTCTTGACGAGGAAAGGTCTCGGAATTCAAGAGGTTTCTGCTTTGAGGCCGCTGTTTGGTTACGAGAAGGAGAGAATAGAAGAGAGGGGGGGCCTTTTAGAACGTGGCTATGGAGTTGTCGCGTAAAGAGGGAGGAGAGGCTCGATCGAGAAAAAAATAAGGGGAAAGCGTGGTGGGCGAGTGAGTACGTTGCCGTTTGGTATGGAACTTGAAGGAGGTGACTCATTGGATGGTTGTGTGTAAGCGATAGAGCACTCCATTTTGCTATATTAAACTTCGACCTCCGAGTTAATTTTGAAGGGTGTTTTTTGAATTTCAGTGCTTTTGGGGAATTATTAGGAGAGTAATTTTAAAAATATTTTTTTTATTTTAAATTATATTTTTTTAATATTTTTAAAGATATACAGATGTTAAAAATAATTTTAAAAAACTAAAAAATATATATTGTTTTAATAATTTTTAAATAAAAAACAACTATAATCATACTCTCAAATATCCCGTGATAAATATTGAATGACTAAAACTCTAATCTCCTATTGCATAATGTTTTTGCTATTCAATCGATTCATTTCACTTCATCATGCCAACTTTCAATGATTTTATTTATTTATTTTTATTTAAAATAATATTATTTCGAGTTTCCATAATCTTTGATTGAATCATGTCTTGAAGTGAGGAGAGTGAGTATTACCCGTAGATGTCTGGAAATGATTTTAACCTGATTTTTGTTATATTTTATTTTATTTTAGTTTTTTTTATATTTTAATATTAAATATATATATTTTTAATCTGATATTTAAAAAAACATTTTAAAAAGTAATCATTATTACACTCTAAATTTAATTATATATACAACTCGATATAGAAATTAAAAACTGGCAAAACAATTTATATAATAATAATAATAATAATAATAATAATAATAATACTCCTTTACGGATGGACGACAAATGCCGTCAAGCGGACAATGACTATGTTGTTGGAGTCGTTTCTACAACCCAGACAGAGCAGTCCTTTTCAACTGAGTTCTGCATTAAAATGGTGGGTTTATATAATATAAAAAAAATGGAATCCTTTTTTAATTCGAACAAAAAAATTATATATAAAAAACAAATTCATTTATTACCTCAAATTAAACTCTTAAATTTCTTTCAAAGTGTAACAATTATCTTTTTATCCTTTTCGATTGCGCCAAGTTTGGTTTCGCTAAGAATATATTTTTTTTTAAATGGGATATTGTTTTGCAGGAACAGCCGTCTTCTTTTGCTTGCTGTTTTCCCTGTGGGACAGATGGAAATTCAAGTCTGTGGTTTTCTTGAGCTCATAAGCCTACCTTAATGTCAACTTTCAGTGGCATGAAGCATGTTATCTGCTTGACAGTTGGCTCCTGCTCTGCAGATTGATGAAGCAACTGATACATAGATAGGTATAGATGCTGGATGCTTTTAGGACCGAATCGGATCAGATTTGAAAGTGAGACAAAGAGAATATACATTTGATAGATGAAAGAAGGACAATTAATCTATGCTGTCTGTTCTCACTCTCTCAAAAGGTGTCCATGCAATATATATGTTCTGTGCAAAAGCTTGGAGAGAAGACGACGGCAGTCCCCAGACCAATTCAATAGAAGCTCGCATTGATTGTAAAGCTGGACATGGAGCTAGACACTCAGCTCAGAAAACTGTAATAATTTTTAGTTCTAATTAACCTCTCATTATCACTCCCTTACAGCAGTCTATTGACTCTTGGCTATAGCTCTGCAGATCGGTGAAGCTTCATGGCAAAGATGGCGGGAGCTTTCTGGAATGAGTAGGAACAGATTTGAACGTCGAGAGAGAAAAGAAAAGGAAAAACTACGTCTGGTAAATGAAAAAAGACAGGGTGGGCTCGGAATAACATAATGTCATCTGCAAAATCTTCTTGCCACATTCACGGTAAGATGCGCAAATCATGAGGGAGAGAGAAGACCTTTTCTTCTACTCCCTTTTCAAGAATAGCTGTTTGCCTGATGGGCTAACAAGGAAGCTTCAAAAAAGATTATAGAGTTTGATTTGGGGTTAAGTTTTTAATTAGGTTGGATAAAACGAGATTAGTTTAATTAGGTTTTTATTATTGTAGTAATTGACTCTATATTAAAATGATATTAAAGAATATTTAAAGTATACTAATGGTTATTTTTAAAATAATTTTTTTTCTGGTAGCCATATTTTACCAATTAATGAAGGTAAACTAAGTCTCGTACCGATCTAGAAGCAAACATGCTTTTCTAAAACAAAGTTAAGTTATTGTTTTACTTGTGTTTTAAAAGTAATTTTCTAAAAATTGTTTTTATATATTATGCATTCAAATTATTTTGATATATTAATATTAAAATTATTTTTTAAAATATTTTAATATCTATCAAAAATAATTGTTAAAAATATATATATATATATATATATATATACTATTTTAATATATTTCTAAACAAAAATCATAAGTTTGAGAGGTTGTTTAACAATATAGCTGCGTTACTTATCAAAATAATTCACTTAAAATTAAATTATAATAATATATCCTTTTTATTTATATAAAAAAAATTATATCACCCTGTTAAA
Organism: Salix exigua; assembly: GCA_032356905.1. Classification (NCBI taxonomy): domain Eukaryota; kingdom Viridiplantae; phylum Streptophyta; class Magnoliopsida; order Malpighiales; family Salicaceae; genus Salix; species Salix exigua. The sequence continues at coordinate 14,411 of JAVHLS010000032.1, read as the reverse complement.
ATGATATAAGAAAATATTTTATGTAAAACAAAATAAATAAATAAATTGTTTTGATATACTGCTTCTCACACACTCCTTGAAGCTGAAGCACTAAGCCCAGAAAGCACAGACCGAATCCAAATACACGGAGGAGTTTCCTTCACCTCACATACGTCATTTCACAGTGACTGTATCGCAAACTTGACGCGTAACGGTCATTTCATGGCAATTAATCCGCAGAGCTTTCTAGGGTTTCTCTCTCTCACCAACAAAATCACAAGGTACAGCTTGCCTCACCTTCTTCGCTCTTCAATTCCATTTTCAACCCTGGACCCTCCTCAATTTACCACTTCTCATGATGACACCAAACTTCAATCTAATCTCGACGAGGATCACGTTCTCAATGAGCTCTGTAATCTGTTACCAATCTCTCCTAATCCACCGATTCCTCACCCATACAACCATGATCGTTCGATTAGTAATAAGCAAGTCGAAATCAGACCCGTTTTTGATCGATTTTTATCTCCTGAAGAGAAATTAAGAGGAGTTTTTGTTCAAAAAATCAAGGGTAAATCTGGAATTGAACGTGCTCTGTCAGAATGTAGTGTGGATTTGAGTCTTGATGTTGTTGCTAAAGTGCTTAATAGAGGGAATTTAGGCGGGGAAGCTATGATTATGTTTTTTAATTGGGCGATTAAGCAGCCTATGATAAGTAAGGATGTTGACAGTTACAATGTAGTCATTAGAGCACTAGGTAGAAGAAAATATATTGATTTTATGGTGAATGTTTTGCATGAGTTGAGGGCAGATGGCGTGAGCATGAATTTGGAGACGTTGCCGATTGTAATGGATAGTTTAGTTAGGGCCCGTCGAGTTTATAAAGCAATTCAAATGTTTGGGAACTTAGAAGAAGAGTTTGGATTGGAGCGTGATGCAGAGTCATTGAATGTGCTTTTGCAATGTTTGTGTAGAAGGTCTCATGTAGGTGCTGCGAATTCGTACTTCAATTCGGTGAAGAGGAAAATACCGTTTAATTGTATGACGTATAATGTAATCATTGGTGGGTGGTCGAAGTTTGGTAGAGTTAGTGAAATGCAGAGGATTTTTGAGGAAATGGAAGAAGATGGTTTTAGTCCTGATTGTTTGAGTTTTAGTTACCTTCTTGAGGGGCTAGGAAGAGCTGGTAGGATTGAAGATGCTGTTAAGATATTTGGTAGTATGGAGGAGAAAGGTTGTGTACCGGATACTAATGTTTGCAATGCCATGATTTCTAATTTCATTTCAGTTGGGGATCTTGATGAGTGCATGAAGTATTATAGGTGTTTATTGAGTAAGAATTGTGATCCCAATATTGATACTTACACAAGAATGATATCTGGTTTGATCAAAGCTAGTAAAGTGGCTGATGCTCTTGAAATGTTCAATGAGATGTTGAGTCGAGGGATGGTTACCGAAACAGGGACTGTAACTTCATTTATTGAACCTCTCTGTAGCTTTGGTCCACCCCATGCTGCAATGGTGATATACACAAAGGCAAGAAAAGTTGGCTGTAAAATATCACTAAGTGCTTATAAGCTATTGCTGATGCGGCTTTCTAGATTTGGTAAATGTGGAATGATGTTAAAAATATGGGATGAGATGAAAGAAAGTGGTTATTCTTCTGACATGGAAGTTTATGAATACCTCATCAGTGGACTTTGCAACATAGGACAGTTTGAAAATGCGGTCCTTGTCATGGAGGAATCTCTGCGCAAGGGCTTTTGCCCAAGCAGGTTTATCTGTAGCAAACTAAATACCAGACTGCTTGCTTCAAATAAAGTTGAGAGAGCTTACAGGTTATTTTTGAAGATCAAACGTGCTCGCTGCAGTGAAAATGCAAGGAGATGTATGCGTGCTAATGGCTGGCACTTTTGAACAGGCATCTGTATTGAAAAGTAAACGTGTCTTTCCTTTTCTGTTTCCCCTGCAGCATGTGCTTGTTTTTCCTGGAATGTCATAAATAGAATCCAAAAGTTCTCCTAAATAGTTACATCACTAATCTTCTGTTACTTAGTCATGGGTGTTAGAAGTGAAGAATTGTTTTTTTCTTTGAGAATTCGTTTCAGTGACATCCTTCCTGCCCATATCTAAGATTTTGGTTTATTGAGCGCAGGCGACAGTTTTCAGTGGGAAGTAGTTAGATGCCTGTGGATTGCAGAAATAAACTGTGAAGCTCACAATGGTGAAAAGCCAACTTCTCGTGACGAGCCTGAACTGCTGTGTAAGAAACTTGACTTCATCAATTTATAAGCTATCCTCCTTTACTTCCTTGTTAGTCTTTCGTTTGCTGAGGTTCTCTTTGCCTGCTTGGTAAGTGTAGTTCATAGCCGTTAGTCTTTTGTTTACTGGGACTCTCTTTACCGGCTTGGTAAGTGTAGCTCATAGTGTTTGCTATGCTGTAATTGAATAACTTTCTGATTTGGCTTGTCTTATCAGTCCTTTTAGTTGCCTTTAAGTTGTCACTATGAGGTATACTAGTGACTCAGGTTACTGGGAGGACTTCAGTTGATCCTCCCACCAGAGGTGTTTGATAGACTGCTATGTAGCTCAGCCTAGGGTAGTATACTGGAGTAGATCCTCACTTCTTTACTCAATGTTTTTCCATGCAATTAGATGAGGTTGATCTTTTATCTGTCCACAACATATTATGACAAGTTGTGAATGGTGGACCTCTTCGTTTCACATTTGATTGGATTTACTTTTGAAGTGTTAAGAGTAAGAAAAGTGCATGTTTTTTGCTGCTTTTAGCATGCTATCTTTTGTATTTGTGCTCTTGAATTTCAACAAATTTCTGAATTTTCATTCTTTACCACCAAACTGGACTTATTTAGGATGGCAATAAAAGTATATATACCTATTCTTAGTGATAAACTGCCCACTTTATCATACTAGTAGTAATCTCTTGCATTTGACCTGCCTTTTGTTTTTAAGTTTTAACATTTTAACTTATTTCTGTTTGCATAGACTTGTCATTATGCCATAAACAAAGGAAGAGAGAACCATAAGAAAACGCCATGCTGGAAATGGCAAATTTAATCCAGGCACCAGATTCAGAAGGCCAAAACCTATAATTAGCGCCTTACACAGAGAAGGATGCATGGTGTGGATTTGTACATAGAAAGCAAGAAGGAGAGAACAAACCCTGGATTCATATGGCAGTCAAGAGGTGTTCATGTAGCAGACTTTGCAGGAAGGGGTTTTCTGCACTTGAACTTAGATGCATGTTTGTCTTGCTTTTCTGTTTGTCCATACATGTGACAGCGTGACCTTGATTCGGGTTTGATATGTCATAAATCAGTTCTGTTTACGTGTGGTTCCTTATTCTGGAAACCTCACATTTGACATGGGAGATGTGAACTTGAATATATGACTTGGATAATTCCCAAAACTATATGAAGGGAAAAGATTATTGCTACCAGATTTTCTTATTTGTATTTTTTTGGTAATTTTGGTGGACCTGTTAACATTTTTGCTTCCATGTTACTATTGCAGGTGTGAAGAGGAGCTTATCTTAAGCCAGGTATAAGGCAACTCCTTTTGCAGTTATAGTAAAAGCATAAACATCAACAGCGGTGCGGGGGGTTCACATAAGCACTTAGCTAACTGTGGGTCCATAGAAAGCAAGTGTTGACCTCATCGACTCTGGCTGTTGTTCCGTTAGAGTGAGGAGTGACCCGTGGCGGATGGGACTAGGTAATTATCAGCCAGGTGCAGCCTTGATCTTCATTTTATTTCTTAAGAAGCCTGCTGCAATCCCACTTGGTGTTTCAAGCGATGTACAACTTCTGGAAAACCTACTGGTGAGCTGTTGGGGATAACATTTCTTGTTCCAATTCACGGTTTATATTCATGTAAAGACCAAGGCAATATAACTAGAAGTGTCTTCCGTTTAAAATTTTTGTATATGGAAACCCTAAATATTATAATAGGACTGACGTGATTGCAGAAAAAAATTAACGACTTGAAAAGCACCTTTTAATTCTCTCCTGGTTTGCCAGGTTGAAGAGGTAGCTTCTGATATTTTCTTCTTGGTGTCATTTTGTAGTGAGTTTCAGTATGTTTTTTAAAGTATTTTTTTATTTCGAAATATATTAAAATAATATTTTTTATAATTTTATAAAAAGTATTTTTGATTTTGGTATATTAAAATGTTCTAAGAATACTAAAAAAAATTATTGCAATTTTTTTTAAAAAAATATATTTTTGAGTTTCCCAAATACCCCTTTAGTGATGATCACCAATCGATGGACAGTAGTTTTAAAATTGTGCAGGAAAACTTCTGTACCAAAATAATTAAAGAATTGGACGGTCGGGCTGAAAACGAATAAAACCCTATCTAGTGTAAACAAAAATTAACTAGTTTATCAGGTAAAAAAGAATTTATTGCAACATAAACAAAAAAATCATTAATTGGAAAACAGATAGTTTACAGGCATGTGAGTTGGATCCATTTCTCTCTTCCTTTCTGCTAAATTGGATGTTTTTTTTCAGTTTATTTTCTTCTTCTTTTTAGTTTAAGACTTGTTTATTGTGTTATATTAATTTATAAGAAATTAAAAATAATTAGTGACAGTTTGGCATTGTGATACCACTCGCTTTTGACCGAAATTTTAAAAAAATTATTTTAAATGAATATGTTTTTGTGCGTTTTAGATCATTTTGATGTGTTGATTTCAAAAATAATTTTTAAAAAATAAAAAATCATCATTTTAATGTTTTTCAATATGATAAGCACTTTGAAAAGTTATCACAATCATATTCGCAACAAGTTTCTCTATTTAAAATGAATTTTGAATCAAAACAGCATGGAGATGTTAATACTTCAATCTCCAATAACGCAACACCTTATCCTCTTGAATTCTTTTGAGACTCCTGGAATTTGATATTATTATTATTATTATTATTATTATTATTATTATTATTATTATTATTATACAAGAGAGGTTTGAAATTATTATTTTTAAAAGAAAAAAATATTAGCCCCAGTGACCTACAAAATCATGAGCAGAATCCATATTTGTTCAGAGTCTTCAGACCCTGTGGATTCAACTCTAGAAATAAATAAATAAAAATAATTAACTATTATGTAAAATTGGACATTTGTCGAGTCAATCCTCTTGCAAGTACCACGTACAACGGTAATAACACCAGCATTAGTACATGGACCTAAGCCCATCGCCCACATAAATGAAAGATGGCCCACTTTACCATCACTTTCACCGATAAGATTATTATTGTATATTAATAATTTATTCGCGCCATAATAATAATTAAAGGAAAAACCATTCCTGTCCTCATGGCGGGGTCTGCTGTGAGCAAAGCTAGCGCCAACGACTTGGTTACGACTACAAACCTTTATTTGCCTTTCACTTTTTCAGGCTCTTCTCACTTTTATTTTCTTCAGTACAATCCAGTTCTCTCTTCTCATCGGAGGAAATGTACTGTCCTGATTTGCTGTCCAAATAATCTCTTTGATCTTGATCAATGGGGAGCGTTTCATCAGAGGATTGGTTAAATCAAGTGAGCGAGAGGTTCGAGCTCGACAGTTACAGTTTGAGTGCAGACGTGAGCGAATCGGAGAGCGACACTTCTAGTAGTAGCTTCTCATGCCGCCCACACGATCTCAAAGACGGCGCTTCCACTTCTTTCACTTCTTCGACTCCTGATTTCGCCGGCAATTCCGCTTCTCCCCTGCCGCTTCCGGTGATGCTGCCGGTTGTTGTTGGTAGACATGTTGCTGCTACTCCCGAGGAGAAGGAGGATAAACCGGGGACTGACTTGTCCGGTTAGCTAAATAATTTTTTATCTGTTTTTGGAGATTATTTTTACTTTAACTGCAGTTTTCTAATTTTTCGTTGATTTATTAAATTTTTTTTTCGGTTGCAGAAATCGAACTGATGAAGGAGCGGTTTGCTAAGCTTCTGCTTGGAGAAGACATGTCAGGTGGAGGGCTGGGAGTTGGCACCGCCGTCGCCATCTCCAATGCCATCACCAATCTTTCTGGTTAGTAAGTGAAAGAAACGAATACTGCTTTGATTGTAATTGTTTGTAACCAATCGAAAAAAATTCTGAGATTTATGTATTTGTGCGTGAGTATATATTTGGCAGCTTCTGTGTTTGGGGAGCTATGGAAATTAGAGCCATTAGCGCCGCAAAGAAAGGCAATGTGGCAGCGAGAGATGGGATGGCTTTTATGCATAAGTGATTCCATAGTAGAACTTGTTCCATCAGTTCAAGAATTTCCTGGTGGTGGGACTTATGAAGTTATGGTGCCTCGGCCACGTTCGGATTTATACGTGAACCTCCCAGCACTCAAAAAGCTTGATGCAATGCTGATTAGCATTCTTGATCTGTTTTCTGAATCTGAATTCTGGTATGTTGATCGTGGGATAGTAGTTGCTGGTGATGATGACGTGGAGGAATTTCCCATGTCTTCCTCTTTGAGAAGATCATCAACCAGACAGGAAGAAAAATGGTGGCTTCCTTTCCCTAAAGTTCCCCCGGCTGGTTTGCCAGAAGACACAAGAATGAAGCTGCAGCAGTGTAGGGAGTGCACAAGCCAGATCCTTAAGGCTGCCATGGCAATTAACAGTAGTGTGTTAGCTGAGATGGAAATTCCAGATACTTATTTTGAGAGCTTGCCCAAGGTATGGGAAACCTGCCCTGCTTTATCGAATTCCATTTATGCTTGACGAATCAGCTGTGGATGTGAATGAATAATCAAATCTGTATTAATCTTTTCCACGACATCCATGCCAAATAAATTCCTTTTCTATCTGTTAAGCAATTTGGTCTGAGGTTCTTACGTGGTTGATATGTTTGTCCCTGTGTAAAAAGTATTGCTAATGTGCTCATGTTATTTAAAGAAAGAGACTATAATGTTGTTCCTGTATTTCGTTTTTTGTCTGCTAAGCATATGTATAATCCCCTCGCTGGCATTCTTTTCATGTGAATGAGCATTTGCATCTACTTTATATTGTACTCTAAACCATCAAATGGGATTGCAAGGGGACTAGCTCTTACAAGGGCACAACGCTGTTGTCTATGCAATGTCTTTATGATTCCTACGAAATATATGCTGTTAATTTTGGTTACGTGGTCTTTTCTTCTGTTTTTTTTTTCTTTTTTCAGAGTGGAAAAGCTTGCTTGGGCAGGATCATGTATCATTATATAACTGCCAAACACTTCTCCCCAGATTATCTTTTGGATTGCTTGGACTTGTCATCAGAATACACCACTTTGGAAATAGCAAATCGGATAGAGGCTGCCACACATTTCTGGAGCCAAAATTACCAGAAGAAACACTTGATTCGTGCAAGGAATGGGAAGTCATCATGGGGTGGCAAGGTGAAAGGATTCGTCGGTGAAATACCCAAAAGGAAACTTCTAGCAAAACGAGCCGAGGTTCTCATACATAACCTAAGGCTACGCTTTCCTGGCCTCCCACAGACTGCTCTAGATGTAAACAAGATCCAATATAACAAGGTACTGCCTGCACATTATTGCCCATGCATTGTAGTCCTTTTGCTCCTGTTTGTCGTTGACACGTTGCCATTATCATCATTCACAACCATCAGCTCCCACATGGGTAAGACAAATTGTTTCTCTGCTACAGGATGTCGGGCATGCTATTATTGAGAGCTATTCTAGGGTGACCGAAAGCTTGGCCTTCAACATAATGGCAAGAATTGATGATCTCCTATACGTGGATGATGCCAGCAAGCAACGTGCGACAGCAGAGTCACCATCTCCTCGTTTTCAGGGAAAGTGTGGTAGTAGACCATCCAAACAAAAATGGATATCATCTGGCCATGCTTCTCTTCAACACGGTCCTTGTTCCTCCGCATTTACAGTGCCTACTGCTGGCTCTTCCAGTGAGGTAATCAGGATTAGTAATGGCAGGAAACCCCATTTTTTGAAGAAGAGCAATTTAAGGGACTCGTCAACTCTAGAGAAACTAACATGTTGACTTAGAGGAAGGTATATGGCTCTGTTTGGACAACCTCGGTACCAAAATAGTTCTTACTACTTCTGAATCTAGTTTAGATAGCCTGTTCTACTAAGCGCAGCTTAGAGCTGGTCTTATGATCTTAGGTAGTGAAGGCAGAAGCACAGCTTTGTGCGCAAATATGTATATCCTTTAGCAGAGAGACATTCATGGACATAGACCGAACTTTGGTTTCGTTTGTTAGATTCCCTGTCGGTTTTGGACGTTAGAGTAATGTTTAATAGCAAAACTTTAAAGTTTTTTTTTATTTGGAAAGCCCGTCAGTATTGATGATATGGGAGGTTGGGGCATCTTCTACGAGTTTGTCGGAAGAAATTTATGTTTGAGCTTCGACGAGGACCTTCTATTTCAGGGCATCAAGAAAGGAGCTTGTTTCAGTGCAAGAAATCGGATCCATGGATCGAAATTCGAAGGTTCAGAAAAAGAGGTTCAACTTGGACCCCGTGTTTTCGAGAAATATCTGGAACGGCCGGGCAAAGCTGAGCAGGTTCGGTTGAATAGTAACGGGGTTGGATAGCCTGCGTTAAAAAAACTAAAAAGCAATAGCTATGGAGTTGGATGATTGCAGGCCGCTCTCTTGGACCCAGAGTTCCAATCCTGAAAGAATCACCAGGGAATGCCAGTCCTCCTCTGGATGACATATCTGGGGAACCTAGGGCATGTTTGTTGGTCGATGTTCAGGCGAAATTAACACACAGGAACAGAAAAGGTGAAACAATTACATGTTGAGTTATAAGTTCGAAATACTGTCACCCCAAACAAGGCACAAGTCACTCTTGACAGATGGCAGAATGTATAGTCGATCCCTCACCTTTCCAAGATATGGTGCTCTGCATAAGTCATAACTTGCTTGCTACAACCCGTGAAAAAATTGGGCAAGGCTTCAAAACTTTCCGCTTCATCTACAAGCACATGAGAAACGCGCTTCCGTGTGAGCTTTGCCAATTTGAAAGAGGGGAAATACTTCCCCGAGGTTCGGGATTTATCAATTTGCCCCTTCAAAGTATCTCGGGTTTCAATTTTACCCCTCTATTCCTCCTCCAAATTACATCCCCACATTCAATCTTTTTTTGCCGCGTGGCATAATACAATCAGACATATGGAAGTCATGCGAGTAGTTCCAAAGCTCCTCCGATTCATCTTTCTCTTGGTTTATCATTCGTACAGCCTGAAATATTTTTTAAAAAATTACATTTATCAAAATAAAAGTAGATTTCGATTTTTTTAAATGACCTGCACAGTAAATGGTACAATATCCTGATATTTAGTTCTGTTTTTTTCAAAATATTTTATTTCTTTCAAATTATTTATTTAATGTTTTTAAAATAATTTCAAAAATATTTTTATAATATATATTGTTATAAATATAATTACTTTAGAAAACACCTCCTTGGAAGATTAAAAATCCCGGTAACGCATATGACTTAGCATGTTTATTTAACCATAACAGAAGAAACAACAACAACAACAATCTACTTCTCTTGATCTCGTAAGTAGTATTTAGTTATTATTTTAAAAAATAAAAAATAAAAGTCTCCCTATATTTTCTAATTTTCTATTTAAAAAACTCGATCAACGTATAAAATTAAGTTCTATACCCATAAATTTCAAATTCATTGCTTTTTGGTACTCTCTCCAATTTATTTTTGGATGGAGCCGGCTCTGACAGAGAACTTCTTTACCTTGTTAAATATCCATGGTCCCTCACGGCCCCCTACAATTTTGTGCACTGCAAGAGCACAGTGCTGCCATTACCCAACCATATTCTGGTCCCCGATGGAATTATTATTATCACCATCGAACCCATCAGCTCTCCTTCACCATGCCTAAACTCAAGCCACATTTGAACCAAAAGGGATACAGGAATCATAATTCTACGAGCAAGTGTTTAAAGCGAAAGAGCTTGACTTCCAAACATCAAAGTGAAACTTTGAGTAGAGCCACCAGGTACTGTAACCCTCTATTATTAATCCAAACTTTGAGTAGAGCCGTCGGAGTATGTCCTAGAAAATTAATGAGTGTTAGGTATGCCCTAATGAAAGACCTGCCCAACCTAATTAAATATGAATTTAATATCTGATAATTAATGAGGGGGGGAATTGGTGTGGTATTTTACATGCATGAAGCCATGAACACTAAACATGGTTATATAGATAATAAAGAGGCAGAGAGAGGATCATTAAAAGACCTTCGATGGATCCTATAATTTAGTTGAGTTAGCTAGCCATGATGAATAATTTATATGATCACTGCAGAGAGGCATCGTCCAGCCTTCAACTCTTGGAGCCTTCAATTGAACTAATCTTGCGTACGGTCACTTGAGTAGATTCAGCGGGGGAATATATAAGAGATAAATAAAACCCTAGATCGATGATAAAATTGAGGAAAGCAATGCATTATACACTGATAGATTATGAGAAATGGAAAAATAAAAAAGGAGCAATCACGCCCAAAATTAAACCCCAGAAAAAGTAACATAGTTAGAGATCTACAAAGTGAAAACCAGGATTTTGTGCATATATATGATGCCTCCTTACCTTAGTTTTCTGCAGAAAATTGAACCATGGCAATCAAAGCAAGTCATTGTGATTCTCTCTTACTGATTTTTTCTGTTATATTCGGAAAATTAGATGGTAAAGTTGAGATCATCAAATAGAAACCAAACAGGGACCAGAAGCTACCAGTGCATGACATAATGATGTTCAGAAGAACAAAAGAAGCATGCCGAGAGAGAGAGAGAGATAATCATAGCGCATGCATATTCTTTTACCTTAGATCTTTCGTTCTTTCTTGCAAGGGAGAGAGAGAGAGCATAAAGATGATGATGATGATGATATACAACTACAAGAATAATCACGAGGGTTTTACAGAGAGAGACCAACAGAGCACAGTTGGCAGTATGCCCACCTCCATATGAAAGAGATATTCTAATTTCCATAGATTGGAGGTGGACAGAATGCCAATAAACTCTGTAAGAAACCCTCTGCTAAACCCAGATGAAAGCTGGTGGCTGTCCTAGTATTCACCACTGGAAGGCGCAGACACACAGACAAGGAAGACAGACAGCTAGAGAGAAATAACAATCCCTGGAGAGTAGATATGGGGGCAGATGGGTTCTATTTAAGATGAAAGAATATGGTATAGCACAGTAAATGAGAGAGAGAGAGAGGGATGGAGGGGCTGGTGGTCATGGGCTTGTGGGTGTAATTAATTGGAAAGGGGGAGACGAAGAGGTGTTTTTCAGACTTTAAAAGACAAGAGATATAAATAATATATATCTTTGAGTAGCAATAATGATCAGATTAGACAGTTCCTTCCATATTCTTGTGAATTATAGGTCTGTAAAGACATCGTATATACTTAGAAGGATCGAGGAGAGAATCATCAATCCTATCATCAAACCCTAATTCTTCCTCGTCTCCAGTCTTTTCTTGCGCTCCCTCGCCTCCTGATCCTCGTTTGTGACGCCACGCGCGCCTCTTTCTCTCTCAGAAACCGAAGGAAAACGAGGGGTTTCGTATTTTGTCTTTAATGGCTAAGAGATTCTAGCAGGGAAGGTGGCCTTTTGGTTCAGTGATGAGTTTGATAACCCCCACAGTCACAAAACAACAGTTAGCTACATAGCAAAGATCAGATCAGTTTCTTCGGGTTTCAAGATGGTGTTTGCTTTTACGGTCAAAACAAGACCATGTTTTTTTAAAGATTTTAGAATTTTTTAAAACTTTAACATGCTGACATAATAGATAAATATTATTTTAAAAAACAATCTAGAAGTGGTGTTGACTCTGACAATCTTCATTTCTACTTTATCTAGATGCTACCGACCCTTTCTATTCCATTTGTAAGTATATTTTTAAAAAGAAATATATTATCTATTATATAAAATATTTTTATATATTTTTAAATATAATTTTAAGTGAAAAATAACAATTAATTTTTTTCATTTTTTTAAAAATCGATTTTAAAATGCAGTAACAATAGAAAGTATAGCTTTATAGGTCCATCTGTCATCAGAAACCGTTCCATGGGATTTTCATTATTATATGCCACACATGGAGTTACCAAGAGCCGTCTGATTCATGAAGGGGGCATTTTATTGCCTGACAGATCATGAAAATGGCTACTGCGAGCGCACAGTCCCCTGGCAAATGCGGCTCGGCAAACTAGTTGCCCTTGCACACCATCGATCCTTCCTTTACATGGTGAATCATGCGGTGACTTCGGTCAGCAATTCGGATTTTAGGTTGTTTTTTTGTTTTTCTAAGATTCTTACAACCTCCTCTTATGTAGACTTAAAAAATAAAAGGAGAAACAATACAAACCCTAAACAAACTGGTTCTAATTTACAGGTCTTCTAGATCTTAATTGATTTTTAAAATGTTGAAAGCTTTTTCATAATCGACAATCAGTCTGCGCAACCTGGATCTTTTCTTTAATTAATTTCGCATTTACTATCATAGATATTCTTGCGATGCTATTCGATACAGTCCAGTTATGATTGGTCAATGGCTGACTGACAGGACTACGTACATCATTGCTGTATCATCCATTCGTAAGGAGTTACCGGTGGTTTTGAACGGTGTTTGTTTGAAAAGTTTTTTTTAAATATATATATAAATAATCAAATTTTGTTAGTATTTTTAGATTATTTTAATATAATAATATTGAAAATATTTTAAAAAAATAAAATCATCATTTCAATATATTTTTAAATTAAAAACACTTTAAAAAATAACCATAACATTAATTTCGATCATACCCTTGTATGCCGGCTGATTTCCATACTTGACCTCGTTCTCATGAACATCGAATGCTGATCACGCCAGTGTGGGAATAGGTAAAATTCCTCGCTCCAATTCTCAAAATGAAGGTGGGTGGCATATTTCAAATTCTTATAGTCCACGCGACGGCTGCTGCATGCGTGCTCCTACTGTAGTAGAAGACTAGTTCGTAAAGTTCATGTATCTTTGCCTTTTGTTTTTGGATTCACAAGGACAACTAGACTATCTCAAAACAATATTTGTGTAATTCGATTTACAATTCTGGTTAGTCGAGATGAAAGTTTTTTTATCAATTATGCTGTCATGGCTTTTTGTTTTTTTTTGGGTTTAATTTTATATAATGGCCAAGTCAATCAATAAGTTGATTTTTGATTGGCTGAATCGCATTAAGATATTGGGTTTAATTTTAAATATAAACAAGGTAATAAACTAGGTTAGAGGGGTGTTATTTTAATTTAATGTCTTTTTTATTTTATCCTTGGATTTTTTTTCATTGATCGAGTGATTGATTTTAGAGTAGTCGAATTTGTTAGATAATGTTGGGACAATTATCCTATTATTCTAATATTAAATTTGAATTAAGTAGAAAAATAATTTGAAAAGATTTCAAGCTTAACACGTTGAATTAGTTTTAATTATGATATCAAATAATTTGGCAATGTAATCCAAGCATTTTTACAAAAAAAAAAACATGTTAAGATCAAAAGGTCATTAATTGTTTTTGTTTTTTATATTTTTACGATGATCTTTCTTGTTTAGTCGCAAAAAAATAAAATAAATCTTTCAAACACCTTATCAATTCAAACGGAAAGGGGATTGCTTTCAAGTGATGGATACTTTTTGCATTTGTGCACAGTTCGATCCATGGAAATCCACTCTTTTTCATGTGGATCTGATCCCAGGTAACTAAAGCTTCAAAAAAGTTCATCACCGATGCATTTGATTTTCCACTTTATGCAAAAGAAAATGCCAATCATGCCTATTGGTGCTGCTCCGATGGACAGCCATGGCTGCTGCTGGCTGTTGACTTGTGACTAGAAAAAAAAAGTCTTCAACTCTTAGGGGTGAGAGTTTTGCCTGTTTTTTCTTTGTATGAATAGGGTTTTCAATCTACTAAGTTTGAAAAAAAAGTAGAGGCTTTTGCTTTGGAACGCTAGCTTGTGTTCATATTCTGTCACATTTATTAAGTGGAGGCTTCAAAGATGGGAAGGGTCAAGAGTTGGCCACGATGTACTGCTACAAGTAGCTAGGTCTAATAAACCTTCAATTACAGTTAACAAAAGTACAAGTTAAGCAGCACGGAACCCAAAAAACAACATGTTGACATTCCTATATCGATCATCATTTCTTGACCAAATAGAATACGACAAGCATCATCGTGCTCAATTAGTGGAATTGGATCTTCACGAGGAATCGATTGCTAAACGTTTCTTGCGGGGAACACAATGGCCTATGAATTTAAAATGTGATACGGATCCTGACTACAAGAGTGGCAGACAAGTGTTGACACGAGAAAGTTTTCACCATGTGAAACCAGCGGCTTTTCTGATGATTGGTGCGAGTTGCAGTTCTCTTCCTCGGCCAGTTCAAGCCAGAGAGCAACG
>JAVHLS010000031.1:0-59935 GCA_032356905.1 Salix exigua | reverse complement strand
GTAAGTAGTGGCCTACTGTCGAGGACAAAAACCACAGTTGACACACTGATGGTAAATCTAATAAAGATGGGGATAAATAAGAATCATCAAAGGAGAACTTCAAAGAATTATGGAAATGGTAGAAGATTTGAAAGCAACTGTCAAAATTATGGAAACAATGTTGCTATTTCAATTTCAGAAATACAGGTTGAAGATGAATGGGACGCTACAGCATCATTCGTCATAGAAGTTGAAAAATTAGCATTGACAACAATCAAAGATCAAATCAATTTTGAAAGTGATTGGATCATTGACTCTAGTGTTCTAATCAAATGACAGGTGATAAAAAAAAGCTATAATATCTAACATGGTAAAAAAAAAATATGATGGTGATAGTTAACAACCTGAGATTACCAAAAACTTATATGATGGAGAACCAAATCAACAACCAGAACTCTCTTCCACTGATCCTTGAATAAGGAGGTTTCATTACAAGTTCAAAGCTTTAAAGGTCTTTTTCTTTTTTAAAAAAAAGAACAAGATCATAAAAACCGTGAGCAAGATGAAGTAGAGTTTATTGGGATCGGTGACTTATTGTATAAGCTTTGTGGTGTTTCCACCATCTATCACAAGGCCATCTCTATGTATTGGAGTTGTCTCACCAAGTCATATATAATGAAATAACAATGATTTTTTTATCGAATAAAGAAGATAATTTTGAATGTACGATGTTTATGGGGGAGTTCTTGACTCATTTTTTTTTAAATAATAACTTTTATCAAGATATAATGTTTGGGAAGGTGGGATGTTGTTGTTTTAGTTGAGAGTTATATTCAGAAGAGTTATCCTTCGCAAGGAATAATTTCTGCTCTTAAAGACTTTCCTCCACCTTGTGAATCCAATGCCTATCTCTAAACAAAGAAGTTGTGCAAAACAAGTGTTTTCAAAATAGTGTTTCGGTTAAGAAAAGTTCAAAGAAATTTTAATAACTAATGATATTAAGGGTGAGAGATTTAAGAGAGCCTTAAGAACTATATGTTGTCCTTGTTGCTGAAGAGGTAGAACTTAAGAATTCAGTTGATAACATCGGGAGCAAGCTATAAGAATTGCAAGTTCGAAAGTCACTTAGTTGGAAAAGCTACGAATTTAGTTACAGGTGTGGAAACATAAATATGATTTGAAAGAATATGATAGATGTTGAGCTCAATGGTCTCGATTTCAAATTAAAACATATAAAAAAGCCTGAAATAGTTAAAGACGCGCTTATTTAGACTTATAAAGTACATTTTTCAAGATAGAGTTGGTTTTTTTTCAAGGTTAGGTAAGGATATAGAAGTATAGTTTAGTAGGATTTTAGGATTTGTAATGCATTTAAAGCCAACTTAAATATTCAGAGTTATAAATAAGAAAAATAATGAGAAAAAAATGTTAGCTGCAGTTTTTCTTTTCCTTGTCGCGTAACATACGTGAGTAATTGTTCAGCAGTATTTCATGCATAGACAATCAGGTATCATATAAACTACGCCAAATCTCAGCTGCATACCTGTCTCTCTCTTATAAGAAAACTCTTGGATATTGTGCCTGTTTAGCTAACTTAGGTGAAAACTTGATGCAAGTTCATCTGATGCCAACTGTGACAAACACTATATTCAATCCACTATCTGTTGCTTGATTGCTAGTTTGTTATATTTCATAATTTTAAAACCAATGTATTTTGTATTTCTGGGCACATCTCATTCACCAACACAACTATATTATCCCGTAATATCTCACTACAGTTCTTTTCATCATTTTATTTTTGTTTCAGATACAACTGATGTTGGAGTCAGTGAAGACCCTCAACGACCAGGTATGAAAGTGCATTTGGTTATTACTGTTTGGCCAAGAGTTCCTTTCTGTATCACATTAGTTACCCTATTCCATGCTATGTCACTCCATTCGAGGTTTTAAGATCTCCGTATAATTGGAAACACCAGGAAACAAAAATCATGCCACTAATTCCAGCGAACCATGCCTTTTTAAAATCGATTTTTTCCCTTCGATAGTCGATCTAGAATATGAATTAGGATCTTATCTTCAAAATGGAAAAAATAATATCCTCTAAGAACTTTTGATCAACCTCCTGCATTATGTTTCAAATGGGCATGCAATCCTGAAGTTTAGTTAAAAACAAATATAGAACTCTTATTAGCAAACTAGTCGAAAGAGAGCCGGTCCAAGCAATTAAGGGACACGTACGCTAGTTAACTTCAATGACCTTTAGTGATGTTATAGCGTTCCTAATTTCTGGTTTTCTGCACATACTGTTGGATAACTAAAGTATTCATTGTGGGGCATAATCAATCCGTAAGTCTTTCCTATGACGGTTAAAAACTGTCTCCCAGGGATGGCAGTGCTTAGAATTGACTTCAAAAGTAAGGCTTGCTTATCATACAATCCAAGCATGAGAAAACTTTCGGCTAAAAGTTATTATTATGATCTCTAGAAGAGTAATATATGATATACTGTGTGGTGAGATGACCATGTTTGGGCCTTATGCTCTTCCCTGCATGCAGTCTCTCGTTACCGTTTTGTTTTGACAGTATTCTTATTCGATGAACATCATCAAGTAAATCAATGAAGTAATTTAAGGCAAGACTGTGACACTTACTAAATAAAATTTCACAAGGTCAAGCGGTAATTTATGAATATAAAGCAAGACACAAATGGCAAAAAAAAACAAAACATGCGGGCTTTCTGTGTCCTTTAGTGCTGTGTGCTCAGCTGCAGTTGTTTGTGTGCAATTCTACATGAATGAAGCCTTTTTGCTGTCAACAGGAAAAGATGCTGACAGAAGAAAACCAGCTGCTAGAGAAACAGGTAGAGAGTGTTTAATCCTATTGCCATTAGTTCTTTCAACCGGTTCAAGTTGGAATTTTACTTGCAACATGTGGGAAATTGGCTTAATTGTATTACTTGCAGATTGTTGCCTTAATGAAGGACGGCAAAGACTCGGATCACACTCCGGGTCATCCTCCACAACAAACAACACTGAGTCTGTTCAAATAGCAAGGCAGTACATGCAGTTACGACAAGAGGCGCCATAATGGCAGGCAATCTAGTCGAGCACCTCTTTGATTTCTCATGCATGCACTAGCCTGACATTTACCTTCATTTCCGCTTCTTATATATCTCTATCTTGTTTGAGCTGATGTCCAATAACTATCCTCCACCCTGTTTCCAAACACTTTGATGTCCAATAAGTATCCTCCACCCTGTTTCCAAACACTTTCATTTATTCAAAATCATATTTTATATCATTGACTTCATTCTATTAAGCCCTCATTCATATATGGCTTGCTGCTAACATTCATTGCCAGAAAATGAATTTGTGGAACTCGCACTAGACGTTCATTTGCAACGTGTGGGAAATTGGATTGTAAGGATACATGACTTTCATATATGCATGCGGGCGTGCCTGAGGGAATTATTATTGTTTTAATCTCATAATTGTCATGCATGTCTAATTAACTTTCTTCCTCTTCAAATCCCCTTCTGGATAAAATAAACATGTTCGAAAGAGAGAGAGAGAGAGAGCTCAGAGTTTTTTGCAGGTTGAGTACTTTCCGATTGTGGCTTTGCATGGCATTAATTTGGCAGCGAAGCAATGCAAGTAGCTACATGGAGACGACTAGTTAGGTTTTTTTTCCTGGCGTCGTGCTTTATTTTTTTGTGAAGAAAGGTAACGACTACTAATTACATTCCAGGGTTTTGATTTCGGCTATTTAGGGTTGAACTAAGAGGAGACAGGTCGCTTGATCATTGCACTAATGCCCTGTGAGTTGTGAAGGCAAATCTGAGCGCTTGCTTGTAAAAGAAATGCGGTACCCTATAGGACGAAGGCAAACTAGACAGGTGGCCTTGTCTACCACTAATTAAGCTTTGTTCTGAGCTGACCCGAGTGTCTCTCTTTCTTATTCGGCCCAATCGCCTAGGGGCATGCAAAAGAAATGCGGTGTTGCCACATAATTCTTTGATGGCTTGATACATATCGAATATATAAAAAGTATTTTCTCATGACTTTATTTATTTATTTTTCTTTGAGCACTTGGATGGAAGATATTTACTTCTCTAAATCATATTATTTGAAGTAATATTAAACATTAATAAAAAATAAAAAAAACTTAAAAAAATGTACATGAATATAGGTTTAACATTATCTATCATTAGATCCTATTTTAAGATCATAACACAGATATCATTTTTCTTGGGTTTTTTACTTGTTCATTTGTATATTCATTTAAAGTATGTGTTGAACTAGTTGCACATAACAGAACAAGAAATGCAGAGTCCTACTGATACAAGGAAACGAAAGCATGCAGATGACAGAAACAAGAAATAAGACCAATCCTGTTGATACAAGGAAAGCTCTGGCATAAGTCCTGCTGCGTTAGGAAACTAGAATCCTAGTCAAGATACAATTACTGTAATGATAATTTTCCTATTCTGTCAAGTTTTTATTTTGTATTTAATCTCCCCACTGTAAAAAGAAAACACAATACACAAGATATTATTCTTGCTTCTTTTTTCTCCGGTATGTGTTGATGATTTTTTCGAAGCATTTTTATCTAAATTGAACGAAATTAAAATTATATTCTAACCATTTTTCCACAAATTTGAAGTTGAATTTAGGCTTTTTTTTTCCAATTCATTAGCATATACAGGGATACAAAATATTTTGATTGGCTAAGTGTCTGTTTGGGAGTGCGATTGTGGTGGATTTTAAAAGTGTTTATTATTTAGAAATGCATCAAAATGATATTTTTTTTATTTTTAAAAATCATTTTTGACATCAGCGCATCAAAATGATCTAAAAACACTAATTTTTTTAATTTAAAATATAAAAAAAATCAAATTTTTTTATAAATATTTTCCGATCGCAATGCCAAACAACCCGTAAAGCAAAAACTTTTCTAATCAATTCAGCATCGATTTTGTTGAGATGCACCTGTCACTGAATAATTAGTCTGAAATATTTTAAATTCTGGTGGTTATTACAATTAAAGTTGGAAGTCTTTGTCGATCAACAGCAATAAGAACTCATGGCCAGTAGCAGAAATCAATAAGATATATACATATGATTTATTTTTTGAATAATAAATTAAGTTTGATTAATTTGTAAAAGCATCTACGAATCGTAGCCTTGACAGTTGCAGACAAAATGATTTTCTGCCACTAATTAATCAAATTGATAGATGGACAGGCAATTTCAATCAGAGCAGTTAAAAGTTAATGGTCAGTCAGGACACAAAGAAAAGAAAAGGTTAGCATCCAGTAATAACACCACACATCAAGTCTACGCAACTGTTTAGTTTTGTCGAGACATCTTTATCTCGATTCATGCATGAGTCATTTATATGCAGCTTCTATATGTGCACGTGATTTCGCTTGATGGCACCTTTTTCATTTCTGTTGCTCGAGGATGATGGTGGTTGGGAAGGACGTGTGTTGCCGGTCTACCACGGAAGTTAGTGACACGTTTTGACATTGAAGTTATTTTTAATTTATAAATGTTTTAAAATAATATTTATTATTTTATAAAATTATATTAAATAAAAATAAAAATTTATTATTTTATAAAAATTATTTTCATACTAACCTATCAAAATAACCTAAAAATATCAAATAAAAATAAAAATAATTTTTTTTTTCAAAAACATTCGATAAACCCATTCTCAAAAAAATCCACAATCATTCCATCTTTAGGAGTGGTCTTACATTGCTATCGGAAAATTCTTATGAAAAATCTAAAAAAAAATTAATTTTAATTTTAATTTTTTATTTTAAATTAAAAAAATAATATTTTTAAATTATTTTGATGTGTTAATATTAAAAATAACTTTTAAAAAATAAAAAAATATATCATTTTGATACATTTCTAAACAATAATTATTCCACGCTTTAAAAGGATGTCACTATGAGATGGGACAGCGTCACTGATGAGGTGGGACAGCGTTGTTATATTATAAAGAGGCAGATTTCACGTGGGACATGGCAGATTCCAAGATAACGCCCGCCCTCAAGTCAAGTGGAAGAGCCTCCCCATCCCGCTATTCAAAGGTTATCAGAAGAACTTGACCTGGCTAGCTAGTAATTATTCGATCATGTAGAATTTAGAGGCCCTTAATTATAGTCTCTCTTATTGTTAAAAAGAAAATAAAAATAAAAAATGTCTCCTGCAAGTAAAGGTAGCTTGCACGCCAAGAGTCACTCAGTGGCCTGTGAATCGTGCCGTGTACATGCTGATTCTCTACCAATAACCGAAACTTTTATCCATTAGTTGGAATTTATTTTTTATACTTTATTTATTTGGTTTCAATTATTTATTAGGAATTCTATTGCTCGATCGGATACTATTTATTACCGGTCATCGTAGATGTGTGTGTGTGTGAGAGAGAGAGAGAGAGAGAGAGAGAGTGTTATTATAAACGTTTTATGTATGATAACTTTAAAAAATAATGCATGCTTTATTCACTATTTATCAAGTTGGATGATTATTTTAAAAACATAAGTCATGGTGTGTTTGTGATTGAGATGGGGTGGGGTCTTGTTGAGTTTATTTTTGTGGTATCCATACAAAAAGAAACCTAAAAAAAAAAAATTTAGTTTATAATAACATGTAGTTTATATCCTAATATACTTGCAAAAACAAAATTCAATTTATTTTCACACCCCATCTTATTTGTTTTTTTAATATTATAGAAGACTTTTTTAAAAATATTTTTTTATTTTAAATAATATTTTAATCTTCTAAAATTTCTTTATAATATCACCACATCAAGATAATATTAAAATGAAATATTTAAAAAACAATTATCTTTTGTTTTAATTGAAATCGTTATCCATTGGTTGGAATTAAATTTTTATCTTTTGTCATGGATATAATCATAAAATGAGTCCCCTGTCATCTACCCCATGTAGAGTGTGCTGCCCACCTGTTACTCCTTAGTAATCTTTGAATGAATAGCAGGATTGCTTAAGAAGTAGCCCTCGATCATCCTACATGATTTCAAATTAGTATCAAAAGTTTAGAATCATGCAATTCGATCATCATGGACAAATTGTAAGTATTGAATAACAACTTAATTATATACATAAAGGGCACTTACTTCCATTAATTCCAACATCCAATCTTAAATTACAAACAATTTTATATACATCCTAATTTGCCTCACCAATTACAAATATGATTATTTTGTCACATATTATCTCATTTAAACGATAAAAATAAATAAAAACATCAAAAACATTTCAAAACCTTTAAAGTCAAAATCAAATGGTCAATAGCTGCAATTGGCATGCTAAATTTTTCATCACATTTAATTATTGAGAGCACAAAAATGATAAAAAGACCATATCAAAACCTTAAAGTTCTTTGTTTATGAGTTGTGTTGAGCGAGACATCTCATAAACAAACACCCACCCATTGTTAGTCTATAGGTCAACAACATGTTTGGAAATGCGGTTGCAGTTGCTTTTGAAAAAAAAATTTATTTAAAAATACATCAAAATAATATTTTTTTAAATCATTTTTGACATCAACACATCAAAATGATTTAAAAACACAAAAAAAATTCAAATTTCGAGCAAATTTCGACCGCATAAACAAACAGGCCCATAAAAGATCACAAACTTTGAAGACTGAGTTGAGATTGAGATAAAATTGGAGGACTGATATGTAAGGGATATAATAATAATAATAATAATAATAACAGAATTCCTTCTGGATAAAGCACAGCCCAATCCACTCAAACAAAAAGGATTAATTACATGTCCTTCCGCACTTTAAGCCTTTAATATCTTGTTAGACGATTCGTTTTTTAAATCATTGAAATTTTTATTTAATTTTTTAATTATACTAATATAAAAAAATGACTTTTTAAAAATAAAAATTATATATTTAGAGAAAAAGCAATTTCAACCACCCTTTTAACACTTCTAAGTTCTAATTAGTGCTAATTCTATCCCTAAAATTTACATAAAACCTCTATTAATAGTAGTAATCGTAGCGGCCAGTGGCTTTTTTCTATTCACCTTCTTGAAAGAATTTCCCGGGAAGCAAACATCTTTTGCGTATTTATCATAACTCATCCGCAGTTTGTTATTTGAAAATTCTCTGTGTAGATAAAAGTTTGTGTGACCTGCCTCGGTGTTATCGAAACCGAAATCACGCTGGTCTTAAAATTTCTTAACTTCCTATCTACACAGAGAGATAATTACCCAAGGTTGTCAACTTTAAAGATTTAAGATTTCTGTTAAAAATATAATAATCAAGAAATCAAAAAAAATGATGCGAAGACAGAATCAAGATCAACAGTCTCGTGTGGTTGACGAGCTATCAGCGTTAGTATTCAATCTCCTCCGTTCACCTTCGACGCCGATCTCGCAGTTCCCGGTGCCCTCCACGCTGGTGAGCAGGAGGAGGTTGCCAGGGTTAACACCAGGAGGGTTCGCGTCGTTGCTATTAGGGATATCATTGACTTTGATGTTATGTGGAACGGTTACGTTTTTTATTGGGTTTTTGTTGATGCCCTGGGTTCTTGGACTGGTTATGGTGCTTTATGTTGCTGGGATTCTCTCTACTATCACCATGCTGGGCCGCTCTATTCTTTGTTACGCCACAACTCCTCCTTCTCCTCGAAAGAAGATTCCTGGTAATTAATCTAGAATTCCTGATTGTGTGTGTGTTTTGCCTGTTTGTGTATTAATCTCATGAATCTCTTAAGAAATCTTGTCTGGTTTCGTTTGGAGATTGTGCTACTTTTCTTTGTCCATGTTTGTGCTCAGCAGTTCTGTTTTGTTAATCTGTATTTGGATATGTATTGGTTGGTAAAACTTGGGAGGGTTTTTGGGATCCTGAAGATTGATAGGTTGAACATGGATGTGCCCTCTCCTGCAGATTAATGTTTCTATATATGCTAATTGAAATATTATTACCTAATTAAACTGGGAAGGAGACATTTTTTTTAACTTTCCTATTTTGAGCTTCATCTTGATCAATAAGGTCAAACTATCCTTAACCTTTTTTAGCCTCGGATTGTTGATTCTTTTGTTAACAGGAGTTATTTTTGGGGATTTTGGAAACCATGTTGGATAGAAGATGTTTTCGTCGGAAGAAAATCCCCTCTTTCTTTCTGGAGCAAGATTAACAAGATTTCTCGAACCTATTCTTTAAAACACATCATCATTCATTGCATCCTGTCTATCTCTGTCCGTTCTGGTAAACCTGCTTTCTAGCTACCTGCGTTGCTATCTAACATTTAATACTGCTGCTATTTAGAACTCAACATTGGAACGCTGGCTAGATACTGAACAGAAGGATGAGGAATAACTCGGTATTAGATCCAGGGTTTCAGTTCATTTAGGGGGATGCCCTTTTCTATTCTTTAGATACCAGATTTCAAGTTGTTGAAAAGTTTTCAATACTATCCATCTAATCTTACAACCAGAAGACATTGGTGTATTTGTAGTTGAAGGTGTGTTATTTTACTGCTAAATAAATCTTCTCAATGCAGATTATATACAGGCAGATTTAGATTTGCTAGGAACAATTAAACATACTTGATAAGAATTTAGGGGCATCAATCAATAGAACTATAGGAAGTTGTGTTGATTTATGGGAAGATGATAAATGTGGCATGTTTTCTGTCGATCTATATATATAAACACACTTTTGTTTACGTGTATGTCACTGTTTTTGCCTATTGAATACACAGATTATATACATGCTGTTGGTCTGTAGATTAATTCGTTTTTCCTTTTCTTGGCGTGACTGCAGCATGGAAACTTTTGTGAATGCAAAGTGGATCAGAGAGTTGAAACGTGTACGGGAGTATTGAGCAGCACCAATGTTATAGTGAATGGTGTTGCCACTAGAGACATGCAGGGTGTATATGAAATTACCCAGCTTTTTCATGAATAGGTGCAGGAATTGTGGATTATGTGTTTCCTGATGGCGTAAACCTGTAGATATAACTTCTTCTATCAATAAGAAATGGTGAATATTGAAGGTTTTAAGAACTACTGTGTAATGAATTCTCACTCGTGGGAAGAAATGGGAGAGTTGTTCCCGGGTTCTTTCTGATACTCAATCCCCCTATTTGGTCAGCAATATATCAGCATTACAATATTTTAAAAATACTTTTAACATCACAAACCAGATAGATAATACGTTCGATATTCCCGAGCAGTATCATACATGTTTTTCAGCTTGGCCTCCTCCAAAAGCAAGTGAAATGTTTGATATTTCGGTACTATATTTCGTCGATCATTTCCTCAAACAGATGGTAAGCCCACTCACTTTTGTTTGCTCTGTATAGACCATGAATAGAAATTGAGCATAGCAATCATGGAATTATAGGTAGATGCATTACGAGAGACCACTGTATTCGACGTCTTCTCAAAACCATCAACAACCTCCTCAAATCGACCAGTGGCATATGAATCAAAGAATTGTAAGAAATCGTACCAGGTTTACATCCATGTAGCCTCATCCATGTACGAGCTAGTTGAAAAGCCTTGTCGACATTATGTGACTTGGCTAGAAAAGCAATGATAGTAGTGCAAGTAATGGGCAACCTTGCGCTTCCATTTCAACAGGGAGCTCATAGACCTAGTAAAAGTTGTACTAGCGGCAATAGAAAACAAGGACGACAAACATACCCTTCCGAAAACATGATGCTAGAGCTAGACTGGAAAATTAACATAAGGATAATTGAAATATTACTAGTTAAAATTTAAAAATGGTAAATACACGAGTTATATATATATATATATATAAAATTGTAACAAAAAAGAAATTATTTTAAAGGGAAAATAGTCAAAATTAATAATTCAATACACTTGAATTCACACAATATTAAAGACCATGTTTGACACCATGTTTTAAATATGTTTTTTTTTAAATGAAAATTTTATTTTATTTTTTACTTTAAATTATTATTTTTGTTTTCAAATCATTTTAATATAATGATGTCAAAAATAATTTTAAAAATAAAATAAAAAACATTGATACATTTCTGGACAAAAAAAACATTTAAAAACAGGTGTAAATACATTTTCAAACAGTCACTTAATTAATATTATATTATACATATAAATATAAATAATTTATTGATTGAATTCAAATA
Organism: Salix exigua; assembly: GCA_032356905.1. Classification (NCBI taxonomy): domain Eukaryota; kingdom Viridiplantae; phylum Streptophyta; class Magnoliopsida; order Malpighiales; family Salicaceae; genus Salix; species Salix exigua. The sequence continues at coordinate 48,788 of JAVHLS010000031.1, read as the reverse complement.
AAATATGAAATTTAATTTAATTTAGTTTTTAATATGATTTGGTTCAAAATGATGGTAAGGAATTTATTTATAAATACATTCAAAATTAGGGAGTTTCAATTTACTATTTTATTACGGTACAAAAGAACTCTACTAATTTATTCAATCCTGATGATAATTTATTTTTAACCAAGTTGTGCGATAAAGGTATTCCTACTACCGAACAACGACGGCTATAATCGTCTAGTGTTGATAAAAAGGAAGTCAAATAGTAAGATTTTTTTAAAAAACAAAACACATAAAAATCCTCTCCATTCCCATTTTTTTCTCTAGTAGTAAACATATTTTCCTAGATTGGTAGAGTAAAAGTGACGTAATTAATAAGATTTTTATGAATTTGTTTTCTTCATTTTCCTGATAGAATTCTAATGAAGTGGCGCATTTAAAAATTAATATCATATAGGATAAAAAATAAAAGATTGTTTTTGCTTAAGAGGTATTTTTTTTCTCATTTAAACATGGAGAAGGTATTAGTCCGTCAAAAAAGATATATTTTTTCTTGTAAAATTTAAACTTGTTTTATTTCTTTATTTATTTTGAAAAGGTGAATTGTTAAAAGAGGTGATAATTACATTTCGAATTGATGTTTCAGAAAAGTAAATTCTACTCTTCAAACAAATAATAATATTTCTTATCTATTTTTTTTATTTTAAAACACAATTAATTTTTTTATGATATCTCATTAACCATTATTATTAATAAAATTATTTTTTATATTAACGATGAACACCCCAAGCATCTTTAAAAAAACATTCTTTTTTTTACTTTTCTAAAAACCACGCTCATAATATTTATTCTGGTGAAAACCATGTCTAAATGATGCTAGTTTTGTTAGCTTAGAACTAGAAGATCAGCATCTTAGACACATCAGCATAACTTTTTATATATCCAAGTGATGCTTGTCAATATCATAGACCAGACGCAATTCCATACCGCACCAAGAATCCATATGATTTTCAACTACAGAATTCTACCAAAAATTAGTACTTTAAAATTCTAAAACGACGCCGTGTTGTTATGCACTCACGGGATAGGAGGAGATGAGGCCACCGACCACCACCCTACCGGCAGGTGCCCAGCGACGAGAGCGTCCATCGTCACTCTCAAACATTCAAAAACCAGATAATAACTTTCAAAAAGAAAGACTCGGCGCAACTAGGAAATGGATGGGAGATATATGTGGAATACGGATCTTAACTTTTAGTTGGCAATCGACTGGAGTATCATGACAAGAAATACAGATAAATTAACAGCAACGAAAATCAAAGCTAACGAAAAAACAAAAAGACAACAGGACATCAGGGCAGACCATGAGATAGATACTCATGGTTTCATGTTTCAGACGGTGGAACAGCTCTGTAAGGAGAATGAAAGAGCTATCTTTAGCATTATTTGGCTATCCTGTGTAAATGTGAACACCAATAGCAATGAGAAAGATGGTTATGAGGCAGAAGAAGATGATGGTGTGGACCAATATCGATAACCCACTTGTCTGCATGTTCCCAAACTCGACAAATCTGTTCCTCCCTGGCAACTGGAATAGCAATCCTGGGCTTAAAAGCACAAATAGCACCACCGCTAACACCACCGGCCCCCAGTCTGACATCGCCTCCTCCTCCTCCTTTTTCCGGGTGCTAATGTTTTTGAAGAAACACTACAAGCTGCAGCTCTGAAATCGAAGTCCCGTATTAATATAGGGAAGGGCGAAGGTATCCCAAGACCTCTTTGTTGATGAATTGAGGAGAACGAAACGAATAAATAAGTAGATTAAAAGAAGCAAAGAGAGGGAGCATCAGTAAAGAACAAGAAATCTAATTCTAGCAGCAGATATTATACTCCAATGCCACATTCGGTACACTCTGGATAGATGCCGAACCAGTGCACGTGTCAGCTTTATCTGTTTCGCTGCTTCTAGTTAAAGAATTTATTAGTGCGAACTTTTTAACCACAACACTTAAATATAAATTATTGAAACTAGAATTATTGTGGCTGCTATCACCAAACTTGTCCTTTAATGGATCTCATTAAGAAATTTAGATTATACTCTTTTCAATTATAAGATTCGAAGAGTCCGATATTATTATTTATTATCACTATCTACTCGTGTCAGATTGAGTAATTTGTGTGCATGTTGTATTCTTTGGATTTAGTAATTGTTTCTTGGGACTCCCTCCCCAGAATCAAGCTCTAATGATGTTTATCCTACCAATAAAAACTGATATGGCAAAAACTTAAATGATATGTCACTGACACGATGACCGTACGAGTTATCATGAATCATCAGAGCAGTATACAAAGTGCCTTTTATCCAATAAATACATCCTTCCAGAAATCATGGTTTTTGCACATATTAGCTCTATTGCTCTGGTTATTCGGTTATTCGAGTAGCAATTGCATTCAAACAAATAAGCCATTACATTTTTTTTCTAAGCAAATATTTCTCTTATCCATGGTGAATCGCAGGTGACATAGCTACTTATAACCTCCATCGAGCGTTCCATTATACTATATATTCCTGCTCAAAATTATCCTGCTTTCGAATTAGTCGAGTGCATTAAGAGTTTCTGTTTTTGGATTTTATTGAAGATACTACACGATTATGCTTTATAATTTTCATGTTTTTCATTCTCTCTGTTGAATGCTTTCTCACAAGTGTTTGCTATTTTGAATTATAAAGACAATCATCTCTCATTTAGATCTCGATTACCAATTAGTAGTCAAGCACATTTGATTAGCCTCAATTTCTTAAAATTCACACCTGTGATCCTTCCTTTTCAATTGGATGATATTCTTTATTGAATATATTTGAGATTTTGAGTGAAAATGACGAGATCGAACGTCTTCTCATATAGTTTCAATTATTCTAATTTCAGCAGGTTTATACATGCATGTCCTCTTTTCTTTCTGTCGTATAAACCTGAGTAGCTCCTCCATGATCCAAGATTCTGGGGATGGATTTTGTTCTGGCTGGCATGCCTGGTGTGTGGCTTGTTTACAAGATTCAATCTGTTTGATGGCTTCTTGTTGCCAGACTTGTTTGGTATTGAGAGAAGTTATGTCTCCCAAATGTTTCTGCTCGCCAGTTCTGCCAAGTCAAAGAGCATTATTATTATTATTATTATTATTATTATTATTATTATTAACATGGATATCCGTATCAGTTTGTCCGCAACTCGACTAATTTCACGGACCACCCTGAAATTAACGACCATGAATTTCTACTCTATGATTCCCCGCTGAAATGCAGAGGATAGAAGTGGAGTCTGCAAGCTGGCTTCCTGCTAATACCTTGCCTAAATTTCTCGACTGTTTTGCTATTTCAAGAAATCTGTTTGCTTGTGCTCTGTGGATTATGTGGTTTGGGGATTAATTTCTTATTGCAAGCGGTCTCATATTAAGATGTAAGATGTATCTATCGCCAACAAAAGAACGTGATGGCCTTGCATGGCACAGCTTTTAACAGAGCAATATTCTACCCAGGAAATGTTTCCATGGTTAGCCATCAAAAGAAATCAGAAATCTGTGCCGCCTCTGACTGTGCTGATAGCACGGCAGGGCAGCAGCTGGAAGTCCAGATTCTTGCAAGACCAGTCTTTCGAATATCCACACAAGCAATTTCATGGCCATATAAAACGAAGTAATTAAAATACTCAATTTATATATTTTTTTGAAGAATAATTAAGACTCTAGTTGAAGCCATGCATCACAAAGTCTGAACTCTCAGTTACAGAGCAGGGAAGAACTGTGCCCCGCACGTTACATTTATGACAGTTAATCAATGGAACCCCCTCTAAAATGTAAGAAAATAACATTTTGACATAACTTGCAAACAATGAAATAGACTGCATTTGAAAGAAAAGCAAACTCCGAAAACCATCTTGAATTGATCTTGGTTTTCAACTGGGGGGCAAGTCGTTTGATTAAGCAGGGCTAACCTAGGTACAGGTGAACCTTAACAGCCAGCAAGAAAACGCAAATGAGAGAAAAATACAGAAGAGTATGAACCATAATCGATGCACCACTTGTCTGGAAATTGCCAAACTCAACGCATCGATGGCGCCCTGGCACCTGAAACAGCAGCCCTGGAGTTAACAGAATAAACAGCACCACAGCCATAAACACCGGACCCCAGTCTGACATTTTGCTTCGTTTTCTCAACTCGGTCCCGGCCCTGGTCTTTCTTTGTGGAGAGTAAGAAATCTGTGATGAAAATCTTAGAGTTGTAGAGGGGTTTTTATACGGATGAAAAGGGAGATAATGAGGGAATGCTGTGTGGGGCGGAACTTGGTAGATGAAGTCATTTTGGATTCTCTGCCCTCCACCTCCATAACATCTCTTAAACCGGTGGCCATTGCCTTTCGCACGTGACAACCTTTTTCAACTTGCTATCTATTTTTTTTTCTTCAATTCAATGCCATTCCATTAAGCTAATGCTTATCCTTGGATATCTAAATCTGGAACGAGTCTAGAACAAGTTTATGGATCAAAGGGCACTTAATTATAGATATTATCTGCATGTGGTTTGTATAAGAATAACTTGCTCATTAATCATGCTTCTTTTCCCTATGTTTATGCACTTTTCTTTTCTTTTTTATCTTTAATCCACGACACATACATAAATCGAATGTGTCATGTCCAAGCAAATTAAAGGACTGCCAGGGGAGTGCTGAGACCACATGTACAATAATAGGTGACCTTGTACTGAGTTTTTGTGTGCCAAGGGAGGGGAAAACTATTTAAAAAATATTTTTTTTATTTTAAATACTGTTATTTTAGTGATTTCAAATCATTTTGATATATTGATATAAAAATAAAATTTTAAAAATTAAAAATATCATTTTAATATATTTTAAAATAAAATTTACTTAAAAAATAGATTCAGTTACATTTTAAAAAAGTCAACTAAATGTCCAATTGCTTTTTTTCCTTTAGAAATGGAAGCCGGATGGAGCAGGCAATTGAAATGTGCTGGCGGTTTTGTTTGGTGCGCTGGGGGACCAGTTTGCCCTCTCATCCCGTACTCGGCAGCCATTAATGTCAGTCAGGGCATGAGATTGGTTACCAGACTTCCTAACCGACAAATGTATGGGGTGTGTTGATCTTTATAATTAATTCGTTGAAGAAAAATTGAAAAGTAAGGGACGAAATGGTCCCTGGGCCTACTAGAGACTGGGCTGAGTGCAGAAGGCCTGGCCCATGAGCTAAAATTTTCTTTAAAACGAACTAGACAAAATGATCCTTGCTTGTTATTGCTTAGTTGCGAAAAGTCGTCCTCCTTTGTCCACGGCTCTCCTAAACACTAACGTTATATTTGAAGAGAAATTATAGTTTTTATAACGTAATAAATTTATTGTATTTTCATATCTATTTATTTAGTTTTTAAATTATAATATAATGAAGGGTCATAATTAAAACAACTCATTATATAATAAGCAACGCATATAAAAATCCGTGTGATGAACCATTCCAAAGAAGAATCTTTTTTTACAAGGACTTTACAAGGACTAAGAACCTTTTTTTATAGACTCCATTAAATTACTAAAAGTTTTGCAGCTATACTAAAACTGTAATGAGTTATCTTGTCGCTAATAAATCGGAATGCCAACGACTAGGTCAACCCAATCGTGCCAGCTATGATGTGGAAAATAGGAGAAATGATAAATTATTTCCTACGAGTTGACTAGACCACTCATTACTATACTACTTTATTTATTAGTCAAGGATAAACAATTCTCGCAGTTATAATAAAATCAAGGGCATTTTACTTTTTCTCCACACGCAGTATACCAAAAATCACTATATATTTTAAAAATATTTTTAAAAAAAAATCAAAATTTTATATTTTAAATTTAAAAAAATTAATGTTTTGAGATCATTTTGATATGTTTATATTAAAAATAATTATTTAAAAAAATATTTTAATATATTTTTAAATAAAAAAACACTGATATTAGGTTAATTGCGATGTGAAAGCCATGACTTTCCTGTAAAAACAATAACTTTTTAGCGTGAACAAGCTCGATGATATCATATTTGCCAGCCTCTACCACCTGAAACACGCCAAATTGACCTGTCTTCTTCCTCTCCTTTTTTCTTCTTCTTTTTCAATCGCAAGGCCATGCGATAGATTAACCTACTCAATGAAAAAAAAGAGGAGTACCCCATCATGCACGGTCTAGCCATTAAAAGGGAAAAGGATGGATGGAAGGATTGGCGTTGGTATAATTTTACTTTCAATGGCTGGACCACGATGCAACAGGTGTTTGAAGGAAACATTGAAAAGGACCAGCACCAATATTTGCCATGTATTTCTATTTTGTTATTTCTCTTAAAATAGCACCGTTTATATATTTTGCGATTTGAGAAGTGATATTCAAATTAATTTGTAGTTCAAAAGCATTGGTGCAGGTCTTCAGGGTGTTACCTTATACGTGCCAACGAGCAGCATGGAGATTTGTATTCCAATAGCATACATGTTGTATTTCATGTTATTTGCATTTCAAAAGTTTTTTTTGTTTTTAGTTTAAATTAGATGTTTTTGATATTTTCAGATATAAAAAATATTTTTTAAAAAATATATAATTTTAATATATTTTTAAATAAAAACAACTTAATCTAAACCTTCAAACCATCGATAAATAGCTTTATGTGAAGACACCATCACAATCCACTTTGATGGGAAAAGGAAATTTCAATTTAGACGCAAATCGTACAGTTTGGTTGGTAGTCCAGCAAGGGAAGACAAGGAAACTTCTCGACTGGCCCCACCCTCTACCCTGGCAGATGATCAGCTCTGTTGCTTGGTAGCTGGAGCGAAACATCATGGACTCATCTTCTAGTTGAAAGGAATGATGGAGGTGATGACTGATAAACCTTCAAATTATCTAAATTGTTTGATCAAGTAAAACGAAAGATGGGATAAAGGAAAATTAAAATTTAGATAATCACGGTAATTTATGAATGGTAATTTTACATTTTAATATTCACCTCTAACTTTAACCCGATTTATGTGTAAATAACATTGTCATATAAAAAAAATCTCTATTTATTATCCCCCTAATTATATATATTTATTTTCACAAAGTGAGTTTCATTGAGCAACTAATATAGGCAAGGCAGTTAAAATCGAGATTTTGACACGGATCGGAAGAACTCGAAAAATCGGATCGTAAGATCGGATCGTAAAATCGTAAAAGATCGTAAAATGTCAGTACAAAAATTATTATTTTAATTATATTTAAATTTAAAAATGAATTTAAATATAATTAAATATTATTATTTTATTATTATTATTATTCTACGATTTTCTACGATTTTTACGATTTTCTCTGATTTTCTATGATTTTGAGCGATTTTCTCTGAGTTTGACCGAGTTTGACCGGTTCGATTTTTCTTCCGGTCCAACCAGGTTTCAGACCAACTCGCAAAATCGTACGATTTTGCGAGTTGGCTCGCGATTTTATTGCCTTGAATATAGGTACAACTTAAATATTATACTATTTTTTTGAAATATTTTTTTTTAATATTCATATAGGATTGGGGGAACCATATAACCCGAAAAACGTACTTTGTGAGCCCGAAGCATGCGTAAACTACCGACTATCCTAGACTCTTACGAGGGAAGTTGAATATATAGGGTTCGAACCTGATCATTGCTTTTGGCAACCCTAGACCTTACCACTGCACCCCACACGGGGACATTTTTTTTAATGTATTTTTAAATAGAAAACCTTTACCATATTTTCAAATAGATTTTATATCAAATAAAGAGAGATTATGCGAGGTTATTTAAATATAGATACAAGGATGCCTCAAATCCAAATCATATGCAAAACACGCGAGTGTATTTATCTTTTGGACCATCCCGGTGACCATAATCGAAATTCCCCCAAAAAATATAAATATGGTTCAAATATTACTGAATGATGCCAGCATGCATATTGCAGACAGGCCCGCACACCATGGCATAAGCAAAAATGCCCTTATTTTAACGTTCAAAAAGTATATGCACAAATCTCGTGCTGATTTGAATATTCATCCGCGAGCTGGAAAATGCATTTCTACAACGTGCTTATTTAAAATGCTTTTTGTAATTTGTCAATACCCCCACCACTTTCCCAGCACATCCACGAGGGACTTTTTAAATTAAAGAAAAATAAAATAACCAAAACACCCTTCAATTGTCAAGATTTTCCACTGAGAGTCCGACGCCAGCGGTGATAAACTGCACAAACACCGGTGGAAGAGCAGCTCCGGCCAGATTTAACGATGCTACTACCACTCGGATTTTAGAGCAGACTTTAATCAACTAAGCAGCATCACCACCTCCTTGCCATGGCTATTTTGTATCTCGCCAACAAAGGTAATATAGTTAGACTTTATTTTTTAATTATTTTAATATGCCGATATAAAAAATTAAAATAATCTGAAAAATATAGTCTTAATTAGAAAATATAATATATCACGTCACTAAATACATGGTTAATAATCAAGAATACAGGTAGAGAATATTAAATTCGGCAGCCACCTCGTAACAATCTCTCTCTTTCCCAAGTCAAATTGCTGATAATTGGGTCATCCTAAGACAAATGTGTTATTTAGTGAAAACATCAGGGTTAATTTAGTGTATAAAAACAAAATAACCCAGCAACATTTAGCAGTGTCCTGTCTTTCTGACAAGATTTAGAAGTAGTTTGACTAGGTTTCAGCTATAACCGAAACACTGGATAATCTCCTTCTTTCTCTTACACGAACTCGTCGTTATACGACTGATCAACAAATTCTCAACCCCTTTCCCCCTCTCATCATTCGGCTTCTCCGGTTTAAACTTAAAAAATGGGTCAAGGATTGACAAATCCGGACCGTAAGTACGGTTTTACTAGTTAGAGACTTTCATTTCATGTTCTCTGCAGTTAGAGTCTCCACTTCACATGATCGAGTAGAGAGTGCGGTGATTTTTGTGTTTGCCCTCTGCAATTCTTCCAGTGAGCTGTTTTTTTCCCCGAGAAGTTAATTCCAATATGTCGCAATCAGGTAAGAGTTTTTTTTATTATTTTGATTAAAGATGAACTACTGTGAATATGTTCTTGTGATGATGATGAACAATTTTTATTTTATTTTATTGGAAATCTGGGTTTCAATCAGGGTATGATATTAATAGTCTATTTGAAGAAGCACAAACGCGGTGGCTGAAACCAGCTGAAGTGCTTTTTATATTACAAAATCATGATAAGTATGAGTTCACGAAGGAACCACTTCAAAAGCCAACCGGTAAGTAATTAAGGTTTTGTTATAGGTAATGAAGATTAGATTGCCGCTAATTAGTTACTTACACTGGAAGTGTTGAACAGGTGGATCTTTGTTTCTGTTTAATAAGAGGATTCTTAGGTTCTTTAGACGAGATGGTCACAATTGGCGCAAAAAGAAGGATGGAAGAACTGTCGGTGAGGCACATGAAAGGCTCAAGGTTATTGATTCACACCTTCAAATCTTTGGCACATACATGACTATTCATTTATTTGTGTGATTGTCATTTCGTGTGCAGTTAGAATTTTCTTTGGAATTTTTTTAAGTATACGATTATGGATCTCATTTATAGTACTAGGTGTTAGATTTATCAATTTAGAGATATTAATATGCATTTCAATGGTGTTCTATAATATGAAATGACTTTCGGATAGGTTTAGTGGTTTAGTTAGTGAAACGTGTTTCCATTTCACGCATTTGGTGTTTATTCTAAGGTTCATGGAGTTCTGGGTGTTGACATTTTTCTGGCATGATTAGGTCGGAAATGTTGAGACTATAAATTGTTATTATGCACATGGCGAGCAAAACCCAAATTTTCAGAGACGTAGCTATTGGATGCTGGATCCGTGAGTACACTCTACTCTTCTATCACTATTTTTTCCCTTTCATGATGTGCTATGATCATAGAGAATACTTCAAATTCATGATGACTTTTGAGGCAAGTGGAAATGTAAGTTCACGCAAGATATAGAAAAGCTAACCTAAAATTATCCACAGAATCATGGCCATTTTACCACCACCCCATTTTATGAGCAAGAGAAGTGGATGATAAAGTGTTGGGTCATATGTGCTGAAATATTACTTTCTTGGCAGGGCATTTGAGCACATTGTGCTTGTTCATTATAGGGAGATTTCTGAGGTGAGTTGTTCTGACCTCTGTAAAATACCAAATTTTATGATATTTCATGTTTGAACGTGTTTAAGTTCTTTGTCATTGTCAGTAGTAATCCTTATTATTTCTGTTATGTGGGTTAGATTAACCTCTCTATCTTTCCATTGAGATGCTTGTCAATCCTTTAGCTTAGCATCAAATGATTTTTGGCAAAATGTTGCTGAGCCTGCTATGAGTTGCAAATTAATGCCACTGGTCACATTTATGTCTACAGGGAAAGCCCTCCCCTGGATCTGCTGCTCAGCTATTATCCGGATTTTCTTATAGTCCCAGCAGTAATACTAGTCAAACTCAAGGATCAACCTCTGCAATTAGTGGTGTATATGAACAAAATCAGAGTTTGTCCAGTCCAGCATCTGTAGAAGTTAACTCGGGATTAGACATGAAGGACAATGGGGTGGACAGTACAGTTACTCAATGTTTGCGAAGGCTGGAGGAGCAGTTGAGTTTGAACGAGGACAACTTCAAAGAAATCGGCTCATTTGGTGGTGAGGAGGGAGCCACAAATGATTCACAACTTCTGGAATGCGTTAACCACATCTCCAAGGAGGATCCATCAAAGAATTTACCTTGTGGTTCACAGTGTATAGTTGATTATCAATCTTATGGTGGGCATGCTGGAAAGCAACCAGAGAGAAACAATCTTTCACCACTTCAGGATGCAGCAGGTTTGTCTTGTCCTTATTTGGTGTTCGTACTCATTTAAACATAGCATTTTACCTCTACTAGTTTATTGATGCCACATTGCACCAGGCTGCATTTAATTTAATTTGTTTCATTTGTATCCTTACATCATTTAATTTAATTTGTTTTATTAATTTCCATGACTTAGCTCAGTTGGTAATAAGTGGGCGGGTCATGTTAGATCTATGGTTCAAATCTTGCCTGTTGAGAGAAAAGCGTGCAAAGATTCTGAAGAAGTTTTACTTGACTTGCAGTTTGTGAGTAAAGCGCTCACCATAATCCTCAAAACAAAATAAGGGAAAATAAAATTTCCTCACAGATAAATTCCAAATGGAATTGTGGTGTATAAATGTCTGAGGGGTAAGAGAGTCGCGAGTAGAAGGTGAATACAACATGCATCTTTCTGATTCTGTACATGTCCCAATTAATTTGAGAGAAAGAGGGTCTGATACTGGTGTTCTTACAGCATATGTTGTGCTTCTATTAGAATCATACTTGAGTTGTAAAGGGAAGAGAATTTCCAATATCATCAGAGGTTAGGAACTAAATTACATTATCTCATCAATGAGCGCTAACTTATGCAGGGCTTTAAAAATTAATGGATTAAAAGTGATCTTTTGATCATGGATGGAGAGGCTATCCATCTCCCAAGGACCAGAATTTGTCCAATATGATCCTTTTATTCTAGTTGTGGTGTAACTCCTAGTAATCTCTTGTTTGCCACTTCCTGAAAACACTTCTCAGAGATTCTTTAGTCATTCCTAACTAATGTTACTGCATACTTTTTGGATTGATGCTTTAATATTTAACTACTGGATCTGCTTAGTTTTGTCCATGTATCTGCCATCCTTTCTTCATTTGATGTATAAATAAAACACAATAGGAAAGGAATCAAGAAAAATCTACTAATGACATTATGGTTTTTAGGTGATAGTGGCGCATACCAGCAATCATATTCTCAATATTATACAGGTGGAAGTAAAGAAAGCCTTTCTTGGAATGAAGTGTTCGAATCCTATAAGACTTCACCAGGCATTGAGTACCAGGTTAAATATATGTAGACTGTAAATGGCATACATTTCTGTTACATCTTTGATATCCTCTTAGTTTTTTGTACTGGTTATGGACATTTATATTTTTCAACAGGAAAATCCCAAGTCTTTAATGATGGAAACAGCTCAAGAGCAAGAAAACTCTCTTTGGATGAATTTTGATGAAACCAATTTTGGAAACTGTATGATATCTTATGGCCCTAAGGATCCTTTCCATGACTTATGTTGTATTGAAATGATATCAATAGTGATTCACATTTTAATTTCCAGCATCTAGTGAACTTTTATCGATCTTCAATTCTTTTTTTTTTCTCATATTGCCAGCTTCTTCGTTGCTGCCTCAAGAATTTGAAGGTTTCGAAATTCCTACATATTCTTCTGTTATAGAAACACATGAAAACAATGCTGACTGCTATGCAATGCTATATGACCAAGGCCATCTTGGAATGCCCATTGAGGCTGATTCAAGTTTGACAGTTGCACAGCAGCAGAAGTTTAGTATCCGTGAAATATCCCCACAATGGGGTTATGCTACAGAGACTACAAAGGTACAACTCATCAAATCCTATGAACTGCTATTCTCTTCACTACATTTCTTGGGATGACAGTATTATTCTAAGAATGGAACTGTTGTGTGGTTTGAAGAAAGTACAAACTCATAAATTTACAGCATTTGAAAAAAGGCTGCCCTTTCAGTGCAGTGATATAGTTCTGAGTTGATAGCACAATTCCCTTTGCTCCTGTCTGGATGTGTTCATTCTTTTCTTTCAGAATTATGCTTTCGCAGATGCATCCATCTCATGTAAGATTTGACTAGTATAATGCTGCCTGACAACCTATTTGCCACCATCCTCATTCTTGATCAGGATTGAACAAAACAGAGAGAAAAATCCCCCCCTTTAGGTTTATCCCTAGTTTTATGATTTTGCTAATTTGGTTCCTGAGTTCATTGAAGACAGTTTTTAAGAAATCAGGAGAACTTGATGATATATTCTAGGACATTGAAGTACTTGAATATAGCATGTATTGGATGATCCTGGTGCAAGACATTTATAAATCAGCACAAGACAGAATCATCTTATGCTGATTTCATTGAAGACAGTATTTAAGAAATTAGGAAAACATGACCGTATTCCTGGACACTGAACTTGAATATAGCATGTGATGATCCAGATGCAACACATCTAAAAAATCAGCTAAGGGGACAGGATCATCTGATGCTTCCCAATCTCAAGTGATGGATCCCTGTACTCTTTCCCTCTCCCTCTCCCTCTCCCTCTCCAGGCTAAGAGTATTTCAAAATTTCATAGACAGCTACCAACCATCCAACCCTGGTGCTTACTGGTACCATTGAGAAAGCCAGATAAGATTGGTTACTGGCAGCTTAGATAACCAGATGTTTTGGTGAACATTCTTCCAACAACCAGTTCGCTTGCAAACTAGACAACAATTATCTCATAAGCCTTCTTGATGCACCAAATCACTTCTGTCCTTCTGATATCATAACAAGTTCAGTATGGTTCTTTCCTCCGGAATATTTTGAAACATTTCCAGTTTGCATCTGTTGTATTTTGAGAATGTTCTTAAATTAGTTGTCTTATGCATATTGCTTTGAGATGTTTTTCCTATCTAGTTCTGAAATAAGAAATTTTGAGTCCAAAACTTCAAGTCTCAAGTCTCAATGCAGGTCATCATTGTTGGATCATTTCTCTGTGACCCATCAGAATCTTCATGGACATGCATGCTTGGTGACACTGAGGTTCCTCTTCAAATCATTCAAGAAGGTGTTATTTGTTGCGAGGCCCCTCCCCACCAGCCCGGAAAGGTCACTCTCTGCATCACTTCTGGCAATCGGGAGTCCTGCAGTGAGATCAGAGACTTTGATTACCGAGCTAAGGATAATAGCTATGCTCACTGTAACTTGTCCCATACAGAAGATACTAAGAGTCCAGAAGAATTATTGTTACTTGTCAGATTTGTGCAGATGCTTCTGTCTGATTTCTCTTTGCAGAGAGGAGACAGCATAGAAACAGAAATTCATCTACTTCAAAAATTGAAGGCTGATGATGATTCATGGGGTTATATCATAGAGGGTCTTTTATTTGGCAGTGGAACTTCATCCGCAACAGTTGATTGGCTTCTGCAACAACTTCTGAAAGACAAGCTGCGGCAGTGGCTTTCCTCCAAGTCCCAGGAACAACATGACCATCCTGGATGTTCATTGTCCAAAAAAGAGCAAGGGATCATACACATGCTTGCTGGGTTAGGTTTTGAGTGGGCCTTAAGCCCAATTCTCAGTCATGGAGTCAGCATAAATTTCCGTGACATTAATGGGTGGACCGCTCTCCACTGGGCTGCTCGTTTTGGAAGGTAAAATAATATTATAATGTGTTTTCATATATTTTGTAAACTTATTTTGGCTATAGAGAGTGTTGATCTTCCAAAAGAGGAGGCTTACAACTTATATTGCAAGGGAAGAATATCCATGTTGAATGTGGATACATTCAACCCAGACTTGCAATTTTGAGTACGCATATTTGAGCTTATAAGAAGATAGAATTGACTAGCTTCGAGAGAAAGCTAGAAAGAGAAGCAGTGGCAGAGTTATCCTCTAACTCACCAATTAACTAAATGACCTAAATCAGAAAATGATTAAGGGTGTTGTTGGGTTATGAATTAGAATGTATTAAATCTCATAATATACTGGTTTATTTGCCTACTAGTATTTGAATGGTGGTCATTATTTTCTGCAACAGGGAAAAAATGGTTGCTTCCCTTTTAGCTTCTGGTGCATCAGCTGGGGCTGTGACTGATCCTAGTTCACAAGATCCAATTGGCAAAACCGCAGCATCCATTGCCGCCAGTAGTGGACACAAGGGACTTGCTGGTTATCTTTCAGAGGTGGCACTAACTAGCCATCTTTCATCTCTCAGACTCAAGGAAAGTGAGCTTTCTAAAGGCTCTGCTGAGGTTGAAGCTGAGAGAGCTGTAGATGGCATCTCAAAGGAGAGCTTTGCTGCCAATGAAGATCAGGTTTCGCTTAAAGATACCTTGGCTGCAGTTCGGAATGCGGCTCAGGCAGCTGCTCGAATACAGTCTGCTTTCCGTGCACATTCTTTCAGAAGACGACAAGATAGAGAAGCTTCTATTTTAGATGAGTATGGTATCAGTGCCAGTGACATTCAAGGGCTCTCAGCTATGTCAAAGCTGGCCTTTCGTAACACCCAGGTTATTAATTCGGCTGCGTTATCCATTCAGAAGAAATATCGAGGATGGAAAGGTCGCAAGGATTTTCTAGAACTTAAACAGAAAGTTGTGAAGATACAGGTGCTATATCTTTTCACCATAGATCTAATTACATCTGTATTTTTCAAAATAGTGAGATGTATTAAAATCATGATCTGTTTTGTGCTTCAGTATTTCATTATCTAGTCAGCTTGTGTATTCATTTATCAAATAACACAATCAACAAATCATTGAGTACATAACATACATTTAGTTTGAGGGGTACAGTATCCTTGATTAAGAACCTTTCGGTTTTCTGGCAGGCTCATGTGAGAGGCTATCGGGTTAGGAAGAATTATAAGGTAATATGCTGGGCTGTTGGAATTCTAGATAAGGTAGTGCTGCGGTGGCGACGCAAAGGAATTGGTTTGCGAGGTTTCCGAAATGAGACGGAGTCCATTGATGAAAGGGAAGACGATGATATTCTCAAGATGTTCCGCAAACAGAAAGTGGATGGAACTATTGATGAGGCTTTCTCTCGTGTGCTATCAATGGTTGATTCCCCAGATGCACGTCAGCAATATCATCGGATGCTGCAACGATACCGCCAAGCTAAGGTAAATAGATCAGAAAAAATTGTATTGACATGAAATTTGAACGTTCATGCTTTCTAATGCAACTGGTTAATGTGTTTTTTAAGCCTTGTAGCTCTGAGCATCAGTTGATTGTGCAATTGAATGGATTTTTGTAACAAGTAATTCGATGGAATTAACAAGAAGAAACTATCATGTGAATTTTTTTTACATGCATGTAAAACATGGTGAAATCCATGTCGTGGTGTCTGAAAATATTAATGTTAGCCTAATTAAACATTTGAAAATAGAAAGTCAGGTATGAAGGTGGGAGGATTAATTGTGAGTTCCAGCCATTTTATCTTGAATCAACCTCAAAAAAATTAACAAGATAATTGCTGCGCGATTTAGTGTCTCTGTGTTGATCACACACTTGTTTTCTTTTGGCCAAACCCTTGAATTCTCCTACCATTTTTGCAGGCTGAACTTGGTACCAGTGAAGCAGCAGCGTCTACTTCTCTGGCTGATGCGAATGAGATGGGAAATGATGACCTGTATCATTTCCAGTAGGAGCAACTTCTGGCGTACAATTGCACTAACCAATCTTCACCCAAGTTTGACCGATCTTAAGTTTGCCTTGGATAATTCTGGATTCAACTGTGTATAATGGCTTGCATTCACAATAGTCTTTAGTGATATTAGAACGGCTGGTAGACCATCTCATAATGATTGTGTAAATGCTTCTAGTCAGTGCTGTACATGGTATATGATGAGGATGATGTAGTTTCTAAATTCTCTTGGAAGCTAATATACTCTTCTAGTGTGGAAACTCTTAACTCTCTAACCCTCTTATGTATGCAAGCCCTTTCCTTGGATCACTAGACGCCAACCCTTTTCTTTTTCTGTTCGAGAGAGAAGCTTTCGTGGACTTCAGGACCAGTAAGCTCATAGCTACCGACAAAGCTTTCGTTGAAGGCTTTGCATTTACAATGCTTTCGTTGAAGGCTTTGCATTTACAATATTCTTGTGTTTTTTTTATTACATAATAAGCTCAAAGCCATTACTGCTTTGGGAAAAAAATGAGAATGACGAGGACAATCGAGGTTCAATATGGGGCTCTTAACCTCAAAACTGAAGCTAAAATGGAAAGGGTGAAGGGGCAGTTAACCTCTTCTCTATCACCTAGCTCCGCCCCGGCAGGACGTAATTGTATGGTGTGATTGAAATTGTTTTTAAAGTATTTTTTATTTAAAAATATATCATTTTTTTTAAAAAAAAATCATATTATTATATAAAAATAATTTAAAAATATTAAAAAATTAATTTAAAAATGTTTTTGAAATTGAGTGTAAATACACGTGGATTCCTCTTAAAAATGATAAGCTTGCAAATGCAAAATGCCCTCGCCCTGAACCTGAAGTGCAAAATGCAACCGACAGCGTGCGCTACGAGTAGCTGTTATTTTGAGCCACGATATCGTGTAAGGCCACGTGGCTTGCTCTTAAAAATGATAAGCTTGAAAGTAAAAATGTTCAACTACTCTCATTTCGTTATCTTTGACTTGATTTGTCCTGTCAATTCTTCTCTCATCAGTATCATGGCCTAACCTAAC
Organism: Salix exigua; assembly: GCA_032356905.1. Lineage (NCBI taxonomy): Eukaryota > Viridiplantae > Streptophyta > Magnoliopsida > Malpighiales > Salicaceae > Salix > Salix exigua. Next base: position 31,406 of record JAVHLS010000031.1, on the reverse strand, counting down.
CATGGAACCAGCCAAAAATCTGGATCTCATTGATCAGGCTATCAAGAAGCTCTTAGCAGAGAAAAGAAACAAAGAAACCTCTGGCGATGATGGTTTCCTCCAGGATGATAGTGATCAACTTCTCCTCTCCAAATTGCTTTCTGAGGTATGTGACAACAAAACCCTCCAAGGAACATTGAAATCATTTGCGATTGACTTTCAATTAGTACTTAATGTTTTGATCGATCGATTAGCTTCTATTGAATGATTTGTTCAGATTATATGTCTCAATGTCAATAAACTTACCCGGTTTCGTTTGTATAAACAGTTGGAATCCCTAAAAGGGAATGGTGTTAAGCTTGAGCGATCCGAATTATCACCTGTAACGGAGGAGGAGGAGTTGAATTCCCCTGAAATTGGTGAAGCGGCGTCAAAACATGAGAACAGCATTGAAAACTCAGCCGCTGAAGAGATAGTTAAAGAGCTTAGAAAATTGAGGAGGCAGAATTTTGTTTCTCAGTGCCTTATTTCAGCAATGATTGTGCTCTCTGTTGCCTGGCAGGCATCTCAGGTGTCCCTCTTTTTCCAATTTAAAAATGGGCTGAGCCACCCGTTTAAATCCTTTAGAAGTATGATAACCGGGGTGCTGAAACGTTGCAGTACCAATCGTCAAGATCCAGAAAATCAGCAATCAAAAGAGGTTCCTGCCCAAGCTCTTCCTCTTAGAATTCCAGAGCTTCCACGTATCGATTTAGGTTCCAACATTTCAAGTGCGTTTGATAGCAAACCGATGTAGGGTAACTAGATAAGGGGGTGCTTGGGATTGCCTTGCTTTGAAGTACTTTTTTACTTGAAAAATATATTAAGTTGATGCTTTTTAATATTTTTTATTATTATTTTGATGTCATGAAAAATTAAAAATTAAAAATTAATGTGTATTATATTTATATTCCTTCAAAATCAAAAATTTAAACCACAATAATAAACACACTAATAAGAATTGAAACACTTTCCTAGTGATAAGCTAGCTAGCGCTGCAACCTCAAAAACCAAATCAAAATAGCATATGAGCATATCAAAATAGATAATCTTCTTGGTACAGATTGTAATTGCATGTTCATTGTGAATGGCATCCAGTTATGCGCAAGGCATTTATAGGAAGAGAAAACTATGTTGAATTGCTTTTACAGGTTGCAAAATGTCTTCTTATCGCGTTTAAACTGCGAGCAAGGTCCACTGTTTTCCAAGTGAGATCCTGCATTATCGCCTTCAAGTTTCCATTTGAGTTCATCTGGATTGCGCAATCAATAAATATTTTTGAAATTGTGATTTTGAAATTGTTTTTCATTCAAAAATATATTAAAATAATATTTTTTATTTATTAAAAATTTAATTTAAAATAAAAAATAATTTTTTTTTTAATTTTTTTCAAAAACATTTAATCAAGATTGAGTGTTCCGAATTTTACGCAAACTACATATATGTTCCCTTTTTGTAAAGGAATAATTCATGAGAATCATGCCTGCCACAAACTTCAATAGCACAGTGAACTCCTTCGATGTTCATGGGGATTTGAGTAATCGATGAGAAAATCATCCACACGACGACGACTAAAATTGCGTGGCGCCTAGCCAACCACCATGACAATTAAACATAAAAGACAGTGGCAATACACAAGTCATTTAATGCAAGATACATCGCGCATGATTCAGTAGCGATGGATGCTCGAATAGCAAGCATCCGCAGTTCAACTTCAAAGCAAAACATGAAATATTGAGCGCTTGGCATAGAATTCGACTCCAGTAAAATGTTTTGAAATCTCCAACACCAATTTCTTTAAACATTAACCCAACAAATCTTTACCAATTCAACCAACCACAACTTAGCAATCTATGAACTTCAGGAACACCAAGAAGACACATTGGAATGAAACATTAAACATAACCCAAACAAAAAATCCGTTCTTCATTTAAAATGTCTAGAACTGAACAGATATAATGAAAGAGGTTTGATCCCTGGACATTATAACCATATAAGGTTTCGCTTGGCCATTCTTGTCTTCAAGCATAATTCAACCTGAATATGTCATTGTACACATAATAGCTTCCCTGTGGCGTTGGCATCAGATGGAACATCTGAGAGCAGGAAGCACGAGGAGAAATTTTAGAAAGAGACTAAATGGACAATATTGACCTTTCAGTCCCAGAATAGCACGGTAAGGAGGAATGCACACCACAAAACAAGAATGAATTAAAGATCGCATAGAACAATATATTATCCACCATGTGCTTAGATGGTGCTAGAAAAAGGACCACACAAGGAAAACAAATCAGTGCCACAGTGTCAAGGATGACAGAATGCTAGACTTCAAGAGCACCTGCATGAAGAATTCAGAGGACCAATTTGATACATGCCAACATATATTATCCTCTACCGGTTAAGCATATGCACGTGTTGGGCTAGTCAAACATTCATCAAATTGGTTTCAAAACAGGAATCACAATGAAGAAACTCGACAGAACACAAAGTTGGGATTTCAGTTTGAAACCTTGGTTCCAACGTTGAAGTTTGCTTATCTAAGAGATTTGATCATCTAAAGTATTATCCAATGCTCTGAGCACACTTTTTCACCATTACTTAATCACTTATTTCTCGCTCCATTTTGGCCGCCCATGCTTAATTTACAACAAGCAAGCCACCATGGAAATGAAACAAGCGACATTCTAGGAGGCAACCAAGTTTCCAATATAAGTTCCCGAGCATCTGACATAGAAAAAATCCTTGAGCAGCCATCGAAAACAAAGAAAAAAAATTCCACATCCGCATACACATTGAAAAATCACCTGAACCAGAAAACGGTTTCATGTCACTGCTATTTCTTGCACTTGTAATGCCATAAACTCTAGACATCCATAAATGAGCTACAAATCAGATAATAATATTACTGGGAATCTCTACAATGCACACACAAATAAACCCTAGATCTAGCAACACAAAAAACACTCTTTATTTCCAAAACAATAACCCAAAGAATAACAGATCATAAAAAAGCCTAAAATACCCAAAAGCAACAACTAATTCAGTCAGATCGAGAATCGAGTCCGTGAACATCAATCAATGAACCAAGGATAAATCCAGACACAAAAAAAACTAAAGAAAAAAAGGAAATACCTGGCTGAACTTGAGAGCATGCTGTTCTCCTGAGAGCTGGAGATTTCCGGAGACAAAAACAAGCATACCACCAGCAGGACCAGAAGGCTGGCAATCAACGGTGGTGATGTGATGTTTGCACTGCTGAAAAGGAAGAGCGGTAAGTTTAGCTACAATATTCTGGGATCCCTGAGTCTTTTGACCTTCAAAGGTCAGCATTGAAGCGTCTTGATACAGACTCGCCAATCCAACTCTATTCATATCGAACAAATTGTAGTAGTGCTCAACAAATGCCTTTGCAACTGTGTCTGGATCCATCTCAAACCCTTTTTAATTAAATTTTCTTTCTTCTTTTTTCTTTCTTCTCCTTCGCTTCGCAGACAAAAAGATAGAGGGAGGAAGAGAGGTTTTGTTTTGTTTTGGGTTTTATCTCACCATCCAACGGTTAGGATTTGTGGTTCGAAAATTACAATATCTCAAGGGCTTCTTACGATCGTGGACATTTATTTTATTCGCGTCTATTTAACGCGGTTTTTTTTTCTTTTTTTAATTACTTTTATTATTCTTATACTGTTTTGGGCGAACGTCGGAGAAAGACTTCGAGGCCCAACTGCAGCTATATTGGGCCTGTAAAAGCCGAACATGGAGTGTTGGGCCTAGCCCAATTCCTGGAAATTTTTATTTCGAAGAGCTATAATCGATTTGTGAACTAATTTCAAAAATACATGCCCTGGAAAGGAGAATGGTTAGAACCTGAACTTCTGTGCAGCGTGTGTACTCGGCTGGTTCTGTCTTCATTGGTCTTCTGGCAAAAGCTTCGATGGAAAGTCAAAGGCTTCGAATTTTAATGGTATTTAGCAATGACAGCAGCTGAAAAAATGAATGAAAAGACGTCGACAGCAGGGTTCGAACCTGCGCGGGCGAAACCCAACAGATTTCAAGTCTGTCTCCTTAACCACTCGGACATATCGACGATCATGCTTCGTGAAAGCTATCTTTAGATTATGTATTAAATGTTCTGAAAGTACATAGCTTGTACCTCGTAATTCTATTAGAAAACCGCAGCCTCCGAGATCTGGAGGTTTTAAAGGTAACAGCTGCTTTTTCTACTCTCTACAGTTTGAAGATTTACTATAAACTATACATATCTACATGGGCTTTCTGGATTCATTCCATAATCTTCCCTGTATTTTGCATGCAAGAAAAAAAGATAATATATGTTTTCTAACTTGATTCGTCAGAAGCAGAAGGAATAGAACTTTGGGACAACAACATCATCATCCATCACTTTTGACAGATGAACTGCGAAGGACAGTTTAAAGTACTGGGAAAAAAAACTACTTGAGCCGCAAAGAACAGTCATGGGACGTGATGAACGTTCTCTGAAACTATAATGGCAGGTCAAAATGAGACAAGAATCTTGCGATCACTCAAATTTTGACCGTCACAGTATAAGTTACATCAATTCTTGGCAGTACAACCTTTCAGAAACATCTAACAGGAAATAACCTAGAAAGGCACGCATCAACATTGTTATTAACGAGATAATATATATACATACATGAAGCACTCTCTCTTTTGCTGCCAATAAGCTATCTTCCCTTCTTCCGAGAGACACTTGAATCCAAGGCAAAGTCGGCCACCCTCAAAGAAAGAGAGATGCCTTTGGCTTCTCGCTGATTTATTACTTCACATGAAGGAGAATGCAATTCCGTATTTTCTATGATACACTCAGGTAATCTGGATTTCTCCATCCACTAGAAAGTAAGTAATGAATTCGACATTCTATGCTAAGAGTTCTGTCTACAAATAAACCCCCATCCCTAACATTAATAACAGCTTGGAAATGAGATCAACTGTACAAGGAAAAGGGAATCAGCTTTCATTATGCTGCCTGCAAAACAATCAATGAAACTAGAGCCCAACCAATCAATCACGGCTTCTATTTAGACTCTCCGCATCGGAACATATTTTTCCCCGGAAAAACATCAAGCAGGTCAGCGAAGTCAACAAGCTTGTGAAGAAGTAGCAAAGTAATTCGAGGTTTAGAGTCAAACATCTGAGGAACAATTGAGAAAGGTGTGCTGCAGGTTTTGAAGTGGAAAAAAAGTTGCATGTTTCAGGAATTTTGAAAGAAAAGCCTTTATCGCAAGACTATGAAAATCAAGAATCAATTTAGGGAAATGGAGAACTCACTGTTCAGGAAAACTCTCAGCCCATTCAAGCCCGGAGAACCGATGCTTGAGCTCATGTTATGAGTAGCCTTCAATAGAAGCTCTCTCTATAAATTCACACTGGGAGTTAGCTGCAAAGCACGTGACACTTCTAGATAGAGTTGTTCAGCTTCGAAAGGCTTGGAGACATATCCAGTCATCCCACATCTTTTGCATTCCTCATGTGTAGCCTGGATCACATCTGCAGTCATTGCCAGTATTGGTATATCCCTGTTTGACTCCATATCCCGAATTATCCTTGTAGCTTCAAACCTGAGGGAAAGGACATTGTTTTTAAAATTAGCAACAAATCTATCTGTGAATTAATAAAATCAATGGCAGCTGAGACTGTATCTGGATTAGCACGTCCAGCACAAACAGCTGCCATCACAAACTAGGCAGCCTATAAATATATATATATATATATATATATATATATTTCAATAGCAGTTTTTTATCCTATTGCAGTGGTTTCAAAAGTTACCAATGAACTTGAAATAATCCAGCACAAAAATCTTAAAGTTGTGAAGCATCACATACCCATCCATTTCAGGCATTTGGATATCCATGAAGCATGCATCAAATTTGTGAGGTGGCTTAAGCAATTTGATCGCCTTTTGGCCACTATCTACACAGACAACATCAGCTCCATACTTCTTCAAAGCAGCAGCAGCTACTATGAGGTTAACTTTATTGTCATCTACAATAAGAATTTTTCTTCCAGCAAGGAGGTTGCGAAGAGACAAACTAGGGTGTTCTCCATTGCATGGATTACCCTTATTCCCACCCATTGCTCGTTGTAAAGAAGCAGACAACATACTTGCCTTGAGGGGCTTGGTTATGACACTTGGAGTATAAAAACCAGAAGTTGTAGCGTTTGTTCTGGAAGTACTGAGAGAATTTCCCAAGAGGAAAAGTTTCGTAACCGAGTCAATTTGTTGTAACTTATAGATGAAGACAGCTGAAATGCTTGAATCCCTATCCCAAACTTCCTGTTCAACAAAGACCATGTTGACAGCTTTATTTGCATTGCTTATGCTAGATAAACCTTGATTTAAATCCAAAACTAATTCAACATGTATTCCTAGACGCTGGATCTGATATCTTGAAACCTTGGCCCTAACAGGTTTGGGGTCCACAACCAATGCAGTCATGCCCTGAAATCTGGAAGACATTGTGTTACTTTGGTTTTTGAGTCTCTGCTTCTGGGGCTTGGGGTCATTAGAATTGCAGCAACCGTTGCTGAAGACAGCAGTGAATGTGAAGGTGGACCCAATATCTGGTATGCTAACAAAGCCAATTTCCCCATTCATGAGACCAACCAAACACTTGCTTATGCTTAGGCCAATGCCCGTGCCTCCGTATTTCCTGGAAATGGATGGATCAACCTGCATAAAAGGAGTAAAAACACGAGATTGTGCTTCTAGAGGGATCCCTTCTCCTGTATCCTCAACTGAAACTATTAGATTGACAAGGTCAGAAGAGGATGGTGAGGGAGTATGACTTGAGCCCTCTGGATTGAAAATCTTAAATCCTACCCAACTCCGGCTTCCATCTGCAACTGGCAAACCACTCAAGGTGTTTCGTGATGATGATTCCGTCTCCACATCTATTGAGTCCATTACCTCCTCAACAAGATGAACAGTGAGAAAGATGTGCCCTTTCTTTGTAAACTGGAAGAGAGAGAGAGAGTCAGTCAACAACTCCTTTTTATTTCTCTTTGATAGGGAAAAAATCATGAGATAGGAGAGGACATTAAGCCTAAAGACAAGGCACAACGTTCGTCATTGCAATCTTCCTCAAAAAGAAGGTACAATTTTCATGTCACAATGGGGGCTAATTCCCACCAATAAATGGCAAGCACAGAGATCTCTGCAGTTCGCCGAGCAAGAAACCATTAGCTAATGCAGCTTCCAGAACTTGAAAACATGAAGACCTATGTCCAGGCCTTGGCACAATAAATTTTCTTTGCATGGCAACAGACCGTGGCAGGTGCAAGTTCTCAAATTTTCAGTTGAATCAGTTTTTGGTAACTGCCTATCAACTTGCAGATTCAACCTTAATTGTTACCAAAGAAAGAAATAGCTGGGTACTTACTTTGATTGAATTCCCCATGAGATTGGTAATAATTTGCCGAAACCTCCCTGGATCACCAATTACCGTTTCAGGAACACCATCTGACACGTAAACTGCCAACTGTTCTTCCCGCCAAATGTATCATGAAAATTTCAAATTTACATTTTAAGACAATGAAAATGAAACATATAAAGAAGGATCAAGGAAAAGAAGTGGGGCCCAAAGGAAACAAAACAACAAATCTCAAGAAACAGATATTACCTCAACTCCTCTCTCGTGAGCCTTGCCAGAAAAGAGTGCCAATACTTCATCCATAATTGCTCGCAGATCAAACTGCACTGCCTCAAGTTCAATTTTACCAGATTCAATCTTTGCTTGATCCAAAACCTCATTTATAAGTGAGACAAGCGCTTTTCCACTGTCTTGTGCAGTTCTAATATAATCTTGCTGAGTAGCGTCTAGTTCTGTGTCCATGAGCATTTGTAGCATTCCTGAAACACGGACAAAGGTACTGTCATGGCTGCATGAACTTTGCACTGTTCCTTATATTGGCCGAGTAATGGACAATTTCAAAACTCACCTAGGACACCATTCATTGGGGTTCTGATCTCATGGGAAACCGTAGCAAGAAACTACAGAAAGTAGAAATTTATTTAGCGGTGTATTGACGCAACTTGCAAGCCTAAAGAAAGGAGGAGCAGAATAGAAATACCAGATACCTGAGATTTTGCAACATCAGCTGCCTCAGCTCGTTTTTTAAGCTCCTCCATTTTATGGCAATCATCTTCAACTTTGGCAATTCGATTCATAGTCGCATGGAATATGTAACCAATAAGCAATGCAATCACAAGGATGCCAATTGATGTTGTTATTGCCAACCATGGCCATGGTGGCTTTTGTTTGAATCTGGAAAAAGTAGTTGTCAATAACATCATTGATTTAGCTACTCCCAGGTGGAAGGTTCTCCATTATTTCAACTAATAATGGCATAACCACGTCACTACAAGGAAATTTGGACCAGCCATATCACCATATCAATATACTAAATGCTATCTTTTTAATGGAATTAAAAGAACTTTTTATGGTGTCTTGTGGTCTGGTATTGAATAGTAAATTAAATGGAGAAAGCTATTTCAAACACAAGTTGAACCTCGTACCATTGGAAAAAAGATGGATCTTTATAGATTACCTGCAACGCATCTCATGCTTTCTGAAAGGATCTCCAAAATTAAGGGCACTGACATGTTCCAGCCCATCATCTGATACATTTGAACCATACATGCTGATAGGGTGAGACTGATTAGTGATATCATATACATTCACTAAGATAGTTTGCTTGCTAGCAAGCTGTTGAAGTAGCTTTTCCACAAGTGACTCAATGTCAAAGATTCCTCCAATGTACCTGATTGGAGTCATGAGAAGATGAGAAGAGCTGTTTATTAATTACAATTGTCATCAGAGTGACAGTTCTATATATTCAAGCTTTCTATTAGAGCATCACTTTGGGAACATCCTGACACCATAAAATTTGCAAATTTTAATTTTTCTTTATCAAACAACTGGCTCAATGTAGGAAAACAGTTAAAAAAATCTAGCATTGCCCTTGCTTCTGTACAGTCAGTTTTAGGATCAATTTCTGCATCAATTAATGCGCCTTCATTTGATCAAGCATCAACGGAATGGAACCATATGAAATAAGAAACCTTTCCTCTCAAATGTAGATGAATTAAATCATACCCGTCAGTAGCTTGAATCCTCTCACTTGGCATTGCATTAGAAGGGAGGTCTGTCTTGTAGACAGCAAATGTCAAAATAACTCCAAGACGGTTAGTTTTGAGTAACCTGAAAGGAGCAGTTAGAACCCCCTTTCCAGATGCTCTAGCACGCAACACATTTTCACGGTCTTCCTGATATGGATGCAAACGAAACTTCACAAGTAAGTACATTTGAACCGCGATGCAGCTGCCATGGAATTGAATGCGATAGCTTGACAAAAATTATGAGACCAGTGGGAAACATGAAGGGAAGCTATCACCAGGGTTTTTAATGCCAGGTAATTATCGTGTCCCGTTAGCATAAATTCAGTAAAATCTATGAGCAGCCAAGGGATTGGACGATAAAAACAATTTCTGAGACTTTTAAATAAATAAAAGGAATTGGGCTTACTGTTCCTGACAGCATATCTAGGGAAACCACATGTGCAACGGTATCCTGTGCAAAGATGACAGGAGCATATTCTTCCTGAATTGGAGATGGCTCCAATGCTTCGGCAACGCTGTCATCCTTTTGAACTGGGCTTTGTTCAAAGGTATCCATCCTCTTAATAGTCCAGCCTTGTTGATTCTCAAATTGTTCCCTTTCAGAGTGGAGCACCCTTACAGCATATGCCACACCACTAGTGAGAGGTCTCTCAAAAGCGGTTCTTTCCGTATACCTCGCAAAAGTCCTCTGAAATTGAGAAAATCAGTTTATACTTCAACTGGATAATATCAATGATAGACTAGTACCTAAGAACTATTTCTGGACTAAACCATTAACAGTATGAAACGGAAACCTCGAAAAAATCACCGAATTAACTCCGTGAACTGAATTCCAGACATGGAAAAAACTTGAGCAGCAAAACTGATGGAATATAGTAAAAGCAGTTGCGTTTAAGAACCTAGATTAATCAAATCGAGGAAGCAAATGGATCGACTCTGGTTTGTAAATAATTTGACATTATTGAGCAAAAGAAGAAAGGCATTTAAGCACTTCTAAGACAATAAGCAATTACTACCAAATTTAGTATTCAGAGTTGCCAAGAGTTAAAGGAGATCTAGTTAACCTGATCGATAGCAGAAGGGTTTTTGCCATGATGAAAGGTTGAGATTAAAATGGACATGGCCTGCACATGGTTCATGCTCACATTAAACTGATCCTGTAGCATCCTAGCCCTCTCATCACACATACTTGCAAGGGTCTCTTTCCTCTTCTCGAAAGCTTGTGAGCTCATATACCAGAAGATCCAAACAGAGACAGCGATCCAACCAACTATCCACGCGACCAAAAGCTTTCTCCACCACGTTTTTCTAATTCTCATGGAACCAATATACTGGTAGTAGAGATGATGGATCTTGCAACTATTCCCTGAAACTTTCTCCAAGCATTTAAGCCACATCTTGCCACCATCACCAAGCATACCAGCCTTGGTCTCCAAAATTCCACCATTAATGAACCAGTTCATGGAAACTACTGATACAATCCAGCAACATAGCCTCCAAAGTAGATGACCCGCCTTTAAACCAAACCCAAATACATGATGCAAGCTCATCCAAAACAGTGACAAACACGAGACATCTAAAAACATACCAAAGGTTTAAGTGGGTCTTACTTATTGCCTAGCCCAGGGAGTAGAAAAAAATAGAAGGAGAGAGAAAGGGAGAAAGGGAGCCACTATCAAATCTACAGAGACTGTCTAGTAGAACCCAACATCAAAAGAAATCCAAACTTAAGGGACCAAGAAGAGGCACGGTTAAACGAAGAATAGTTAGAGAACTTCACCAAACTCCAAATTTAATTACAAGCAAGTGGAACTCGGAAAGGAGATGTGTGTTTCAGGAAAAGATGCGGTTTTATCCATCAAAGTTCAGATTTTGAATGCCACAAGAGGACCCGATTAAACAAGATAAGTAATTCACATACACACCCTCAAGAACGAATCAAAGAATCCTCAAGATTCTTGTGTTTCTAATCTAAAACAGAATTTAAATGGTTTTTATCCAGTTAACTACCAACCAAATATAACAACTGGAACAAGAAATGGACCAGACCAGACCAGACCAGACCAAGATTCGAAATTCAGCTTATATTAAAACACAAACTCCAACACCCAACGAAGATTCTAGCAAGAAAATCAAGTTCGCCCAGAGAGTCCTTACAAATTTCTCAACTCAAAACAACTGGTAGAAGAAAATCAAGAACCACTATTAAAGGTTTGACTCTCAAGTGTCATCACCAAGTTTATGCACACAAGAGATTACACGACAAGAAGTAGCGAAGGCAATAAAAGGACGACAACAAGTAATGGCTCTGGTGCTGCTTGTAGAATAAGAAGGTAATAAGAGTGAGTTACTCATGGACACACAAACAAAAGAAGAATCTATGAAATAAAGATGAGGAGGGAATAAGGTTATAGAAAATGTATGCTAGCATTCTAGCCCCATTATCCCTATCCAAGCCATGAAAATTATTTCACACAAAAAAATACAACCATAAATCGACATGGATATTCATTTTCATTTTTTATGACCTCCAATATTGTACATGGATGTATAGACAGCAAGTTAGGGGCATAGAAGGTATAGCACTCTTGTGCAGAAAACACTGCTTTTTTTCTTCTTTTCTTATTTGCTGCGGGACAGAAATTACTGCTTTTTCTCTACCTTTCTTTCCCTCGGAAAACACACATCCCTATCCATTCATGAGCCCATCCCTTCGAGTGGACAACTTCTACACGCTTGTTAACTCTCTGCGTTGTGCCTGTATGGCTTGTACTTTATTTCTGTTGACAAGAGTGCCCCTGCATGGAACTGCAATGGCTCAACAATGAAAAAACGATCTTTTTGTTCGAATTTATCATTAGATGCCCTGTGCTTCTCTAATATTACCATGGGAGGACATGGCGGGGTCAAAAGAAGAGGAGTAGGTAATGAGATATAAAATATGACCCCATCATGACAGGAACCTCTCAAGGCTTTATTATATATATCTATTATATTCATCTTTACTGTTCTGGAATCTGATCGCCAATGTTTGGTTACTGAGTTTACTTGCAGACGTAGAATTCCTTTCTCCCAGAGCTACCTTTTGTTTCAGATCCATTACATGACAAAATACATAATGGGTGCTAGCTAGTTAGCTTTCACTTTATCAGTGAGTATTTTGGTATCTTCGTATAGCTTATGTTTTTATTTTTTAAAATTTATTAAAATAATATTTTTTTATTTTAAAAAAATCATTTTTAACACTATAAAAATATCTAAAAATAAAAAATATATATATTTTTTAAAAACATACTTTTAAAATACAGTGTTCGAGCCACGTGGTTATTAAATAGTTATTAATATGATGGTCATAAGAAATTTACATGCCATTAACTTTAAAACTCATGTAAATAATTAAGTTGCATATATATATCCTCTGATTCGGACACTCATATTAATAAAAATATATATCATTAGCCCGCTCCTATCATGTCATGCTTAAGAAATAAATAACGACATCATGTTAGTTATTTTTTTACTACTATGAAATCTTCCCATTTGACGAATATGTGTATTAAGCAAAGAAAAATGAATAATCTATGCAAAAACTGGCCCGACATTCTCTTGAATAATTTAAAATGAATCGAATTTAGCTCACCAGAAATAAATAAAAATATATTGAAAAAAAAAAGTAAAGAAGGTAGGTTTAAATAAAAACAAAGGAGAGCTGTCGCTTTGTCCTTGAGTGAAAGTGACCTAAACCCTATCCCGAATGCGTGTGAAAAGTATTTTTAAAATGATTTTAAAAAATATATTTATTTTTTATTTAAAATTAATATCTATAAATTATTTTGATGATGTTAAAAATAGTTTTTAAAAAAGAAAATTGATATTAAATAAAAAATAAATAATATGAATGGATGAGTGTGAGTTAAAAGTAGCAAAACCCAACCAATGAGAGGACAAAATTGTGGTTGTAACTATCTCCTCTAACCCATATAATAAGTCAGTGGGCAAGCAGCATCTTTCTCCTAGCTTTTGTAACTTGTTTATGTGATAAGAAGCAACATCCGAAGACGCAATTACTTTTTGACAAGTGAAACTTGTTGGGTATTTCTGCACGCGAAACAAAGAATGGAATCGAAATTCAAAAGGGCAGTGCTGTCATTGGAGTGGAATAGATTATGAATACAGCAGTGGCGAAAGGTGTAATTTGAAGGTAAAGTAGTGGCAAGTGCACGAGAGGCACTTTAATCAAGGCTTTGTCACTCGTCTGGGGGTGATTAGGCCATCACTACCTGGGGCATTGTTTAGCTCCTTACGACAACGACGTCCCACGTCAGCAGCACCGGTTCTTTCTGGCAACATCCAATCCGCTTTTCCAACGTGTAATGCCCATGATGGCCTTTGCTTTGCTACGTGTCGCCACTGGGGTTGGGATAAAATTAGACCATCTTTTTGACACGTGTCATGCCCATAGAGTCTCTCTCTGCTCCTGCCAGCCTGTGAATTGTCTGTCTTTGTCTCATTGGAGCTACTTGGAGGTTAACTTGTTTCGCTCGTCTTTCGTTCCAGCCGAGAGACCACAAGGCTAAAAGCGGGATCTCCCTTGGGTGGTGTTCTATTTTTGATAAAAATGTTTTCGAGAAAAAATAAAAATATATTATTTTAAATTAATTTTCTTAATATTTTTATATGCTGTGTCAAAAATAATTTTTAAAAAATTAAAATATATATTATTTTAGTATATTTAAAAAAAATACTTAAAAAAAACCTAAATCATGCAGTCCCAAATTGTTGTCACGAAAGAGCGAGATCAGCCGGTGTTTAAAAAAAAATCGACTCCGATTACATTTAATTTAAAGCATATTGTTATGTTTTATAAATAAGATCGTATTTAAAAAAGATAAACTTAACTAGATTTGTCAGTTTTTTTAGGGAAAATGGACCTTCATACTGCGAAGCCTCATGTCACGATGACTTGTTTATTTTTGGGTTATCCAAATAAATAAAGAACTCTTTTTTTTTTCAAACGGGCTTGAGGATTCAAATGTGTGAAAATCAAGTTACTTCGATTCTCCATTTATGGATGCTTTACAGATGTATTTTAAAATAATAAATAAATACATTACGATCTCTTAAATAAACTTTTTGGAAGAAAAAAAAAATTATATGTCTATCCAATACTTATAGTTTATAGATATTCCACCAACACGAATTATTTTTATAGATATTCCACCAACACGGATGTAATTGTTTTTATTGTTTAAAAACTCGGTATTTTTTTATTCTCAAAATATTTCAAATTTAAAATATCAAACAAGCTTTTTATATAATTGTTTTTTTTAGCAATTTCTTGCTTTTATGTCTAAACTCGTTGTGTGTTTAATTTTAATGATGGTGCAATACTTATTGTTTATTTTTTAAAAAATATAACAAATTGGAATTACACACGCACACCCTTTTTCTCCAGATAAGACCATCTCGCTCTCCCTCTCTCTCTCCCTCTCCCTCTCTCCTTTCCAAGTCAATAAACGTGGGTGCAGTAAACTACTCCAATTATGTCTGTGCTGAGAGAGACCCAATTAAAGGGCTCACGGTGCAGTCTTGATGAAATAATGCATGCCAAATAAAAAAGGTACTCACATTCTTTTTTTAACAAGTTACAGTGGCCCAGGGAAAGAAAAAAGGTTTAGAAACAGCTTAAATTGTTTTGTTTTGGTTATTTTAGTCTGTAAAATACAATTATTGATGGAAACACTTTGCTCGGACACATGGTTCACGCCTCGACGTCGAGGAGTGTGTTAATGTCATCACCGCGATAGCTCTCGACGAGGGTCGGTGACAGGAAGAGGTTAGGTGTTTGGTGTGATGTTTTTTTTTTCTTTCTGGACAACAAAATAAAACTTTCTTTCGATCGAGATGGTTTCTCTCGAACATTTATAATTAATAGTTTTTGTAAGGAAGCTGGCAGAGTTGCGAGTTTCAACCTTCAAAAACCCTTAAAAATAAAGTCCACTTTAAAATAATCAGACATATATGCATGTGTGGATACTTCTTTTAAAACATGCTAATTTTTGTAAACGACCTGTAGGTTTTTTTATTTCATTTACATGTACTTGATTTATCTTAAATGATAAACAATTAATAGGTTGGAGTAGTAGTCACGCTTATTGATCACCGTTCCGTTCCGGCCGGAACGGCCCGTTCCAATGCAAAATCCAGGACAAAACGGCGATGTTTTTGTCCCGGTCAAAATCCCGGCCAATTCCGGAAAATCCAGTTCGAACGCCACGGTTCGTCTGCAGGCGTTCCGTTCCGGGTCAAGCCAAAACAACGTCGTTTGGAACGTAATGCAAGTAGTGAATATAAATAGTTGACGAGTTTTGCATCTTCTTCATCAAATTAAACTAGCTAGCTCTAGCAATATATAGCAACACAAACCAGCCTCCATTGTCGTGGAGGAAAGATAATATTATGGCAAGCCTTTCTGTTCTAAGCTACGCAATCTTTTTGTTCCTGGGTATATACTGCACACAATGTCACTTTGGCTCTGCGGCTTAGCAACAAGCCCATGCAACTTTCTATGGGGGAAGTGATGCTTCTGGTACAATGGGTAAGAAAAAAAAAAGGAGAAAAGGATGAAAAGGAAGAGAGTAAAGGAGAAGAGGATGAGGAGGAAGAAAAGAAAATGGAGAAGAGTAGATGAGGGTGGGCGGCTATGGCATGGGAGAAGGAAATTGGGATTCAGGGTTATGTTAGGGGGTTTTTAACTTTTTATACTTAGTTATTATAATAATAATAAAAAAAGGTAGGTTTCTACTTTCTACAGGGGGTTATATAAATTAATAATAATAATAATAAATAAATAAATAAAAATAAAGTAGGTTTATATGGGGGAGGGGTAATAATAATAATAATAATATGGGGTTTATAATAATAATAATAATTAGCATAAAAAATATATTTTTAAAAAATCCTATTAATTTAAGATAATAAATAACATTAATTAATTTATATTTCACATCAACAAAATATTTATTTTTAGTTTGTTAATTTTTATCTAATGAAATTATATGGACATAATTGTTTTGTAATGTATTTTTCAATTATTTTGAATCATGCATGAACCTTAATATTTTATTTTTTTCATATATATAATTAAATAAATATGAACAATACAAAACCGGAATGGAACGCCGGAATGCACCGAAACCGGAACGTTCCGTTTCAAATAAAAAACCGGAACGGATTTTACAACCCTGGTAGTAGTTACTCCATTTCAAAATTTGCTTGCTTCTCGATATATAAACTAGGGTTGGTGTACAGCCACTTGTTCCCGTAGTGGATGGAAATTTATCCGAGGAGAGGGCTTTGAGCCCGATTTCGTGGTGGTAAAAAATTTGAGATTTACATATTAGATTTTAAATTCGAGTCAATACATATATCTTTTATATAAAAAAAAAAGCTAGAATAGTTGAGATTTTACTTGTTTATCTAGTCTATAAAATGTATTTTCCAGGTTTCCTCCAATTTTTTTTAAAAAAGCTTAATTTTGACAACTCATTAGTTATTCGCAGAGGCTTGGTTGCCAACAAGATTATTATGATTAAATGTCAAAAGTCATCGGTTGAAACTAGGTTCAAGCAAGATAAAATTACAACGAGCAAGCTTTGACATTAACATTGTCTTATAATTAATTAAGCACATGCAGCCTTATCTACTAATAGCAGCAATAATAAAAGGACTGGAGAAATTAATACCAGGACCCGTTTTCGGAACACGTCGGTGCTGTTGTAGGCCATTGACATTTTCCTTGAACCCTAAGAAGACGATAGAGAAACAAATAAATATTGAAGGAAAAAAAAAAAAGGCATGGCAGTAGCATGAAGAAAATTTATCATTTCATCATCCACGACGACAAGATGCATCCTACCTCAATAAAATAATGCTGGCTGTCAATCAATTTGTTAAATTATGCTCGGAGGCAGTACAAAAGTTCTATGCAACTAATAATTTTCGAATACATTTGAAAACCCTAGTGTAGGAGGGACTCGAGCTTGGATATTTGTGCTCTATGATGCTGTTTTCGATGAATGTGTAGACATAAATGTTGGCTAACCCACCCTCGGCTCATGAATTGACTTCTCTTACTGGGCTGTTTCTTGTTAATCATTGCTGGATTCGTTGTTAGAGAACACATCGTTTCCCATCGGAAAAGATAGAAATGAAACTTGAAATTCGAGGACAGATCGTTCTTCGCTGTGATCGGTACCTTCAAACAGTTTGTCGCGCCACAAAGTTAAAAGAGAGAGTGCCCAGCCATTTCAGAAACTGGACGAATGCTTTGTCGTTGCTTGGTCCGAGCTCCCCCTCGCTGTACAATAAATAATGAATGTCCCTTGATTTGTGAAAAATCATCGCGTGGTAATTATCTGCCCGTGAATTTGCTTATAAAAAGCTGTAAAATAAAAATTCCCAAATGATTTTTAATTATTTTAAAACTATAAATTTTCTTAAGAAAAACACATTATTTATTATAGTTTCTTGTAAAAAAAACAACTGCCATCTCATTTGATCTTTCCGGAGATGGCAAAGACAATATATAAGAGCATGAACGAGATCTGGAAGGTTAAAAGACTGTATTTACAAACGATAAATATTCCGCCATCAGTACAACCATGCCCAATTATTGAGAGTGCAGGACATGAAAAGATGGGCAGCATTGGATTTCAGTAGATGACAGAGGAAAAGACAGATATATTTTGACCCTAGTGAAGGTTACCTTGCAAGATCAAAGCTTAGCCCCCCTCCTATAACCCCACATCCTACACAATAATAATAATTAAAAAAACGGGGGGTAGAAAATGGGCTCTAAACTGGAAACTTTCAAAATATTAAACTAGTGGAAGGTTCGATCAAAACCTGGACACGCCAACAGAGAAGAAGATTTACTATAATATATAACTATTGAAGGCTTGTCCAAACAGACAAAATAATTAGATCAGTTTTTCAAAGCAAAACAGTGAAGGCAAAGGGACATGTCACACCAAACCAAAGTACATAAACATACTTAGGTCACCCTCGTAAGGTCCGGCTCATTAATTAAACAAACCGGGAGTCAGATATTGCGGCATTTCTCTACCCATCACAGCATGGAAGAAGGGCTGATCTGATGCTTTCGTCAACAAATTAGAATAAATAAAGGCTTAAAGTTCCCACACAAGCATCTTAATTAGGACGCTTCTCTTTTAATCTAACCCCTGTTCTTATTCTAATCCTCTTCCTCTCATCGTGTTTCAATGAGCTTGTTTGGAAGTATTAAGTGAAAATGATCTAAATATACTAAAACAATTGAGAGGGCTGTCTTCTATATATTGTCTCTAATTGATCTGAAAACCATCCTCACATTGTGCTTCTATATATTGTCTCTAATAATTCTTGCAAACCCTTGTCAGGCTGCCTGCACATGTCAGGGTCC
The DNA here is from genome assembly GCA_032356905.1 of Salix exigua. Classification (NCBI taxonomy): domain Eukaryota; kingdom Viridiplantae; phylum Streptophyta; class Magnoliopsida; order Malpighiales; family Salicaceae; genus Salix; species Salix exigua. Next base: position 12,765 of record JAVHLS010000031.1, on the reverse strand, counting down.
TACCACGATCCCCTGCGTGGCACGCTATCGGGCGTTGGATGGTTCTGGAAACTGAAAGATCCAATGGAATAAGAAATTAGAGGGTTGAGATGTTTTAACAATTTTAATTTATTAGCAATGGTTTACATATTCGTTCACACAACATTTTCTATTGTGGACCAACATGCCCATTAGAATTTTTTATGCGATATGTCCACGTGATCAATGGTGGGTATCTGCCAACCTTATTCTTTCTTCTTATTCTTTAACCTAGAAGCTAACCACAGACTCGTTATTAATAAAGATTTAAAAAAGGAAATAAGAAAGCTATTAACTTTAATTAAACCAGAGAATTAAACAATGAATATGCGATTATACAATGAGCCTGCCTCGCTAAGCGCCGCAGGCACCATCCAATTCATTGGTGGTAATGGTATTGGTTTGATCATCCCTTGCTTTTTTTGGTGAGTCATACCGCAATAACACTGCCAATCATAAGCCATGAGCTTAGACGTATGACATGTGTGAAGTACCAAGGAACCAACTGGGAAGAAAGTTGGGTGAGCATCAAGACGATGTGTTTTAAAAGTGTATTTAAAAAAAAATTATTTTTTTTATATTTTTTTTTTAAAATTAAATATATATATATATATATATTATTTTCATGTACTATATATATATATTTTTTAAATAGATAAAATAAAAATTATTTTAATACTAAAAGGTATTGTAAGTGCCACTGTATCTAAATCATGGAACTTTATGATCAGAGAGTTTTATCCATGGATAAAATGGTGGTTTAAATGCACAGCAATAATTTTTCTGTACCGGTGTTTTCAACCCCAGACAAGGACTCCACCACTGTACTCATAGACCCATCAGCCATTCTTTTTTCAGACAGCCAGTTCATCACAAACCAGGAAACAGCTAACACTCTGACCAGTTCATCACAAACCAGGAAACAGCTAACACTCTGATCATGTCCGTTATTCAAGAGTACATTTTATTCTGTGAATTTGATCTGTAAAAAAAACTTGCTCTGGATGAAATTTAGCCGTGCCTGGCTGCAGAAAACTATTCCTTCTTCGATCTATCTTTTCCTTAACTCCCCCCCTCTTCCTTGTTTCCAATTTCTGATTTTTAAAGCTGTGGAATCTGTTTTTGTTTTTGTTTTTCCTTTGATAAACTAAATGCGATGGAAAGTTTAGAATTGGACAAGTGTTTTTTCAATACCGAAGATGAGGAATTAATTCTCTTGCCCGGGAACATATCACATCTATAAATGCAATTCAATAGTATTTTTCTTTATTTTTTTCTTATCGGTCTGTTGCATTTAGAAAAAATAAAATCTCGACGAATTAGCCATAGGGTTTCAAATAGTAATGCTATTATATTAATTGAGTTAACGGTCAGAATTTGTGAAAATAATATTTGCAAAATGATTTAGGATTACAACGACAAGTCGAAAGGCCTAACATTTTGAACGCTAATTTGTCACAAATTTCACCTGTATTATTCTATGAATCATTTACCGTTTTTTCAGTAATCCATGACTCGTGCGTAGCAAAAGTAATTCATGGCATGGCAGCATCCCTGTCTGAATACTTCCGGCCGGGTGTGTACCTGATTCGTTGCTGGGCTTTAATTCCACGTGTCTATCCCTGTTTCTAACACATTAGTAGGCAGGAAAAAATAAAGCAATTATATATATACACAGCTTTTCAAAGCTTAATGATACAGCCGCGTTGCTGCTATCCAGTATCCACTAAAGCTTGTGGAAAGAGAAATGGATTTAAATAATGAGAAGACAGAAAGCCGCACTACGTGGTATCTGGAAGCAGTGCAACGCAGGAAAAAAGAGCTTTTTTTTCAAGTTACATGTATCACAGTTGACAATGGTACACAGCTAGCGCAAACGCACTTCCAGCAATTTGTGAGTCTCCCTATCCTATGGATGATAAAAGCATCCATAAAATTTGACCTTTTTGAAATATTTGGCTTCCGAATGAAAATGGGTCCTCCAAGCTGGTCACAGTCTGCGAGCCAGGCAAAATGGTTGCTTCAATCATTGTCGAGTTCAATATACATACCAGGGAAAAACAAGGTAAAAGGTGAATAACACCAAGCAAAGGGAAGAAAAAACATCGCCATCCCACATCAGGATCATGGCATGCATCAAGCACTTTAGAGCAGGACCTACCAGACCAAGATGTTAACGATCAGACGGCGATGCGTGAACCAGGTGGTCGAGTTCATTTTACAGTGATGATCTGTGAGTGGAGGTGTGCCTGCTTGATTTGTGTCCCTAGACAGTTCTCTCTATATCTTGGCAAAACAACAAGGGAAACTCCCATCGATCAACAGAAAGCTGTCTTGTCAATTGACCTTGCCATCCTGTGTCTCTAGTGAAAGTCCTCAGCAACTGAAAGGGCCAGCCTGCCTTTGAAAAATGCAAGTGTTTCATTACATGCAAAAACGAGAAGCGAACCTGACAATTGCAAATTATTGAGGGACTATATGCTACAGGCCGGATCCAGATGCTAGCTAGGTTGAAAATCAGAGTGTCATGAACTTAATTAACTTCTCCTCCTTTTTTTTCTTCGTTTTTAATAAAGAATTTCGTGTAGAAGTGAAAAGGGTATAATTGAATAACCTTTCTCATTCTTCCTTTCTTATTCTTATGCCACACTGATTGATTTAGTGGATCCCGTTTCAATTCATAGTTATATCGAATTAATTATGTGTACTTTCGAATTAACCTAACATATATCCCGGAGATAGTGGTCGAGTTTGAAGCTTTGTCCTGGCACGGCAATTAAGTTGCTTCACGCATTAGTTTTGCCGACCACAATTGACCTTCCCAGTCAACTGGATAATGGCTGAGATGCAGTTTCATCTGTGTAGCAGTGATTCAGGAGAGTACTACTCATCTGGGCACTTGCAGACTCCAGACACCAAGCTCATTTAAGACAGCCCACATGTGCCAAAGCAAGATTCATTCAACCCTTAATATATATATATATATATATGATCTCAAAGGAATGTTGTTAAACTCTTGCGAATATTTATAGAACACAATCAAGCACCCCAGCTCTTGTTTGAACACGGCTCACACCTGCCAAATCAAAATTTAATTAAACCTTTGATATGTTTCCTGGTCAGGAGTGATCGGGATGATGCAAAATTAGGTTCAGAAACGCAAGTACAGCCTTAAAAAAAAAAAGCACACGAAAGAAGGAAATTGCCCAGGAAAGCATGCAAGGGTCTTATATCTCCACAAGAAAAAATCGAAAAATAAGTTCTTGCAAGCATCTTATAATGGCAACAACTATGCAAGTTGACTGGATAATTAACCCTTTTCTTTTTCTCTCTCCTTGGATAGAACACAATTACTTCCAGGCATTTCAATATCGACCATTCGAAGCTACTGAACCACCCTCCTCGCACAGTTCACCCCATGAGGAGGTTTAGAATCATGGTCACGTGCGTGTTCACCCTCTCCACAGAACACGGCCGGGTCCCAGGCTTAAGATAGCTTTAAAAAAAAATGCATGGCACAGTCAGTCTTGTGCAGGTTGACAACTTGAGCCAGGAGCTGCACAGAGACCGCAAATGATCGAGCTACATTGGTGAAGGTACTGTATAAGAGAAGTATATTTATTCATAGTTTCTATCCTGAGTTGCTAGGGCTGTAATTTCTTATTTGCATCCAGTGCTCTGAGGGCATCAAATTTCTCGCGGTTGAGATTTTGCCTGTCCATATTCGGCCCGGTACCTGGTTTTGGGCTGTACTGATTTTAATGGGTATAAAATTCATGTTTTGCCCAATACATGTCAATTTGTCACCCTTGTTAGGACAATATATTGCATAATCAAAGCATAACATTCTACGTGTAAAATAATTTAATAAAATCTAATGCACGGATCACTTGCATGACCATTATGTGAACATTTTCTAAAATAATATTTTTTATTTTAAAAAATATTTTTGATATTAACATATAAAAATAATTTAAAAAAACCAAAAAGTTATAATTTTAAAATAAAAAAATAAAACTTAATTTTTCAGAAAAAAACTCTTAAAAGTTAAAACTAGTTAGAAACACATTTCTATACCGCGATTTCCAGTAAAGATAGCACTGAAAATGTCAGGATACTCTTATTAACTAATCCAGTGTAGCCATCAGAAGATTATGAATGACGAGATGGTGCAGCCGACACCTCTGCCTTCTCTTTCTCCTTTTCTTCCCGGCTTAACGTGATTTGACTGATGGCTATTCAAATTTACAATACACCATTGACGTGCCAGCTTCGTATCACTGCAGCTACCTCTTCCAATACATTCCCGCTCCTCCCTCGCCTCTTGTCCTCGGGAAGTTCCTGTCAAAAAATATCTGACAGCCTACCTGCTAATTTCACTGCCAAATGCGTTATTATCATTGTTAGTAGAAGAAAAGGGATTAAAAATAATTCCATATATAATGAACTGCTTTTACAGTCATAAAATCAGTTAAAGGACTTTTCTTAAATGGTCTGCAGTCTGCACCTCAATTTATTTTGTAAGAAGTAAATTATAGATTAATTCCTTTTGATCTGGTATAATTTATTAAAAATATATATAATTTTGAAAATATTTATTTAATCATTTTACCAATGCTGATCATGTTTAATTTAATTTAATATTTTCTATTTCGAGACCACTTCTAATGCAAAATCCACGTGGACATCTTCTCCACGTACACCTATCAATATCGAATAATAACAAGACACGTGCTCTCTTCGCGTGGATATAGTGAATCACAGGAAAGTCGGTGACGCGATGGCCGGGGAACCCATCACCAAGCTGTTCTGTTTCGATATATATATAAGCAAAAAGAACCATCGAAAACAGATCGAGAGGCAGGAAAAGAGAAATAAAAGCAGGGAGATCCAGGTGAAGACCTCGCCGGAGAGGTGAAGACTCGGACGCGCCCGTAACCTCGTGCAACGCTTTTTGGCTCAAACCGTTTCCGGCCACCGGATCTCCTTGTTGTAACTATGGTAAGTGGTAGTTTTATAGTTACTTCTCTTTCAATGCGGTCGTATTGAACCAATCTGATCTGCAAAAGTTGTTTTTATATATATATTCAAGATGATGTTGCATTTCAATTTGAAAATTAAGGATTGATTTGTGATTATTAATTTGATGTGTTTAGACTACATCAAGGCGTCTTGCTGATAGGAAAGTCAATAGATTTGACAAGAACATTTCTAGGAGAGGAGCTGTGCCTGAAACAAGCACGAAAAAAGGAAAGGACTATCCCGTCGGTCCTCTTCTCCTTGGATTCTTCATCTTTGTTGTCATTGGATCATGTAAGCCTCGTTTCCTTTATTTTTTTTAATTATTATTTGGGAATTAATCTGATCGCAGTTGCGTTTGCTGAAGCTCGTTGCATACATGCCTATACCACGCTTGTTTATTTCTTACTATCTGAGTAAATATAATTTTCAAGTATAGCAGCAGCAACCTTGTGCTAGGTTTGAATGTTGAATATTTAAGATGGCCTCACATTTGCCACTTTCTAGAATAAAATAATTTTCATTTTACCATTTGATCTAGCTAATAACAGGTTGCATTGTTATTGACTTGAAAATCACGATGCCATATTGTACCTCCTCCATTCAAACGATTTCCTTGCTTCTTCAGAAAAGTAGAATTATGAGTTTGGTGATATTCCTTTCTGCCGCTGAGTAACCGATGATTTTAGTCATTAATTATGTTTTGTTTGTTGTTTGCAACAGCTCTATTCCAGATTATCAGGACAGCCACAGACGGAGGCATGGCCTGAATTGTTTGGGGATGGCTGCCGCCGATGGTTGTTTTCATCGCATTTCTTATTAGCAAAAATACGCTGTACTATTGTTTACCTTGTACTCAAGAACTCGAGGGTTTGATATGAAACTGCTGCCTTTCCGGTGACTGCTTAGTTAAATTGTTCATTTTAGCCGTGCATGCTTCCATATTTCCATTGAAGCTACTTCAGAGAACTGGCTCTGGTTTGACATCTCTGGAGGCAGGCCTAGCCTCTGTGATCAGGCTGGAGGGTAGCCTTCGTTCAACCCAATGCCATGATTTTTCTGGAATTTATTAAAACTTACATTTCCCGATAACTATTGTCAGTATCTGCAATCGTAGCCCGAACATGTCATGCTGCAAAGTTGGAATTTTGGGTGGCTTTGACAGAAAGTCTAAAAGGCCGCCGTGGATGGCCAACATTTAGGAAAGTGAAAGTCAGAACCAACCTAGTCTCATATCGGGAAGTCTCGTCAACGACTGAATTTTGATGTAACGAATATAAAGTGTGTTCCTCGGAAGATAGCCGTTTCAGCAGATTTGGAAAGCTCTGCCCTTCTTTTCATGATTGGTTGCCAAGTGCGTGCAGGGAAGTGATTGGTTAAAAGCCTAGTTTTGGAGCTTTCATTAGATGTTTATAAATTTCTTGACATGGCCAATTTACCATTATCACAGTGAGTTGAAAAGAATATATATTTTTATATATGATTTGCACGACGAAGCAATCAAAATAGTTCTAGAAAGGAGAAATTAAACTTGAGTTAAATGATATTTTCAGTTTTTCACAATATTTTTTTTATTGTTAATCTCGTTCCGTTAAAAAACTGCGACAAAACGACGCTGTTTTTGTCTCGATTTTAATTTCGGTCTGTTCTAGAAATTCTGGTCGGAACGTCTCAGTTCCGTTTTAGGCGTGCTGTTTCGGGTTTAAAATCTATTTTATTTATTTTTTAAAAATTATTTGATATCTATACATCAGAATAATTTAAAAACATTAAAATATTTTATATATTTTTTAAATTTTGATTATAATTATTAAATTAATATTTTTTTTCATATATATATATATAATTATATTATATATAAACAGTAATGGTACATAATATTGACAACTATAATTAAATCATCTAAAGAGATTTGTGTATTTAGTTAAACAAATCAAAAACAAAAAGGTACGAGTTACAACACTAGAAGTCGCCAATGCACCTTGGGCAACGTGTGAGGCAAACGTTTTGGCGGAAGATATCTTTTTCTCACTTGTTTCTTCTACAAGTTATAACTTAATTCTTTTTGTTATTGATATTTCAACTTTAATTTTTTAATTACTTTATAAGAAAATATTTATTTTCAAAATCATTTTGAATCCAGGTTTATAAATATTATTATTTTTAATTAGATCTCCGTTCCTTTTATTCATAATTTCTATCCTTGTCATGTAACAAAAATATTTATTTCTAATTCATCATTTAATTTAGATCGATTCCATTTGGTATGTTTTGGTTTCTATTTTTGTTTAGGCCTTTTTGGAAAAAATATTATTCGTTTTCCTTTCACTTTTCAACCATAAAATTATTTTTATTTTTTATATTAATTTTAATCTTGGTTCTTTTATTTTTTATCCTCTTGCCAAATTAATTTTTATTTTCAATTTCAACCTTCAATCAAATATTTTTTTTATATTTGAATTTTGATCCTTATTTTTTAATTGTTATTTTTTTAATCATTTCTTATTAATGAAATCTATTTTTTAATTTTTCATATTTAATATTTGATTGACTAGGAATTAAATTTCATTATTTTAAAATCTGTCATTGAAAAATACAAGAATAAATAGATTTTGTGGAGAGCTGAGATCACATTTCGATATATTTTTGAACGGGTATGATGTTATTGGACATGAGGTTTATGTTGATGTTTTCCATGGCCACGCATCAGTTATAAACCGTTAGATCCTTTTGAATGGTCGTGACGATGCCCTGTCAAAAAAAAATCAACACTTTCTAGTCACAAACTAGCCGACTAGGTTATCGTCCAATCTTTTTTCTTATAACCCCAATAAATAAATTATAATAATCAAACGATCGAGGGAGGAGGAGGAAAATAAAGGGCGGGGACAAGAGACCATCTCACCAGAGAGGGAAAGAGCGGGAATCGCTGAAATTTCGTGACCATTTCCGGCCACCGCATCTCCCTCCGTCGCTGCTGTAACCATGGTAAATAGTAATTTTCATTCTCTGAGAGTTGTGTGTTCTTTAGTCTGTTTAAAAAATCTATGCGATCGGATTTAGAACCAGAAACCGGACAGATAGTTAATATTAATAATTCATTTATTCAGAATTTGCACAATGGAACAGGGTAGCTGAACTTTGTTGAATCTGAAATCAGCCTTGGCGTAGGTCAGTGTTTTGTTTAAAAAAGGAGAGTGAGATAGCAAAAAATGGAATGCAACAAAGACGAGGCTACCAGGGCCAAAGAGATTGCCGAGAAGAAGTTCTCGGCGAAAGACATTGTGGGGGCAAAGAAATTTGCTCTGAAGGCCCAGAACTTGTATCCTGGACTTAAAGGGATTCCTCAGATGATTGCTACACTTGATGTGTATATTGCTGCTGAGAACAAAATAAACGGGGAGGCAGATTGGTATGGGATACTTGGTGCAGATCCACGAGCAGATGATGATGCGGTGCGGAAACATTACAGGAAGCTGGCTCTTATGCTTCATCCTGATAAAAACAAGTCTATAGGAGCGGATGGTGCGTTTAAGTTTATTTCCGAGGCATGGAGTTTATTGTCTGATAAAAACAAGAGGATGGCATATGACCAGAGAAGAAATGGGAAAGTATTTCAAAAGAGGTCATTTTATTTTGGGAGCTCGTCAGCAAAACCAGGGTCCAATGGGTTTTTCAATTTCACCAAATCGAGCGTGAAGACGCACAAAAGTACTTCTCGAACTGGCCATTCATCAGCTCCTGCTTCATCTTATAAGACGAAACCCAATACCTTTTGGACTGTCTGTCATGGATGCAAGATGCAATACGAGTATCTCAGAGTCTATCTTAATCATAAACTACTATGTCCAAATTGCCACGAGCCATTTTTAGCCGTTGAAATGCCACCCCCTCCTTTGCATGTTTCTCGGTCTGCTGCACCATCCAGTTCTTTTAAGAAGCAGCAGAACTCAAACCATCAAGCTGCTACCAGCAGAAACACGTCTCACTATGGAAGGAGTAATGCTGCCTCTTCAAATTTGGGAGCAGGGGGATCCAATGGTCCTGATTCATATAATCAGGGAAACTTTCAGTGGGGCGCTTTCTCTAGTGCTGGTGGTGCTACACCTGCCGCTCAAGCCGCAAGTGTAGTCCAGAAGGCATATGAAAAAGTGAAGAGAGAGCGTGAGGAAGCACAGGCAGCTACAAAAAGAGAAGAGGCCCTGAAGAGAAGGAATCATGCTGCTTCAAAAAAGATGTCCAGTGCATCTTCTAATGCACATTCCAAGGCTGCCAAGAGAAGAAGAGGCATGGAAGATGTTGGCCATGGAAACAGTGGAAGTCCATTTACAACAGGATTTAGAGGAGCTGGCACAGCTAATATATCTGGATTTAAGCAGGGAAGTTCTGAAAATAGAGTGAATGGAATCACTAAGCCCTACGGCATGAGGGATGTCTCCCAGTTAATGGAGAAGGCAAAGACAGACATTCGCAAGAATATAAATGAATGGAAATCCGCAACATTAGTAAAATCTGGTCCCGGAGAGGGGGTGAAGAATGAGAAAGCAATTGATCAGGGGGGAAACTCTGTGTCAAACCCTGATGACACAACTGACCAGAACAATTCTGGCGAGCCAGAGGAAATGGAAAATGGAGTCAATGTCATCGAAATTTCTCCCATCACGTTTGGCATGAAGACAGATGCTGAAACTTTGGAAATGATGTCAGTAAATGTCCCAGATCCTGATTTTCACGATTTTGACAGAGATCGAACTGAAAGATGTTTTGGGGAGAACCAGGTGTGGGCTGCATATGATGATGATGATGGGATGCCCCGGTATTATGCTATGATCCACAGTGTAGTTTCCTTGAATCCATTCAAAATGCGGATCAGTTGGCTTAATTCTAAAACTAATAGTGAACTGGGCCTACTAAATTGGGTTGGTTCTGGCTTCTCAAAAACTTGTGGCGATTTCAGAGTGGGCAGATATGAGATATATAACTCACTCAATTCCTTTTCGCACAAGGTTAGGTGGATCAAAGGAACACGTGGGGTGATTCGTGTATATCCTAGGAAAGGGGATGTTTGGGCTCTCTATAGGAATTGGTCCCCTGAGTGGAACGAGCTGACAGCAGATGAGGTGATACACAAGTATGACATGGTGGAAGTACTTGAAGACTATAGTGAAGACCTAGGTGTAACTGTTACTCCCTTGGTAAAAGTTGCTGGTTTCAAGACTGTGTTTCACCAGCATTTGGACCCCAAGGAAGTCAGGAGGATCCCAAGGGAAGAGATGTTTCGATTTTCACACCATGTTCCCTCGTACTTGCTTATGGGTCAAGAAGGTCCCAATGCTCCGAAAGGTTGCAGAGAGCTGGACCCAGCAGCTACTCCATCGGAACTTCTTCAGGTTGTGGTAGATGTCAAGGAAGCAGAAATTGTGGAGAATGGGGGAAATAAAATGGAGTGTGAAGAAAATAATGAAGGAAAGAGCCAGTCACCTGTAACTTCATGACCATTTCCAACTACGGGATGTCCCTGACTGTTGTAACCATGGTAACTGTGGTTCTATAATAATTGCTTCTTGTTACTTAATATTCTGAGAGTTCTGGTTTTTTTTTCTGTTTGTATTTTGTTTGATTACCTTGTTCAGTCAGATTTAGAACAGGAAAATGATGAGTAATCAAACTGATCTGATCTGCAAAATTTATTTTGCTCTATTTGTTTTTTTTTTGTGTGTGTTATGCATATGATAGAATAACTGGCCAATTATTTTGCTATTAATAATATCTGCATTAGTGATAGCTGAATAATGCATTTATTCTATTCTATTTTAAGGTTAAAATTCAACTTTTTTCAGTTACTCTAATCTGCATTAGTGATAGCTGAATAATGTATTTATTCTAATCTGCATTAGAGATTATGATATATATTGAGGACTGATTTGTGTTACTGTGATTATTGTTGCTCGTTCATACTACATCAAGCCATCTTTGAGGATATGAAACTCAATAGATTTGAAAGGAACATTCCCAAGAGAGGAGCATGCCTGAAACAACCAAGAGAAAGGGAAAGGACTATCCTGTTGGTCATGTTCTCCTTGGATTCTTCATGTTTGTTGTCACTGGATCATGTGAGCCAAATTTCATTTACCCCTCTTTTAATTGTCTCTAAGCTTTCTTTTATTTGTCTTCGTCATGTTTATATTTTTATCTCAACAAATCTTGATGTCCTGATTTTTAATTTTTTTAAGTAATGTAATTAGACTTGCTCAATTTATAATTTTCTGAAGATTGCTGTTATGGTGAATTGGCTTTTAATATCATACTTTTCTGAATTATTTAAATTTAGTATTCAAACATAGCAGCATTGTTATAGAATTGAATCTGGAGTCTGAAGATTGCCCTTGAAAACCATAAACATGGGAATTTGTTACTTTGAGATTTCAATTGTAAATTGTCATTTTACAATTTAACGAGTCCTGAAAATAGGGTTCATGCCCTTTGCTAGTGTGGATTCTTGCATCTTGATAACTATGATGTCATCCCCTTCCATTGATATTGTTTTCATTCTCATTGGTTCTATGATTTTGTGACTTCTATAAATAAGTGCGGTGATGGTTCGTGCTTGCATGTTTCTATCGCGAGGAACCGAAAATTTCCTAGTCGTTGATCAATTGTTTTTTTTGTAACAGCTCTATTCAAGATAATCAGGACAGCCACAACCAGAGCCATGACTGAAACGGTAACTGATTTTGGGAGATGGCTGCAGTGGATGGTTGGTTGTTTTGGTTCCCTTTCCTAATAGCATGTAGGATAGGTGAAGAATACTTAAACTAGATCAATGTTTACCCTTGTGCTGAAGAGCTCCAACTTTTGATTAAAAAAACTTGATCTCCACCATGACTAGAAAATTAAAACTGTTCATTTTAGTTTTTGCATAATTCCTTCATTTATATTGAGGTGCTTTGGTTTGACATCCCCTAGCTTGGGTCATCTAGCAGTAGAGCCACTACAATGAGGCTGGACTGACTTCGCAGAGGGATCGGCCACGGCCTTGATTTTTTTTTTTTTGAATCTTGATTTTCCTGTGAACTTACTTGAAAGAACATTACTGATGACAATTATTGTGTCAGCATCCAGCAATTGCATTTTGGTCGAGTTCTCCAGTACTGTTGTTACGAGATGACATCATAATTATCAGGTTTTTGTTAGAGAAGGTTAGGGAAACCTGCAGTTTGCTTAGCAGGACTCGTACCGGGAATCCCGTGAAAATCTAAAAATCTTGATCCGTGGAGTATAATTTTTTTGTGCAGACTCGATTCAGGTAAGGTATTGTTTGACACTGTGATGGTAATTATTTTTTGGAGGTTTTTTTTATATTAAAAAATCAAAACATTTTTTTAAAAATTAAAACAATTAAAAATTGAAACAAACTGCTCAGCTGCTAAGCAAAAACATGATTGCTACCAGATTCACTTTCATCGGGCACGGTTGCTTTGTGCTGGAAGCCTTTCTCTTCCGTGTAGTTCTTGAAGAGTGAACCGATGAAACGGCAGAATTCATGTAAATCGACTGACCCTTCTTCCAGCTCTAAAATAATCCACCATGCACATCACATGAGATGCTATGCCAACTGCTGGAAATTAAGCTCTCATCATGCAAGCTACAAGTGGACTTCAATGGCATTTCTTAGATGTGAAACTCCGATTCCCGCTCTTAACTCTGCTGCAGGCTGCAAACAAAATT
>JAVHLS010000030.1:0-51945 GCA_032356905.1 Salix exigua | reverse complement strand
GTAGGATCTCTACAATATCTCACATTGACGAGACCAGATATTTCCTATGTTGTACATCAAGTATGCCGTTTCATGCAAGAACCTCATGATGTTCATCTCATTGCTGCTAAGAGAATTTTTCGGTATCTCAAAGGGACACTAAGTGTTGGATTGCATTACACTCGCACCTCACTTAATGAACTTCGTGGTTTTGCGACGCAGATTGGGCTGGATGTCGAGATGATAGAGCGTTCTACCATTGGCTTTGCTATTTTTCTAGGCAACAATCTTATATCTTGGGAGCAAAGAAACAAGCCACGGTCTCTCGCTCCACAGCGAAGCGGAATATCGAGCCTTAGCCTCTACAACAGCGAGAACTCATGTGGTTTGTCCATCTCCTCAACACCATTGGTTACTCTATTCTTGCTCCAAAACTACACTTCGTGATAATATCGATTGCCATTCACATGGCCAAAAATCCAGTGTTTCATCATCGAACAAAACACATAGAAATAGAGCGTCCATTTTGTTCGAGAACGTGTTGCCAGTGGTGCTCTTTCTTTAGCATTTATCCGAGTTCGAGATCAAATAGCGGATATCTTTACAAAATCTCTTAGTGTTGCCATGTTCACCCTTAATCGTGACAAGCTCGCCTCGGTCCAGCCCGCCTTGAGCTTAAGGGGAATGTGAAGATAATATGAAGATATGATATCTGCAATATAAAGTTACAGTTGTTATGCGAGGAGATGATCACGCCAAGATGCAACATTGTTATGCAGGAGATAATCACGCCAAGATGCAACATTCAAGATGCAAAATTATTCCAATTATCTTTATGATAATCGTAATCTCTGTATATCAATCATGTACATATATATAGCAAGAATCCATGTAATTAATACTGCTATGATTTGTAATGCTCTGTAATGCCTATTTAAAAGGCAAAGTTTTAACGTAATAAAAGCAAGCTTAATATTCTTACAAGTGTAGCCATGTATTTGAAAGTTTAATACTTTTCATACGCGTTGTTGTAACCCAATTTTGGGTCATGCCTCAAAGCTAAAAATATATATATATAATAAATAAATAAATAAATGGGGGTGGTGAAAAAAAAAAGAAAAAAAAAGAAAAAAAATTGAGTTAAAATGTTGGACGTCTTTGAAAGTTCAATTGTACCTTTTTTGTGCCCAAAAATAAAAACTCGGATCCAAAGCTAAAGTAATTTATTATAATATAAATCCGCGCATAAACTAAGATATTAAAATATAATTATATTTTTATGGATCAATTTGATATAGTCATTTTGGTTTGATATAGAAGCGTAATTATATTCAGGAATTAATTTAGGTCCAATTGAAGAGTTTTAATTAGGTTTGACGACTTAATTATACTTTAAATTTATCAAATTAGTTTCTATTAAAGGCTTAGTCAGTACGAAATCAAGTTCTTAAAATTAATTCGGGCTCAATTGGTGATATTTGAATTTTCGGTAATCAATTTGAATTTTTTCAAGACAATTAAGTGAAATCGGGGACCTAATTGAATAAATTAAGAGTTTTATGTTTGAGTGGGAAACCATATTGCACAGGTAAAAATCAAGGACCAAAGTAAAAGGTGCGCAAGGTTTAAAGTTAACTTTGAATTTTTCACAAGGGCATAATTGCACAAGATCATAAATGTAAGTTCAATTAAGGGTGCAAATAGAGGAGTAACAAATTGAGGGACCAAACTGTACTTTATACACAAAATCAATAAAACTGGCGCCACCCAACAAAATCCCACTTTGAAGACAAAATTCTGCACCATCCACATGGAACTTTGAAATTAAAAGACAAATACATAGAGCAACCCACCTCATTTTCATTGAGCCACCCGAAACCCATGTTTCGAAAATACATTGAGCACCCCGTTTTTTTTGGTAACCTGTCACTACTTAAGGGAAGATGAGAGGCGAAAAATAGTTACGTGAGAGTTTGGAAATTTTCGCTTCGATCGAGCATTGGGTTTCAATTTTTTTTCTTCACCTTGATCTTCCTACTCGGTTTTACTCGCTCTATCCTAAAACTAGCTCGTCTGGTTCTCTCCCTCTGCCTCTCGGTCTGTAAAAAACAGACCATCAACCCTCTCCCTCTCCATCGAGTTGACGAAACTTCACCATCAATTACTCTTCATCATCACCACTAAACCACCCTCAAACACTGTCGGCTCATCCACCTCTCGGACGAAGGCGTATAGCGACCTCTCTCCCGTCGGAACAGCGAGCCCCGAGCGTCTCTCTCTCCTCTTCGTCTCGGTGAATTCCCTCTCTTCGGCTCAACCCCAATCTCCACCTCGGACCATCGAGAACCAGCCCCGGCGTCGCTGAAACATCCACTTCACGCCGGACATCTCACCATCAGCTCGAGGCGAGGCAAAGGCGGAGCGACAGACCGACGTCTTGCGAGTGCGACCGTGACTTCCGACCCTTTTCCGGCGAGCTCAGACCACTATTCTCGATACCGTCACGACCAAAAGAACCCCCTTGACGTCCTCTACACTAAGGTATTAGCAGAATCCCCATTCTTTGCACTTGAAAAATCTACATTTTACTGTTGATCTTCTTCGGCTCCTGCAAAATCCCAGTTACTGTAGCTAACCGGGTCGGGTCGGACTCTAGATCCGGCCCGGACCCGTGTCTGTCTGGGCCACGACCCAGACCCGTGTCTGTCGGGCCACGCCCGGCAGTGAATGGTCGGGCCACGACCCAGACGGCTAATAAAGGTTGAAGTTGTCAGTAGAGCAGAGACCAGTGGCTGGCGACCAGATTGACTAGGGGTGAGTGGCGATCCATCTCACCCTGAAATAATATATATAATAATAATGTAAATATAATAAAAAAATAATAAAAGATAAAAAATATATATATAATATATATATATAATATAAAAAATGTATTTCTTTTATATAAAAAAATCTAAAAAATGTGTTATTTTTCTTGCATAAGGCCAATACACTAGCATATTTTAAAAATTGTTTCTTTTGAAAATGTATATATTATCTTGTTTTTTTTGAAGAAAAAATGAGTTTTAGCATGGATTTTGCAAAGAAAAAAAATCATTTCTTGCATTTTTGAGATTGTAATCCAAAGGGTATTGGCCAATATTCAAAAAATATAAAAAACTTTTGGTGATTCATATTATTCATCTTTCGGAATTTGGATATCGTCAACATGTAAATATTTTTTTTACTATGTTAGCAATCATAAGACAAGCAAAAATATCAAGCAGCTTACCTTAGGTAGGGTGTACTAGGGGTGCTAAAACCTTCCCTTTACGCAACCAGTCCCTTACCCTAGAATCTCTTAAAGACCAGTCCTAGGTTTCCTAGTAACCATAATACTAGGTGGCGACTCCCTTTGTTACAAAAAATAAATAATCCCCTCGACATTTAATCTCCCCCGCTCATGGGGACAAGTTGCCACGACGCCGCTCGCCAACCATTTTTGGGGTGCGACACGCGTAGACATTTTGGGATGCTCGAAACCAAAATACACAACAAATCTCTCGAGGTCTCCTGGTATCTACAAAATGTTTAAGGATTTAATTTCTAACATTTGTATGAAGATATCAATAACAAACCATGGATTGAAGTGTGTCAACTTCTAAAAATATGAAATATAAATACAGAATTAACTCTTTTTTCCATTTAGATAAGTGACAAAACTTTATTGATAGCATAACATTGGCAAATCAAAGAAACCTTTAAGTGGTAAATATTCAAAATATTAGCAAGGATAATTCGTTGTTATTTCTTGTAAATATTTGGATAAAGAAACCTTTAAGTGGTAAATATTCAAAATATTTTTACGGAAATAAAACGTCATCATCATTTAACCAACACATCTTTGAAAAATCAATACCATAACAATCACAAGGCAAACCAAAACACCATGAAGCTTATCTTAGATAGGGAGTATTAGGAGTGTTAAAACCTTCTCTTTATGCAACCAGTCTCTTACCTTAGAATCTTTGAAAGACCAATTTATGTTTTTAGTAACCATAATACTAGGTGACGACTTTTTCTTGGCTATTTTTGGCCAATCAATCCAAATTTTAGCCAATCAATCCATAATATTAGGGGCTTCAAAACACGATATCATAGTTCACGTTTTCTGATATGGCTGCAGTTATAATGACGGCTCAAATATGCTATATGGTTGGCATCTCAAGAGGAATTGTCCTCAGTTAGGGTTCACAACTGATGATAAGTTTTATCTTGAAATAACGGTTGTCGATAAGAGATGTTTCCAGAATACTCTTAGGCCACCACTTTAGTCTTAAAACTATTCATATCCCAAAAGTTTTGGTGATTATAAGAATTATTTAAAGGATGAAAAAAATTCGTTCCTAGAGGCTTTCTTTTCCTATAAATTTTCTATGAATATGATTTTATATATATATAGTGCTAGTTCATAATTACTACTAATACTACTACTACTACTACCTGATTAAATGTAAAATCCATATTTTCATTAATTCCACTGATAAAATAAGTCAATCTATCTCGCGACCCCTCTCGTAAGAGGAGATGTGTAGCCATCTTTGAAAGGTATGAGGAAAAAAGAATTTTGTTTTCTTTGAAAAAATAATTACTCTCCTGCTCCTCCTTTTTATATGCATAGACATTTTAGGATGCCCCAAACCGAAATACACAACAAATTTCGTGGTCTCTTGGTATCTACAAAATGCCTAAATATTCAATCTCTAATATTTGTATGAAGATATCAATAACAAACGATGCATTGAAGTATGTCGCCTTCTAAAAAACATGAATATAAAAGAACACTTATAAATACACAATTAACTTTTTTGTTTCCTTTTCGATAAGTGAGGGAACTTTATTAATAGCATAACCTTGGCATATCAAAGCAAGGTGAAGAATGGGTACAAATGCCAAAAAGCTTGAGAAAAGAAAACATGGCAAGAGCAACTAACCTAAACCAGCAAAGAGCACATAAATATAATTACTCATGGTACAAATGCCAAACCACCTCTCCTAACCCCTCCCCCATTAAACCTTTGACCTGCAGTCTTACCGGGTCCGCAACAATAACCACCTTTAGGGGCGGATTATATGTGCAATCTTCACAACTATCGGCAAGTATTATGTTCGAACATGATAACAAAATAAAGGCAACGAGGAGTATTATTGTCAGGTATCGAGTCCTTCCTTGAGACCCCATTTTAGTCACGAAAGAAAGATGAAACTTGTAGGGAATCAAATGTCTTGGTATGTGCAGAGAGCTAGCTAGTCTGCGGGATGGTGGTTGTGATGATGGAGAGGGCTAGCTAGCTAGCTTGTTTGATATATACTCACAGCTAAAAATACGAGACACAAAATATTGATTTGGAAAAGCATAAAGCATTCAAAGTAATTAGTCATTGGTAGAGGACATACTTTCCTAGAAATAGCTTCTTATTATTTTCTTCGAAATAGTTGTGGACCATGTCATAGGTTGAAATTAACATTCCATGTGGATCATGTCCAGGCGGTCAAATAAATAAAATTTATATGATATTTGTTTTTCTAATCTTCTGGCCTGGCCCTTCAGAAGTGCCTGTTTTGTTCAAACAACTTGTAATGTAAATAAATATTAAGCAAAAACTAAGCACTCATCATTTTTTTTTCTGTGTTATGATGAGATTGAAGATAACTCTAATATTTATCTATTCATGCACCAATAAACATTGGAAAAATCTCTTCAATTGATTTTATAAACTGCGCGCAAATTTGAGGTCATGGTAGCCGAGAAAAAGTCATTCATGGTTGATGTTGTAACCCAATTTTGGGTCATGTCCCAAAACTATCAGAAAATAACAAAAAAAATAAAAATAAAATGGGGGATGGTGTCGGTAAAAGATCAAGTTAAAATTTTGAACATTTTTGGAAAAATCGATTGTACCCTTTTGTGCCTGAAATGAAAAACGCGGATCCAAAGCTAAAGTAATTTATTATGAGATAAATTCGCAGTATAGATTAAGTCATAAAATATAATTATATTTTTATGGACCGATTTGATACAGTCGTGGGTTAATATAATTATATTCAGGAATTAATTTAGGTCCAGTTGAGGGGTTTAATTAAGCTTGACGACTTAGTTATACTTTAAATTGATCAAATTAATTTTATTAAAGGCTTAGTTAATAAGAAATCAAATGCTCAAATTTAATTCGGGCTCAATTGAGGATATTTGAATTTTCGAAATCAATTTGAATTTTTCAAGCCAATTAAGCGAAATCGGGGACCTAATTGAACAAATGGAGAGTTTATGTTGGAACGGAAATCATATTGCACAAATAAAAATCGAGGATCAAAGTAAAAGGTGCGCAAAATTTAAAGTTAACTTTGATTTTTTCCAAGGACATAATTGCAAAAAATCATAAATTTAAGTTCAATTAAGGTTGCAATTGGAGGAGTAACAAATGGAAGGACAAAATTGTATTTCACACCCAAAAGCAACAAAACTTGAGCCACTCAAACACCCCACTTTGGAGACAAAACTCTCAACCATCCACATGGGATTTTGGAGTTAAAAGACAAAGACATTGAGCTACCCATTTTTTCTTGAGCCATGAAAAACCCATGTTTTGAGGAAAAAAGCTGTTTGTTTTATACCTGTCGGATAAAAAGAAAAAAAGGAGATATTTCGGGATTTTTCTGTTTTTTTTTTCGTCTTTGAGACCCCGGGGATCCGGGATACATGGGGGTTTTTATTTTTAAAAAATTTGTTGGTTTTCTTTTTTGAGTGCCGGTTTTGGCTGAAATAAAAGGAAAGAGGAAGAAAATAAGAAAAAAAGCGAGCTCGATCTCTCTCTAGGCTCGGCGTCTCCGGACGGCAACCGAGGTCTCATCTTCCCTCTCGACACGCTCTCCCTCTGGCTATCGGCAAAACACAAGAAAAACACCACAAAGAAACTAACTTTCATCTGGCCGTTGGTAACATCCTGAGAACCATCGTCTCATCCACTCCCTCGACCTCTGTTTTGCCCTCACCCTCTCTCAAAAAACCAGCTCGCCTGGTTCTCTCCTTCGGCCCCTCCGTCAGTAAAAAACAGACCACAGAGACCTCTCCTTCTTGTCCTCTAAACTTAGCTATTTCGGCTACCACATTGGCTCATCAAGAGTCGACTAATCATCACCATAAACGACCTCTCTCTCTCCTCTTCGTCTCCCTGTTCTCGGCCCTCTCCTCTCTCTAAAACCAGAGCGAGCTGGTTCGTCCCCTCTCCCTCTCGGTTGAAGGACACAAGTCCACAGTAGACCGCTTGGTCCCCCTCACGACCACCACTGCGTCATCCTCACCACTCCAGACAACCAAGGCGACCATCTCCGACTGAAGAAAACCGAGCGAGCAACCCCTACAGACGCCACCAGCCCGTCGCCTTCAAGCTCCATTTCCGCGACCTCAGGCCACCATTTCCGATTCCAACACGTCAGGAAGAACCCCCTCCACGTCCTCTACACTAAGGTATCAACAGAATCCCCGTTAATTGTACTTGAAAAAATCGATATGTCCTGTTCATCTTCTCTGTGTTTAGCCCCGGTTACTGTAGCTACCGGGTCGGGTCGGGCTTGTTCCGACCGGACCGCTGAAATTGTTTGGGTCGAGGGCCCGGACTGAGCTAACGTCCGGGCCCACGGCCCGGACAGACAACGTCTGGGCCACGACCAGACTCGGACAACGTCTGGGCCACGGCCAGGCCGAGACCGTCTGGGCCACGGCCCAGACCCGAGATCGTCTGGGCCACGGCCCAGACCGAGACCGTCTGGGCCACGGCCAGGCACGAGATTCGTGGAGGTCTGGTCGTGACCAGCAGGTCTGAGTCGGCGACCAGATGGAAAGGGGTAGTGGCGACCACACCACCGAATATAATATATATATAATAATATAATAATATAATAGAATAATATAAAAAATAATAAAAAATAATAAAAAAAATATAAAAAAAATATATAAAAACACAAAAATATTTTTATTTTTATACAAAAAAATCTTAAAAAAAAAATGTGTTATTTTTCTTGCATAAGGCCAATACACTAGCATATTTTAAAATTGTTTTGAAAGAAAAATATATATATTATCTTGGTTTTTTGAAAAAAATGAGTTTTAGCATGGATTTTGCTAAAAAAAAATCATTTCTTGCATTTTGAGATTTTACAACATGTTTGTAAAATCCAAAGGGTATTGGCCAATATTCAAAAAATACAAAAAACTTTTCGGTGATTTATATTATTTTTGGAGTTTGGATAAATTCTATCCAAAATATTCAGTATAAATGATATATCTTTAACATGTAAATATTTTTATATATTTTAGCAATTATAAGACAAACAAAAACATCAAGCGACTTACCTTAGGTAGGGCGTACTAGGAGTGCTAAAACCTTCCCTTTACGCAACTGAGTCCCTTACCCTAGAATCTCCGAAAGACCAGTCATAGGTTTCCTAGTAACCATAGTACTAGGTGGCGACTCCTTTCGTTATATAAAAAATATGTAAAAATAAATAATCCCCGACATTTAATAACCTTCCCGCTCATGGGGACCAGTTGCCACGACGCAGCTCCCAGCCTAATTTTTGGGGTGCGACAGAATGGCGACTCCACTGGGGACTTTGGACTAGGCTTGATAAATTTGTTTGTTTATGATATGCTATTATTTGTGTGTTTATTATTTCATTTATTCTTATGTTGCTTGAATTATTTATTTGTTTAAAGGCTTTAGCATGCATCTTTTCATCCTGTCATCATAATATGCATTGTCATGCATCACTTTTATTTATTTTGAGAGCACACACTAACTTTAAGTTACGTGGGGACTAACGACTTATCTATGACTTGAGTCAAGGTTTAAGTTTGTGTAAACCCCAACTCTTTGCTGAGAGCTTAGATGATAGTGATTGGTATACGTACCATCCCATTATCTGCTAAGACCCCATATTGCCTTCACGAAGGTGATCACTGGGACAGCAAGAGACCCTCTTTAGAGCCCAAATAGTAAGCCTACCCCATGTCTCACATAAAAGAACTAGAACCTATCGTTAGGGTGTATGGTCCGTAATACATTTCATATGACATAAACCTAAACAAGCATTTTCGCCTTACAGGTCTTGTGAACAAAATGGCCAGCACCACTAGACTTTCTATCATGGAATATGGGAAAATTTCTGAATCCTCACAATTGACCGAAGGAGACTGTATTAAGAGTAGTGCTGAAGTTCTACCACCAATCAAGAACCTGAATTGCACCCTGAATGAAGTAAACAAGCTAATGACTCATCTTCAGAGCGTGGACAAAGAGGCCTTCTTTGGAAGATATGGGCGTTTAATGGAGATTGCAAGGGTAGAGGTTTTAAACCCCGCAATACGAGCTTTAGTCCATTTTTGGGATCCGGATTATCGCCGTTTTTCTTTTGGGAATATGGATCTATGTCCTACAATGGAGGAGTATGGGTTCTTGATCGAATTTCCAAATAACTTGTATAGAGTTTATTTTCCTTTGAGATGTGACAATATTGCAAATGAATTGTCGAAACTCCTCGAGATCTCCGGTTTGGAAAGGTTTTTGAGAGAAATGTCTGCGAGTTTGAAATGGAAGTTGCTAGAGTGTGAATTAGAAGGGAAATTCGGTTTAGCAAGAGAGAGCCGATTGCCTTGGGCATATTTGGCCTTGTGCTATTCCCAAGCCAAATAGGCATAATAAGTGTGGAAGCCGTTGTCTGCTTATGTGGAATACGAGAATACTCGGATCAACCCGTGAGCCGCTATTCTAGCCGAGACTATCATCACACTTAATCATTGCCGAAAAGCCGGAAAAGGAGCAATGAGGTGTTGCACACAATTGTTGTATATCCGGATGGTCGACCATATTCGGACAAAAGACCAATCTTCAATAATTTTTGGTGGTTTAGCCAAAAACCTTTGGAAATAGTGGTAAAAGACGAATGGGGAATTTAGATAACCAAGGTTGGTTAGAAAAACTAGAAATCTTACCAAGGGTGGTTTCAAATGGAAGGCTCCATGGATCAAGGCAATGGATGTTCTAATGAATTGTGGGCAACAATGTTGGGTTCCATTGGTAGGGATCACGAGTTATGTAAGTTACGCTCCGACTCTTGTGGTAAGGCAACATGGGGGCAAGCAGTTCATTCCAAGGACAAAAGGGGTTGCTCAGTTTTTTGGTTTGTTTAAAGATTCTGCTGCGCAAGAAGTCATGAGAGCTATCAAGCAAGACTGGAAGCATCTGGTTTTAGTAGAAATAAAAGGTTTGGAGAATCCGAGTACAAGCGAAGGGTATACAAAATGGAGAGATTCAGTTGCTTCGGACTCGACCAATGGGGAAGTGAAGTCGCCACAAGCTGAAGAGACCCTTAAAAGGAAAAGGGTTGACAATGAAGAAGAATTGAAGAGACAAGTGGAAAAACTTCAGATGGAACTAAACAAAACAAGAAGGGACAAGATGATGATGGAAGAAATGGTGTGGGAAGGTGATAGAAAGAGAGCATTTCTAGATGAACAACTACAATCTAGGAATGCGAGACTAGCCAAGCTCGAGTTGAAGATAGTCGAGGAAGAAAATGCTAGATTGGGAATTGAAAAAGAATTAGCGGAGATGAATCAGAAATGGGTGCGAAGTTGCTCTGAACTCAGCACATTGAAGACTGAACATAATGAATGCCATGACAGTATAGAATATTACCAAGAGAAGTTTGCAGAGGTCCAGTGCGAGTTGATGGACAGAATCGAAAAGCATGAAGAATTGTACAAGAAATATGTGATGTCGGAGAGTCGTTCGGCAGAGCTTATGAAGAATGAAGCTGGTGAAGCAGAGTTGGTGATCAAAGAGGATGAGATAAAAACTCTGAAGATGAAACTCGACAAAGAGAGGGTAAAGATAAAGCATCAAGGTGAAAAGTTAGCATTGATAGAAAAGCACAAGGACCAGATTGATGCCAATAATACTTCCTTGAACACAACCAACTTGTCGCTTCTTGAAAAAATGTCCAGGATGGACAAACAAATGGATGAAGCTGCCACGCATGCTCGGGTCATCGGGAACAATGCTAGAAATGTGGGAGAGACATCATCCGTTATCGGCGAAATCTAGCTGAAACCGATGCTTTCTTGGAGTCAATTGAGAATCATGGATTCGCTTTCCTACCTTTGGGAGAAGATGTGACGGAAGAAAGATTTTAATTTACTTGTCCTTTTTGTGTTTCTCAAAACAATGTATCAAGCTTATCCATTCAATGAGAAGGGTGTTGTCTCATTGCAAATTCTGTCTTTTGGTGAATATAACTTAAGT
The DNA here is from genome assembly GCA_032356905.1 of Salix exigua. Taxonomy (NCBI): domain Eukaryota; kingdom Viridiplantae; phylum Streptophyta; class Magnoliopsida; order Malpighiales; family Salicaceae; genus Salix; species Salix exigua. The sequence goes on along the minus strand of JAVHLS010000030.1, from coordinate 40,624 downwards.
AAATAACTTGCAATGCAAGTACTCCTAACGTCAGTGATGAGAAATCCCGTCTATGAAGTGTTTGGCCATTAATTGTTCGCAAGAGAAACCCATTGCATTTCATATACATTTATATAAGCATTTGCATCTTACTCATACATCTTCCATTTCAGCTTATGCATTCATGTACATCCAGCTCAACCACGAAACATAGGTCCCCTGCGAAGATCCACAACACCCGGCTAAGAAGAAGAATGGAAAGCGAAGGAAGGATCGAGCCGGAATCTCCGTACCGGAAGGACCTCGAAGTCGTCCGCAATGATGTGGCGCGTTTAACCGAGCATGCTCGAAAGGGTATTAAGAACGAGAGATGGAGAAGGAACGTCAGCTCAGACGGAAGAAGCACCACCGGCGGTTCAAGGCCCCGAGGCACCCCATATTCCGAGTCGAGATCACCCAAGAAACGACTGAACCCACTAGGCCCATTCCAATCCCTATTACATTGGACTTAACGGATGAGGAACCGCAAGATTCCAGATTGTTCAACCATGCGGGATATGACAAGTGGTCCGCATTGGAGGAAAGATTAAGAGCGATTGAAGGGAATGACCTATCCGACCCAATCGTAGTGGCTGAGGCATGTTTGGTGCCAAATATCGTGATACCACGAAAGTTCGAGGTCCGGAATTCATCAAGTATAGTGGGGTAGAATGCTGAAAACCCATCTTCGTTCTTACTACAACAAGATGGCGGAGGTAATACATGATGATAAGTTGTTAATCTACTTTTTCCAGGACGACTGACGAGTTCGACTCTTAGTCGGTACATGAGGTTGGACAACATCGAGATTCGAAAGTGGGCTGATTTGGCGGATGCTTTTTGAAGCGATATAAGTTCAACCTCGAAATTGCTCCCGATAGGACAAGCTTGATGACAATGGAGAAAGGAGCTCAAGAGTGCTGTAGGACTTACGCTCAAAGATGGAGGGACCAAGTCGTCAATGTGCAACCTCCATTGATAGAGTCTGAAATGGTGACCCTGTTTGCTAACACGTTCAAAGCTCAGTACTATGAGCACCTGATGGGAAGCTCAGCCCAACATTTTTTGATGCGGTACGGATTGCTGAAAGGATTGAGCAGGGAATCCGGAATGGAAGAATTATGGAACCCGTAGAGAAGAGGGGTTTCGTCGGGAAAAGAAAAGAAGTGGAGGTGAGCAACGTGGAAGAAAGGTACAAGGGGAAAGAGAAGAATTACAAGAGTTACCAAACACCTACCCCCCAAACCACCAACATCAACTTCTCCAAGCCCACCACTCCAAACCAACCTTTCTACCCAAGATTCCCCACAAGTAATCAAAATAACTACCAAAGAAGAGACTATCCACAAACTGAAGAACTACCACCTTTGCCCATGACCCTAAAGGAATTATATGCCCAATTACTAAACATTGGACATATTGCTCCTCTACCCCTACCCCTTTGAAGCCACCTTTCCTCGCTCGGCACAACCCTAATCGACCTGCGAATACCATGCTTGGTAATGCGGGTCATAGTATCGAGACTTGTGCAGCCTTTAAGAGAAAGGTATTGCAACTGATCAAGATCGGATGGATCACCATTGAGGATCCACCCAATGTGAGCCTGAATCCTTTGCCTAAGCATGCTGCGGGAAGTAGTGGGGTGAATGCAATAGAAACTGATGACAAAGTAAGGGCTCTCCATGTGACCATGGCCAGATTATACGACATGTTGGTGCGATCTGGACATTTGATGGGATCAACTAAACATGACATTGGCGAAAATGACTTTTGCCCATTCCATGAACAAAGAGGGCATCACATTGATGGATGTGTTGAGTTTCGTCAAAAGGTCACCAGGATGTTGACTCTTGGGGAGTTAAGGATTGAGGATAGAGCAAACCATGAGGAGATAGCGGGGATAGAGAAGTGTAGGATCCAATCAACACCTAATGGACTCCCGAGATTGGTGCTATATAAGCCTTCATGTGCAAAGGAGGTGGACTACAAAGCAATGCCAGGAAATTATGCTCGCTACCCCAAACGTCGAAGTTCCTTTTGGCCAAACCGAGATAGGTGGTTTAACTCGAGCGGTCGTTGTTTCACGCCCACGAGTTGGAAAAACAAAGGAAAATCAAGGGTAAAGAGGTAGTGGATCCGGAAAGCGAGTTAGAGGTAAATAAACCGGTGACGGAGGATGAGACGAATGAGTTCTCGAAATTGATGAAGCATAGTGAGTACTGTGTGGTGGATCAGTTGAAGAAAACCCCGCCAAAATCTCCATCATGTCATTAATACTAAGTTACGAGCCCCATCGAAATGCCTTGCAAAAGGTATTGAACGAGGCCTACGTGCCCCAAAATATTGAAGCTGAACGACTATGGAGCACCTGGTAGGGAGGATCCACGCATCAAACTATTTGTATTTCATCGAAGATGAACTCGGGCTCGAAGGAACGGCCATAATAAGCCTTTGTATATCACGGTCGGATGCAAGGATTGTCTCATCGGTAAAGTTCTCATCGATAATGGTTCCGCCCTAAATGTGTTGCCAAGACACATCGTTGGAAGAGATGCCGGTAGATCCTTCTCACATGCATCCAAGTGGGATTACGGCGAGAGCATACGATGGTGCGCCGAGGCAAGTGTTGGGGGCAATCGAAGTTGAGCTAGCCATAGGTCCCCAAACTTTCTTGGTAACCCTTCAAGTGATGGACATTCACCCTTCTTATAGCATGTTGTTGGGAAGACCATGGATACATGCTTGCTGAGTCGTTACTTCTTCATCTGCATCAACGTTTGAAGTACATTGCCAATGGTGTCCTTGTCACTCGCCAAGGTCGAAGAAGCCATATCCGTGATGAAAAATGTAGCGGTCCCATTTATTGAAGCTGAAGATTGTATGGATGGAAACCTGCATGCATTTGAAGTTGTGAATACTGAGTGGGTGCCGGAGAATACCGTAATAAGGAAACCCAGGATCTCAGGGGCCACTGAAATGGCCGCTAAAAGCCTCTTAAAGAACAAGGTTCCGGTCCGATTTGGAGCAGCAAAGAAGAAACTCGAATGGGTTGGGGTAACAAGGCTGAAGGTTGCAGAACAAAGATTCGGGCTGGGGTATAAACCTAAAAAAGAGAATTACCAGCGGGCTGCCTTGGCAAGAAGAGAGAAAAGAATGGTCGCTTGACCGCTATTTATGATCGGCTTGTTTTAACTCACAAGTGCATGAGTGTGCGATGTAGCAATTAACTCGGTAAGATCGAGGTCATATCCACAGAGAGCTAGATTTATAAATTAAGCTAGGTAACAACAAAAATATTTTAGGAGAATGATGAATGAATTTGTTTTCTAAGATAAAAGAGAGTAATTAGATTTAAATGATAAGAAAAGGGAAGTCTTGGTTCCAAATCAATTTTGATGGTGATGTATTGGTGAATTCTTCAACATATATAAGATAACTCAACCTAATATCAACGATGGTGATATTAGTTCGGAAGATATTACAATGAAGATCTAAAACATGAAGATGATTATTGCTTAAGAATAAACGAGTGTTTTCATATTAAGTAAGACATTGAATCAAGCAATCTCTATACCAAAACTAAGTTTTGTTCATAAAAATTCAAGATTATAACATTACTTAGATGATTTCTAAAATTTCCTTGCAATAACAAAACATTCATGAAGAAAAAGTGAAGATAGACATTAAGATTCATTCATATCTTAAAGAACTCACCTCAATCACCATCATCCTTGATTTGGATCCAAGAAAGAGATTAGCCAACCATAATTATATATAAAAACACTTTAATAAACATGAAATAACCTGAATCAAATTGGAATAATAAGTTTTACAACTTAAATAAAACTGAAATCTAAAACAAGAAGAACAAAACACAATCTCGGAAAATATTGCAAGACAGATTTGAAGCTAACTTGGACTGCAATTTAACCCTATTTCTGAGCGTTTTTTGGAGAAGGCTATTAGACACATATTTATAGCCCTTTCTGTTAGCTTTTCAGAACATTAAAACCATATAATTTGGATCTCTGAGTCAAAAGATATGACCGACACGCCGAAAGGTGTTCTGAAAACTCATTATGTTGGCAACTTGGAGCATATTCTTGTGCCTGATTTGATGCCAACTTTGTACTGCACTTTACCCCACTTTAGAAGCGTTTTCTGGAGACAGCTATTAGACACATAGTTGTAGGCCTATCTGTTAGCTTTCCAGAACATCAAGAACCATACAATTTGGATCTCGGAGTCAAAAGTTATGACTGAAACTCCGAAAGGTGTTCTGAAAAACTTATTATTTCGGCAACTTGTAGAAGATTTTTGTGTCCGATTTTCTTCCTCATTTTTAGCTGAATCTTTCTTCTTTTTTACCCAAGATAAAGTAACAATCTTTCCTCTAGCTTTCCATAGATTTCTCCTCCAATTCTTTCTTCCAAATTTCAACATTTAAATTTCCTGAAATAATTCATTTAAGCTCAAAAAAAACTTGTCGAAACATTAAGAAAAATTTACTAAAAAGCACATCAATTATTATAAAATCCCAAATAAAACTAATAAATACATATGTAAAATAAGAGATTTAACAATACTTTTGATGCACAATCACACCCCCCAACTTAGATTTTGCTAGTCCTCAAGCAAAACAAAACATAAAACTGTTGAAATAAAAATAATAATAACCATAATTAGATTCGACTCATTACACTTAAAGGACCTATCATGCAAACATTGGTATCTTCAACTTGGTGTGTACACAATAGCGAATAAAGAAAAATAAACATACTCACATTCTCTAAATCAAATATCCATACAAAATTCCAAATTCAATCGTATTTATCATGCAACCAACATAATTAATTCATGCGAAAACTCGACTTGTAATCTTCCCTTCTTTCCACTACAAACAAGGTAGCAAACTAGAGAAATAACTATCTATATATATTTTTTTCTTTTTTTTTCTTTTGTGTGAACTTTATTTGTTCTTTTTCTTTAAGTGGTCACTTCCCTTTTGACGCGAATACAAACATTTGTGATGAATGCACCCGGTTACTCACAAAGTCACACACTTAAAGTGCTTTGCATACTCATATTTCAAGCTGCCGTTTGACGTAAAGATAAACATTTGTGATGAATACCCCTAGTTACTGAGCAACTCAAAACATTGGAGTAGGTTGAACTTTGCACACATCTATTTATTTAATTATTACTCTATTTACTTAAACCTTGTTTAGGACTAGATTAAAAGGGATGATCACAAGTAAAGCATCACACTCATCTTTTATGCATAATCACACAACTCACACAATTTTTTAAGGAAAGATGTACTTCAATAATCTTAAAGAAAAACAAAATATGTTATATCTTGCTTTATAAGATATTATCTATCCCAAATTAAAGCATGCAATGTTCAACACAATAATGAATCCAAAAATGTAATGTTGATCCTAATTAAGTCTCACTCACATACAAATGCATTTTTTTTTCTTTCAAACAAGCATGGCCATCTCAAACATTCAACACAATCAAATATCCAAAATTAAGTTTTAAATTATCCTTAATTAAAAAAAATAAGAATAAAGATTAGAAAACTGTTACTCCCTTTTTTTTTCAAGGATGAATGTCTGATTGAATTGGACATGAGTTGACTTCTTGCTTGAGCTTTTTTCTTATTTTTTTTTAAACTTAATATAACAAATAAAATAAAATATAAAAACAATTTTTTTTTTTTTTGAAAATAAAACAAAACCTCATACCCCCCAACTTAAAATAATGCATTGTCCCTAATGCATGAACAAGTAAACAAGAGTTGGAAGAACAAGAGAGAGAGAAAAAAACAAAAAAAAAATAAAAAAAATAAATAAAAACACATTAATTCTGATACTGCAATGGCATTGGATCATCAAGATCCAATGTCTCAACTTCAGCCACAAAGTTTTCAAGATAAGGTTTCAATCGATGACCATTTACTGTGAAAACATTTCCATTCTTATGATTTTCTACCTCAACAGCACCATGCTTAGAGATGGATTTAATCACAAATGGACCAATCCATTTTGTTCTCAACTTCCCAGGAAAAAGATGTAATCGTGAATTATACAAGAGAACCTTTTGACCAACATGAAAGGATTTTCTAAGAATATGTTTATCATGCAAAGTTTTCATCTTATGTTTTGAAATTTTTGCATTTTCGAATGCATCATTTCTCAACTCCTCTAATTCATCCAATTGAAGTTTTCTATTTTTCCCAATCTCATTTTCATTGTCATTGAATTGCCGAATGGCCCAATATGCACGGTGCTCAATCTCAACAGGGAGATGACAAGGCTTTCCATAAACTAGCCTATAAGGAGACATTCCTAAAGAGGTTTTGTAAGCGATCGCGATATGCCCACAAAGCATCGACTAGTCGTAAGGACCAATCTTTACGGTTTGGGTTGATCTGCTTTCTCTAGAATGTTCTTGATTTCCCTATTTGCCAACTCGGCTTGGCCATTAGTCCAGTGGGTGATAAGAGTACTGACCTTGTGAATCACACCATATTTTCTCATCAAAATCCCAACAGGCTTGTTACAAAAATGTTTTCCCCATCACTAATCATAGCCCTGGGCATGCCAAAGCGAGAGAAAATATGTTCTTTCAAGAATTTGACCACAACTCGATGGTCATTGGTTCGAGATGCAATGGCCTCCACCCATTTAGACACATAATCAACAACGAACCAGGATGAATTGGTAACCAAATGAACTTGGAAAAGGTCCCATGAAATCAATCCCCAACAATCAAATATTTCCAAAACAAGAATGGGATTAAGGGGCATCATGTTACGCCGAGTGAGATTACCTAGGCGTTGGCATCGATCACATGCAACACGTAACGCATGGACATCTTTAAACATGGTGGGCCAATAAAAACCACACTGCAAGATCTTGGCGGTGGTTTTCTTGGAAGAGAAATGCCCACCACAGAGCTAATGCATGACAAAAATTAATGACACTTGGAATTTCATGATCGAGGATGCACCGCCTAACAATTTGGTCGAGCGATGATTTAAATAGGTAGGGTCATCCCAAAAAAGGTACACACGCTATGCAAGAATTTATGTTTGTCAAGTTTAGACCAATGAGAAGGAATCGACTTGTGGCTAGGTAATTTGCTATGTCAAGATACCATGGAGAGCCAATGTTGGAGACATTACCCGCAAAAATAAATTTTCATCAACAAAGAGTTCATTTATTGGAGATTCATCTACTATGTTCTCATAACTTGAAAGACGGGATAAATGATCAGCCACTACATTCTCTACTCCCTTTTATCTCGAATTTCAAGGTTAAACTCTTGGAGTAGGAGGATCCATCGCATCAAACGTGGCTTGGAATCTTGTTTTGTGAGCAAGTATTTCAATGCTCGCATGATCGATGAAAACAATAACAAGAGATCCAACCAAATAAGACCGAAACTTGTCTAAAGCAAATACCACAGACTAAGAGTTCTTTTTCAGTTGTAGTGTAATTCAATTGAGCATCATTCAAAGTCTTGCTAGCATAATAAATTACATGAGGTTTCTTATCTTTTCTTTGCCCTAAAACAGCACCTATTGCAAAATCACTAGCATCACACATCAATTCAAATGGTAAAGACCAATCAGGAGCTTGCATAATTGGTGTAGTGGTCAACAACCCTTTAAGCTTTTCAAAAGCTTCTTGACATTTTGATGTCCAATCAAATTGGGCATCTTGTGACAACAAGTTACACAATGGTTTAGCAATGGTACTGAATGAATGAATGAATCTTCGGTAAAAACCAAGCATGTCCTAAAAGGATCTCACATCTTTCACAATCCTGGGGTAGGTAATTTTTGAATGACTTCAACTTTTGACTTATCTACCTTTATCCCTTTTGAAGAGACAATGTGACCTAAGACAATGCCATGTGTTACCATAAAATGACATTTCTCCCAATTAAGTACAAGATTGCTCTCCTCACACCTTTCAAGAACTTTTTCTAAATGCATTAGACACAACTCATAAGAATCCCCATAAACTGAAAAATCATCCATGAAAACTTCCAAAAAATTTTCCACCATGTCACTAAAGATACTCATCATACACCTTTGAAAAGTGGCTGGTGCATTACACAAGCCAAAGGGCATTCTTCTATAAGCATAGGTACCAAAAGGACAAGTGAGCGTGGTTTTTTCTTGGTCTTCTAATGAAATCTCAATTTGATTGTAACCTGAGTATCCATCAAGAAAACAATAGAAAGCTCTTCCTGCTACTCTTTCAAGCACTTGGTCTAAAAATGGAAGAGGAAAATGGTCCTTCCTAGTCACCATGTTCAACTTACGGTAATCAATGCACATACGCCATCCAGTTTGAATTCTAGTTGGCACTAGCTCATTATTTGCATTCTTCACTACCGTGACTCCAGATTTCTTAGGGACAACTTGGGTTGGGCTAACCCATTTTGAGTTTGCAATGGGATAAATGATACCGCATCAAGTAATTTAAGAACTTCTCCTCTCACTACTTCCTTCATGGTTGGGTTCAATCGTCTTTGCATTTGCCTCACAGATTTAGCCTCTTTTTCAAGATAGATTCTATGTGTACATAAAAGAGGGCTAATTCCTTTCAAGTCGAGTAATTGTCCACCCAATTGCTTTCTTGTGTTTTCTCACCACTTTCAAAAGCTTTTGTTCCTGCTCTATGCTAAGTTTTGATGAAATCACAATAGGATATGATTCATCTTCCCCTAGAAATGCAGACTTAAGATCACTTCGGTAAAGGCTTCCTTTCGGCTTATAAGTTTGAACAAGAGATGTCTCATCTTTCACTTGAGCTGAAATCAAAGGCTCAAACAATGGATTCCATTGACTCGTTGACATAATAGGCATTGGATCTAGATATGTCTCGAGTTCTCTTACTTCCTCATCAACACATTCCAAAGAACAAAATCTTTCATCATGAATTAAAGTTCTCTCTAATGGATCCTTTATCCCTTCTCTCTCAAAGTGTTCTTGACAAACAGTTTGAATCAAATCCACCTCTCTAATGTCCTCATGTTCACCAATTTGTTTGGAAATATTGAAAATATTCATCTCCAATGTCATATTCCCAAAAGACAATTTCATCACCCCATTCCTACAGTTAATTAAAGCATTGGATGTAGCTAGGAAAGGTCTACCTAAGATGACTGGGATGGAAGCATTAGAACCTTGAACAGGTGAGGTGTCTAACACTACAAAATCAACAGGAAAGTAGAATTTATCTACTTGGATCAATACATCCTCAACAACACCCCTAGGAATCTTGATTGACCTATCGACTAATTGAAGGGTGATTCGAGTAGGCTTGATTTCCCTAGACCTAATTGTTTGTAAACAGATGTAGGGTATTAAATTCACACTTGCTCCTAAATCCAACAAAGCTTGGTCTATCTTATGACTTCCAATAATGCATGAAATGGTGGGACAACCAGGATCTTTGTATTTGGGAGGGTCTTAAACCGGATGATGGCACTTGCATGTTCGAGTGAGAAAGGCTTTTCTTTCACATTTAATCTCCTTTTGACTGTGCATAAGTCCTTAAGGAACTTTGCATAAGATGGGACTTGTTTAATTGCATCAAGGAGTGGAATGTTTACCTTTACTTGTTTGAACAATTCATAGATTTCCGAATTCATAAGATCATGTTTAGATTTTCCTAACCTTTGTGGAAATGGTGGTCTAGGAACAAATTCTAAATCACTCACTTTCCCTCCATTTGTGCTTGAATCATCTCCTTTCTCACTCTTCTCTCTCTCATTTATCTCACCTTCTTTCTCACTCAAGCTCTCATTTGTCACTTGTGTTTTGATTCCTTCTTCACTTTCCTGGATTTCTCCTCCACAATTCCTTTAGGAATCCCAAAACCTATAGCTTTGTCAATAATCTTTCCACTTCTGAGGGTGGTGATGGCTTGGATTTGTTCATGGTTTGAGGATTCACCGGGTGAGGATTCACTTATATGCATCTGACCTCTAGGATTTGGCATTGGTTGAGCTGGGATTTTTCCTTCTCTTGAATGCTTAGTGATTGAGTCAACTTGGTTAGTTGACTTGAATGTCATCTAAGGTCCTATTGGTCTGATCTTGAAATTTGTTAACTTGGTTGTTGATTCCTCCTTGTGTTTGCATGAACTGTTGAAGAGTATCCTCTAGGGATCTCTTATGAGGGGGTTGGTATGTGTTATGTGTGGGAGCATGAAATTGTTGGGGTGGAGGTTGAAATGTTTGAGGTACTGAAGAGCCCTCATTTCTCCATCCAAAATTTGGGTGGTTCCTCCATCCGAGATTATAAGTATCGAGTAGGGATTGCTCGCTTGGTTTGAAAATGGCTTTCTAACATTACTTGAATCAGAAGTTTGGCCATATAACACCTCCTTGAAAGCTGGAATAGTAGGGCACTCATTTGTCCTATGCCCTTTACCCTCACAAACAATACAACTTTCCTCTTGTTGTTCACTTATGACATGCACTTTTTTAATCTCAAGAGACTCTACTTTTCTAGCCAATGAGGCTAATCTAGCATTAAGGTCATCGGTCTCTTTCAATTGGAACCTCCCACTTGAATGAGAAACGGTGTTTCTAGATTCAACTTGAAGTGGGAGAGAAGTTTCCCATTGCTTTGTGTTTTCAGCCAATTGATCAAAAAAATCAAAGGCTTCACTTGGTTCTTTGTCATAAAACTCACCATTACACATGGTTGACACTAGCTTCTTAAAATCTGCGGTAAGAGAGTCATAGAAGAAACTCACTAACCTCCACATCTCAAAACCATGGTGGGGACAAGCATTCAACAAGTCTTTAAACTTTTCCCAAGCTTGGTGAAATGACTCATTTGGACTACAAGAAAAATTCATCATTTGACGTTGTAAGAGTCATTGTCCTATGAGTGGGAAGTATTTTTCAAAATTCAGCTTGCATTTCTCTCCATGTACCTATAGACCTAGGACGCAGGAGTTTAGCCAAAGCTTGGCTTTATCCTTTAGAGAGAATGGGAACAATTTAAGTCGAATGGTTTCCTCCGTGCATGTTCTATCAATAAAGGTATTGCATACTTCTTCAAACTCCTTAATGTGTATGTATGGATTTTCAGAATCCATACCATGAAATGTGGGAAGAAGTTGAATCATGCCCGGTTTCAAATTGAAAGCTTGTTGGTTAAGAGGCAATATAATACACGAAGGTGTACTTTGTCTTGCCGGGTGAAGATACTCTCGAAGGGTTCGAAAATTAGGTTGATCATTGAATTGTGGAAGTCCATTACCTTGAACACTCCCTTCACCCTCTATATCTTCAACATTAGCCATGATGGAATACAATATGACAATTATATGAATATGAAAGGAAAGGAGAAAAAAAACAAGATTGCAAATAAAAGTAAATGAAACGTAAAAGATAAAGTAATAGCTGAAAGAAAAAAATACAACAAATTAGGAAATACACACTAACTAATAAGCAATATTAACAACAATAAACATTAAAAGATAATTGCAACAAGCATGAATAAAAAGCGTAATACCGGCCAAGAACTTAAAACAATAAATATTAGATAAAAAAGCATAACAAAATAAAATAAAATAAACAAGAGGCGGTTGAACCAACCATAATCCAATAATTAGTAGTCCAGTCCACAGTCCAATATTCATCCACAGTCCAATATCCAAAAAGCTGAGGTCAATTTTTTTTTTTACTTTTTTTTTAGGCGGTAAGACCAGCCATTTGAGTTTTTTTTATTTTGTATATTGTTTTTTCAATAATAAAACTAAATTTGTTACCTTTGCTTGCTAGCTCCCCGGCAACGGCGCCAAAATTGCTTGACCGCTATTTATGATCGGCTTGTTTTAACTCACAAGTGCATGAGTGTGCGATGTAGCAATTAACTCGGTAAGATCGAGGTCATATCCACAGAGAGCTAGATTTATAAATTAAGCTAGGTAACAACAAAAATATTTTAGGAGAATGATGAATGAATTTGTTTTCTAAGATAAAAGAGAGTAATTAGATTTAAATGATAAGAAAAGGTAAGTCTTGGTTCCAAATCAATTTTGATGGTGATGTATTGGTGAATTCTTCAACATATATAAGATAACTCAACCTAATATCAACGATGGTGATATTAGTTCGGAAGATATTTCAATGAAGATCTAAAACATGAAGATGATTATTGCTTAAGAATAAGCGAGTGTTTTACTATTAAGTAAGACATTGAATCAAGCAATCTCTATACCAAAACTAAGTTTTGTTCATAAAAATTCAAGATTATAACATTACTTAGATGATTTCTAAAATTTCCTTGCAATAACAAAACATTCATGAAGAAAAAGTGAAGATAGACATTAAGATTCATTCATATCTTAAAGAACTCACCTCAATCACCATCATCCTTGATTTGGATCCAAGAAAGAGATTAGCCAACCATAATTATATATAAAAACACTTTAATAAACATGAAATAACCTGAATCAAATTGGAATAATAAGTTTTACAACTTAAATAAAACTGAAATCTAAAACAAGAAGCACAAAACACAATCTCGGAAAATATTGCAAGACAGATTTGAAGCTAACTTGGCCTGCAATTTAACCCTATTTCTGAGCGCTTTTTGGAGAAGGCTATTAGACACATATTTATAGCCCTTTCTGTTAGCTTTCCAGAACATTAAAAACCATATAATTTGGATCTCTGAGTCAAAAGATATGACCGACACGCCGAAAGGTGTTCTGGAAAACTCATTATGTTGGCAACTTGGAGCATATTCTTGTGCCTGATTTGATGCCAACTTTGTACTGCACTTTACCCCACTTTAGAAGCGTTTTCTGGAGACAGCTATTAGACACATAGTTGTAGGCCTATCTGTTAGCTTTCCAGAACATCAAGAACCATACAATTTGGATCTCGGAGTCAAAAGTTATGACTGAAACTCCGAAAGGTGTTCTGAAAAACTTATTATTTCGGCAACTTGTAGAAGATTTTTGTGTCCGATTTTCTTCCTCATTTTTAGCTGAATCTTTCTTCTTTTTTACCCAAGATAAAGTAACAATCTTTCCTCTAGCTTTCCATAGATTTCTCCTCCAATTCTTTCTTCCAAATTTCAACATTTAAATTTCTGAAATAATTCATTTAAGCTCAAAAAAAACTTGTCGAAACATTAAGAAAAATTTACTAAAAAGCACATCAATTATTATAAAATCCCAAATAAAACTAATAAATACATATGTAAAATAAGAGATTTAACAATACTTTTGATGCACAATCAATGGCGAGGATCGAGGGAAGGAAGCCTGTAGAAGAGAGTTTAGTCATTCCTCCGATCAGATTCTCATTTCCAAAGGCAGCATATGTCATACAACCTGATCCAGGACACGGGAGCTTTCTTCAGAAGATGGCATCTATGAGCATAAATATTGTGGAAAAGGAGGAAGTTCAGAGCATTGTTAAGAAGATTCAGTCAGGGAAAAGGGATGAAGAGCTACCACAACTGACCATCTATACCGTAGAGGAAGTCACCGCCCAGACATGCGTTCGGAAGTTAGCCAAGGGAGAGAAGTTCCAGAATTGGGAAACCCAAGAAGCTCCATTGGTTTTCAGAATGTAATGAACAATGTTTTCTACATTTGTTTTGGTTTGTTTTGTTTTAAGGCCTAACCGGCCAATCGGATTTTATCTTTGTTTGTTGTGAACTGCATTTTTATGAAGATCATGCATTTTTGTTCATCTCTTTTCTTATTTTTATTTTTGTGCATTTACACTCATTTTCCGCTTTCAGGAACCCTGAAAGCGGAACTTCCACAACACCACTTGCACTTTGCACTGAGAATGAATGGCCGAATTATAAAGAGCACATAATAGCTGTAGAAGAGGAAGATGGTGACGAAAGTAGTGTTAAAGAATTCACAAAATTATTAGAGCAACATGAACAGGTTTGGAAACCCGCTAAAGAGGAACTTGAAACCATAAATGTGGGTACGGAAGAAAGCCCAAGAGAACTCAAGGTAGGAACTTTGATAATGCAAAAGGAAAGAGAAGATTTGATTGCACTGCTTCGAGATTACACAGATGTTTTTGCTTGGTCCTATGAGGATATGCCCGGTCTAGATACAAATATTGTAGTCCATAGGCTACCATTGGAGGAGGGATGCAGACCGATTAAGCAAAAGTTAAGAAGAACGCACCCGGAAGTTTTGATCAAAGTAAAGGCGGAGATTGAAAAGCAATGGAATGCTGGTTTCTTAGAGGTGGTCAAATATCCACAATGGGTGTCTAACATAGTAGTGGTACCTAAAAAAGAGGGCAAGATTCGAGTCTGTGTGGACTTTAGGGATTTAAATCGGGCTAGCCCTAAAGATAATTTTCCTTTACCACATATAGACATGTTAGTTGATAATGCAGCTCAGTAGCTCAGTGTATTCCTTTATGGACGGTTTCTCGAGTTACAATCAGATAAAAATGGCGCCGGAAGATAAGGAGAAGACGACGTTTGTTACACCATGGGGGACTTTTTGCTATAAAGTCATGCCATTTGGGTTAAAGAATGCTGGTGCCACTTATCAAAGGGCTATGGTGACTTTGTTTCACGACATGATGCACAAGGAGATTGAAGTATACGTGGATGACATGATCGCTAAATCGGGAAAAGGAGAGAATCATGTCCAAATATTGAAGAAATATTTGACAGGTTAAGAAAATATCAATTGAGGCTTAACCCTGCAAAGTGTTCATTTGGGGTGAAGTCTGGGAAGTTGCTGGGATTTGTGGTAAGTGACAAAGGAATAGAAGTAGATCCGGAAAAAGTAAAGGCTATTCAGGGTATGCCAGCTCCGAAGACTGAGAAGGAAGTAAGGGGATTTTTGGGAAGGTTAAATTACATTGCTCGATTCATATCCCAATTAACCACAACCTGCGATCCTATTTTCCATTTGTTGAGAAAGAAGAATCCTGGCATTTGGAACACAGAATGTGAAGAAGCGTTTGAGAAAATCAAGCAGTACTTGCTTAAACCACCTCTACTGGTTCCCCCTGTACCAAAAAGGCCATTGATTTTATACTTAACAGTGACCGAAACAGCGATGGGATGTGTGCTTGGGCAACAGGATGAATCGGGAAGGAAGGAAAAGGCCATTTACTATTTAAGCAAGAAATTCACGGAGTGTGAGTCTAGATATACTATGATTGAGAAGTTGTGTTGTGCATTAGCATGGGCTGCAAAAAGGTTGCGACAGTATATGTTGTATCATACCACATGGCTAATTTCTAAATTAGACCCGTTGAAGTACATCTGTGAAAAGCCCTATTTATCCAGCCGAATCGCCAGGTGGCAAGTTCTGCTATCTGAATATGATATAGTGTATATGACAAGGAAAGCGGTGAAAGGGAGTGTCATCGCTGATCACCTAGCGGACCATGCTATGGAGGATTATGAGCCGTTAGACTTTGATTTTCCTGATGAGGATGTGTTTTCAGTAGAAGAAGGAAAACCCGGATGGTGGACTATGTACTTTGATGGTGCTGTGAACATATGTGGTAACGGAGCCGGGGCAGTGATAATATCTCCTGACAAGAAGCAATACCCGGTGTCAACCAAACTGCAATTCGGGTGCACTAATAACACAGCCGAGTATGAGGCCTGTATTCTTGGTTTAGAGACTGCATTGGAGTTGAACGTAAAGAAGATAGATGTATATGGAGACTCGATGCTAATTATTTGTCAAGTGAAGGGAGAATGGCAAACCAAGGAAGAAAAGCTAATACCCTACCAGGAGTACCTATCTAAGTTGGCTGAAGAGTTTGAGGAAATAGAGTTCACCCATCTAGGAAGGGAAGGAAATCAGTTTGCAGATGCTTTAGCTACTCTAGCTTCTATGGCTAGAATAGACTTTGGGCAAAGCTTACAGCCGATACATATCGACATCAGAAATAATCCGTCGCATTGTTGCTCAGTTGAAGAAGAAATAGATGGAAACCCTTGGTACTATGATATCAAGAACTTCATCCAAAAACAGACTTATCCCCAGGAGCATCCAACACCGAAAAGAAGACCTTGAGAAGACTGACAATGGATTTTTACCTTGATGGAGAAGCTTTATATAAGAGGTCATCTGATGGGACTTTGCTGAGATGCCTAGATGGGGTTGAAGCTAGAAACGCATTGCGAGAAGTGCATGAAGGGATCTGCTCGACCCATGCTAGTGGACATATGATGGCGAGGAAAATACAAAGAGCTGGTTACTTTTGGATGACATTAGAGAAGGATTGCATTGACTATGTCCGCAAATGTCACAAGTGTCAGATCTATGGGGACAAAATGAATGCCCCTCCAATACCTCTATTTAATTTGTTATCTCCGTGGCCTTTTGCAATGTGGGGGATCGATGTGATTGGACCTATCAACCCAAAAGCCAAGCAATGGTCACGAGTTCATCCTCGTGGCAATTGACTACTTCACAAAATGGGTAGAGGTCGGGTCATTTGCTCATGTAACACGTAAGGTGGTGAAGAGGTTCATTGAGAGAGATCTGATATGTCGGTATGGGCCACCAGAAAAGATTATAACCGATAATGCCCAAAACTTCAATGGGAAGTTGATAACAGAACTTTGTGCTAAATGGAAGATCAAACATTCAAATTCCTCTCCTTATAGGCCCAAGATGAATGGTGCTGTAGAAGTCGCTAACAAGAACGTCAAGAAGATTGTTCGGAAGATGGTAGTCACCTATAAGGATTGGCATGAAATGTTGCCATTTGCTCTTCATGCATACCGTCATCGCAGATTCGGACCTCAACAGAGCCACTCCATACATGTTGGTGTATGGGATGGAGGCGGTAATGCCTTTAGAGGTAGAAATCCCATCACTAAGAGTCTTGATAGACTCCGAACTAGATGAAGCAGAATGGGCAAAGGTCGGATATGAGCAATTGAATTTGATCAGTGAAAAGAGGTTAGCCGCAATCTGTCATCATCAATTATACCAAGGAAGGATGGCCAAAGCATATGATAAGAAAGTCCGACCTCGAAAATTCCACGAAGGCGATTTGGTGTTAAAGAAGATATTATTTGTACCAGGACAAGATCAGAGTAAATGGGCCCCAAATTATGAAGGCCCATATGTGGTGAAGAAGTCATTCTCAGGAGGAGCTTTGCTATTATCTAGAATGGATGGAGAAGATCTAGCTAGGCCTGTGAATTCTGACTCTGTAAAGAAATATTATGCCTGATATGTTGTAACCTTCCTCAATAGATAAAATTCGGCCATGAATTCTTGCTGCAAGAAATCTTTTCCAAAGCATATGATTTTATAATATTTATTTGCGTTCTATCATTTATTTTTGATATATTTTGTGCACCACGCTGGGGGCAAAATTATTTAAATAGTGATTTGCTTTAAAAGTGTCCATTTACAAATAAAACCATGTTTTGAAATTTTTTTCAATTATATATCGTTTTGAGTTTTGAAACATGAGTAAAAAAAATAATAATAATGGAGCGGGAAAGGGTCCTGTGTGGAACAAAGGAGTCTCGCCGCCAAGCGTAAAGATTTGGCATGGGGAACACATCCTATGAAGGAGGGCCACCACGAAGAGAGGGGGGACCTATGTTTCCAAAAGAGGTAACAAAGCATGCATATTATTGTCATAACACTAACCTGACAGGAAAATTGTGGTGAAAGCTGATGCAATTTCGAGTCATGAAAGATATGAAGAAACAAGATCTCAAGTCGACAAACCATGGTAAATGAATTGAGAATCGATGTTGTTTCGTTCCTCGAGCCGGGTCGGTCACCCATAAAAATGAGACCAGGAGATGCGGGTCGGTCACCCAATAAAATGAGACCATGATATCCGGGTCGGTCACCCATAAAAATGAGACCAGGAGATGCGGGTCGGTCACCCATAAAAATGAGACCATGATATCCGGGTCGGTCACCCATAAAAATGAGACCATGACATCCGGGTCGGTCACCCATAAAAATGAGACCATGAGATGCGGGTCGGTCACCCATAAAAATGAGACCATGATGCGGGTCGGTCACCCATAAAAATGAGACCATGATATCCGGGTCGGTCACCCATAAAAATGAGACCACGATATCCGGGTCGGTCACCCATAAAAATGAGACCATGATATCCGGGTCGGTCACCCATAAAAATGAGACCATGACATCCGGGTCGGTCACCCATAAAAATGAGACCTTTCTAACTCGGGTCGGTCACCCAGAAAAATGAGACCTCACTAACTCGGGTCGGTCACCCAGAAAAATGAGACCTCACTAACGAGGGTCTGGTCACCCGTAAAAATGAGACCTCACTAACTCCGGTCTGGTCACCCAGAAAAATGAGACCACACTAACTCGGGTCGGTCACCCATAAAAATGAGACCTCACTAACCAGGGTCGGTCACCCAGAAAAATGAGACCTCTCTAACTCCGGTCGGTCACCCATAAAAACGAGACCTCACTAACCCGGGTCGGTCACCCAGAAAAATGAGACCTCACTAACTCGGGTCGGTCACCCAGAAAAATGAGACCTTTCTAACTAGGGTCGGTCACCCAGAAAAATGAGACCTCTTTCCTTTCTAAGTTGGGGTGGTCACCCGTCATAATAAGACCCGGGTAAGTCATGCGTTGCAATGAGATAATTTTCGTGTTTTTCTTTACAACACTTACTAAGCTAAAGTCTTTTACAAAGACTTGAGTCGTAAGCATTGTAAAGAAGGGGGCAACTGTTGTAACCCAATTTTGGGTCATGCCCCAAAACTATCAGAAAATAACAAAAAAAATAAAAATAAAATGGGGATGGTGTCGGTAAAAGATCAAGTTAAAATTTTGAACATTTTTGGAAAAAATCGATTGTACCCTTTTTGTGCCCAGAAATGAAAAACGCGGATCCAAAGCTAAAGTAATTTATTATGAGATAAATTCGCGTATAGATTAAGTCATAAAATATAATTATATTTTTATGGACCGATTTGATACAGTCGTGGGTTAATATAATTATATTCAGGAATTAATTTAGGTCCAGTTGAGGGGTTTAATTAAGCTTGACGACTTAGTTATACTTTAAATTGATCAAATTAATTTTATTAAAGGCTTAGTTAATAAGAAATCAAATGCTCAAATTTAATTCGGGCTCAATTGAGGATATTTGAATTTTCGGAAATCAATTTGAATTTTTTTCAAGCCAATTAAGCGAAATCGGGGACCTAATTGAACAAATGGAGAGTTTATGTTGGAACGGGAAATCATATTGCACAAATAAAAATCGAGGATCAAAGTAAAAAGGTGCGCAAAATTTAAAGTTAACTTTGATTTTTTTTCCAAGGACATAATTGCACAAAATCATAAATTTAAGTTCAATTAAGGGTGCAATTGGAGGAGTAACAAATGGAAGGACCAAATTGTATTTCACACCCAAAAGCAACAAAACTTGAGCCACTCAAACACCCCACTTTGGAGACAAAACTCTCAACCATCCACATGGGATTTTGGAGTTAAAAGACAAAGACATTGAGCTACCCATTTTTTTTTCTTGAGCCATGAAAAACCCATGTTTTGAGGAAAAAGACTGTTTGTTTTATACCTGTCGGATAAAAAGAAAAAAGGAGAGATTTCGGGATTTTTCTGTTTTTTTCGTCTTTGAGACCCCGGGGCTCCGGGATACATGGGGGTGTTTCTTTTTCAAAAATTTGTTGGTTTTCTTTTTTGAGTGCCGGTTTTGGCTGAAATAAAAAGGTAAGGAGGAAGAAAATAAGAAAAAAAACGGAGCTCGATCTCTCTCTAGGCTCGACATCTCCCGGACGGCAACCAGGGTCTCATCTTCCCTCTCGGCACGCTCTCCCTCTGGCTATCGGCAAAACACAAGAAAAACACCACAAAGAAACTAACTTTCATCTGGCCGTTGGTAACATCCTGAGAACCATCGTCTCATCCACTCCCTCGACCTCTGTTTTGCCCTCACCCTCTCTCAAAAACCAGCTACTTTGGTTCTCTCCTTCGGCCCCTCCGTCAGTAAAAAACAGACCACAGATTCCTCTCCTTCTTTTCCTCTAAACTTAGCTATTTCGGCTACCACATTGGCTCATCAAGAGCTGACTAATCATCACCATAAACAGCCTCTCTCTCTCCTCTTCGTCTCCCCTATTCTCGGCCCTCTCCTCTCTCTAAAACCAGGCGGACTGGTTCGTCCCCCTCTCCCTCTCGGTTGAAGGACACAAGTCCACCGTAGACCGCCTGGTCCCCCTCCTGACCACCACCTGCGTCATCCTCACCACTCCAGCAACCAAGGCAGCCATCTCCGACGAAGAAAACCGAGCAGCAACCCCTACAGACGCCACCAGCCCGTCGCCTTCAAGCTCCATTTCCGGCGACCTCAGGCCACCATTTCCGATTCCAACACGTCAGGAAGAACCCCCTCGACGTCCTCTACACTAAGGTATCAACAGAATCCCCGTTAATTGTACTTGAAAAAATCGATATTTCCTGTTCATCTTCTCTGTGTTTAGCCCCGGTTACTGTAGCTACCGGGTCGGGTCGGGCTTGTTCCAGGCCGGACCGCTGAAATTATGCAGGCGAGGGCCCGGACCGACAACGTCTGGGCCACGGCCCGGACCGACAACGTCCGGGCCACGGCCAGACTGAGACAACGTCGGGCCACGGCCCAGGCAGAGACCGTCTGGGCCACGGCCTGCATCGAGACTGTGGAGGTCGGTGACGACCAGCAGTGCAAGTCTGGCGACCAGATGGAAAGGAGTGAAGTGGCAGCCACACCACCCGAATATAATATATATATAATAATATAATAATATAATAGAATAATATAAAAAATAATAAAAATAATAAAAAATATAAAAAAATATATAAAAACACAAAAATATTTTTATTTTTTATACAAAAAATCTAAAAAATGTATTATTTTTCTTGCATAAGGCCAATACACTAGCATATTTTTAAAAAATTGTTTTCTTAAAGAAATATATATATTATCTTAGTTTTTGGAAAAAAATGAGTTTTAGCATGGATTTTTCTAAAAGAAAAATCATATCTTGCATTTTGAGATTTTACAACATGTTTGTAAAATCCAAAGGGTATTGGCCAATATTCAAAAAAATACAAAAAAAACTTTTCGGTGATTTATATTATTTTTTCGGAGTTTGGATAAATTCTATCCAAAATATTCGGTATAAATGATATATCTTTAACATGTAAATATTTTTATATATTTTAGCAATTATAAGACAAACAAAAACATCAAGCAGCTTACCTTAGGTAGGGCGTACTAGGGTGCTAAAACCTTCCCTTTACGCAACTGAGTCCCTTACCCTAGAATCTCTGAAAGACCAGTTATAGGTTTCCTAGTAACCATGATACTAGGTGGCGACTCCTTTTGTTATAAAAAATAAATAATCCCCCGACATTTAATAACCTTCCCCGCTCATGGGGATAAGTTGCCAAGACGCCGCTCCCAGCCTAATTTTTGGGGTGCGACAGTTGAGGTAAAAATAATTTCTTCGTCTTTTAATTTTTTGATGAATGAAAGATTATATTCGTCGGAAAGCAGGGGGCTCATGAACTGCTTCGAGCCAAACCCAGTAGAAGAAACACAGGAAACTAGCATACTATACAAATTAACTGAACATCCACAAACAACATTCCACCATTCTGAGCACGCAGCACTGTGACCATTTCATCCTTTAGCTGAGTCCATGAAATCAAAACAACGAACAAGTAAAATGATTGGACCAGATTCTCGTAATAATCAAATCCATTGGTAAATGAGAATTGTCTTATCAAATTCGAATATTGGATACATATGCAAGTGGTTGATGTCATAATAAATGTTGAGAAGAATATTCCACCACGACTGTTCCTTCACAAATCCAGAATGAAACGTATACCATAATTAAATTTGTAATGTCATAGCATAGAGGAAACAAAGTCTCAATCAAATTCTGTTGAAATAAATTCTAATAGAATCATGAGTTTCAATGGGGTCTTGGAGATTTAAGTTGAGATGAGTTTCAACGGGCTTGCTTTGATGGTCTGTGAATCAAATAATATATAGGAAGTGAATGAATCTTACATCCTTAAGATGCATTCAAACTCAATGAGTTCCTTTTCAAGATTCATCACAAACATTTGACCCCACATTGGCTTTAAGTCCACTAAGCTTTAAATGATTCAAGAAAAATGGTGTTCAATTTTATAACCCGTTGGAGAAGTTTTTGAACGTCAAACACAGCATTGAATACGTGCAATTTTCAAATTCAAGAAGATGGCTGAGACACAAAATGTTTAAGTGCCTGTCTTGGAAATAACAAAAGTGCAATAAATGGGAAAGAGGTTTGATTTGTTCGCTGTGGAATTTACAATTCCTTAATTCAAGAGTTGGAAAACGAATGCTGGATGATTGGTACACTTCATGAACTCGCCTTTCTTGACTTGGAAAATGAACAACGGTTGCAGGAGGGATTACCTTCTGAGCACGCAACAAGTAAAATGAAACTCAGATCAATCAAATCCATTGGTATTTGTGTTTTCTCTACTCCTTTTTTTATTATTAGATTTAAGAGGATGTTCCGATCGACAAACTTGCCATACTTGCTATAAACCAACTTGCGAGGTGTTTGAGAGAAAAAAAGAAGTTTGAGGGATCATAATTGCATGCGCTAGGAGTATTACTGGCAAGTATATTGGTAACAATTTGAGGTCTTGGTAGCCGAGAAAAAAAAGTCATTTATGGTTGAGGTAAGAGTAATTTCTTCGTCTTTAATTATATATATATATATGCTCCTTTATATATATACTAGACCATGCCCTTGCACTTTGCCGCGGGCGGCACAATTTTTTTTCAATGTAAAAAATATTAATTGTGTGTATTTTTATTATTATAATATAAATTTAGCTAAAATAATAAATCTGTATAAAAAATAAGTGAAGGGAAAAGGAAGCGAGTATTAATTTTAAAATGACTACTAATTTAAATTTAAAACTTAGGATTGAACCGATAAAAAAATCCCAACAAAAAACCTAAAAGAAAAACTAAAAGTATAGATGTATAAATACGAATAAAAATATATATTGTATAAGATTTTTTAAAAACTAAATGAATTAATATAATAAACCCTCGAATAATCAAATTAAAACTAAAACAAAAAGATGAATACATAAAGAAGAAGAAAAAGAGAAACAAAACACAAAATAAATGAACAAAGAGAAAAATGAGCAATATTAATAAAAAGAAATTCAAATAATTAAATTGCCCTGAAAAATTATTACAAAAAGCATAATATTTGTATAAAAACAATAAAAAATCAATTAATAAAAATACAAAATAAACATTAAAAAAATGAATTAATAACAAATAAAAATTAAAAGAATAAGGACCGAAATGAAAAATAACATATATTAAATTAATTCCAATTGAAGGATAAAATTAAAAAAATGGAGGACCAAAAATAAATAATGATACTTACTGTAATTTTTAAAAAATTAGAAGAAGAGGACTGAAATCAAACTTTGTATATATTAGCAATTTCAATTGGAGGACCAAATCAAAGAAATCAAAACATTCGTACCGGAATAATTGAAGGAATAAAAAATAAATACAAAATCAAAACTATAAGAACTGAAATAAAACTTTCTTATATAATCAGTTTTAATTGAAGGGCACAATTGAAAACAATAAAACTTTAATTTGCATAAATCAGTAATAAAAGCGAACTAAAAACCTTAGGGACCAAATGGAACTTCACACCAACATCGGGGACCTTATCTCGAATTTGGGGCGGCAGGAGATAGAAAAGCGACGCTGAGAGAAAACCGTCCGCCGCGGCTTAACCGGTCATCGGGGCGGGAACGCGCCGAGACGGAGGATAGAGGACCTCCGACGCATCCTCCGGACCGGTGGAAGTCAATTTTGGACAGCGGACGACTGACGTAACGCTGCCGACAAAGAGGAGCGTAAGAGGGGAACCTCGATGGCGCTGAGTCCGACACGCGCCAGTCGCCCGCGCGTAAAAATAATAAAATAATCAGTGAATTACCGTTATGCCCCTGACCCCACCCATAATTACAAAAATACCTGATGGGAAAGGACGGCCTGTCCCTGGTTCTGTGCGCTATTTTGTCGTCTTCAGGCCCTTTTACGTCTGCGCACTTGTGGCTAAAAAGTGAGAAAACTCGAGAGAGCCCCTGCAACTATGCACTATTTTGTCTTGTTTGGGGCCTTTAATCGGTAGTGCACTCGTTCACGAGCGGAAAAAACAAAAAAGGTAGACATACACCAGCGATGCACGGGACAAATTGCGAGTCCACGAGTGCATCCGAGTCACGAGCTACTGATAAAATCATGCACAGGAATTTCACGACGCGTTTTATATATATGTATAAAATGTTCACAACTTATTTTATTTATGCAACTTAAATGTCATGATTTTAAGAAACAAAAGCTAACGGGTCCTCTCAATTGCTATAATTATTCAACGTGTCGGCATTAAAAATATTATTGTTTTATCAACTTTGAATATTGCAAGGGGTTGATGTAAAATAAGTGTAAGTGTTGGAAATTGATACATAAATGATATGGTCAAAGATCAAGGAACCGAGAAAAAATATTTCCAAAATCCAAAAACAAAAATGAGAAACTCTATCATACATCTAATAAATTTAAGACATCAAAACAGTAAAAAAGATTGAGTATAAAATTGACTAAAGATATTTAAAAGACTGATTGGAATGAAAATCAAAAGAATTGATTTTTTATTTTAATGAATAAAGAAAATAATTTTTTTTTAATATTTGTAAAATTTAATAATTAATTTATTGAATCCATGAGAATTTGATCAATATCTCAATAATTCATAACTCTTAAGAATTAATTGTAAGAATAATGATATAAATATTGAACCTACAAGTAGGTTAATATTTAATATCTAGAACTAACCAAAAACTTCACGGAATTAATATGAGTTTTCACTAATTTTTAATTGAAATGTTTTTTAACCATAACACATAACATGAGTGGTGGGAAATCCATTCGTCTTCTATTAAAAAACATTTTGTTTTTGTTTTTTATGTCTCCTACTACTCCTTTTATATGCATAGACAATTGGGATGCCCCAGTCCGAAATACACAACAAATCTCGTGTTCTCCTGGTATCTACAAAATGTTTGTATGAAGATATCAATAACAAACCATGCATTGAAGCATGTCGACTTCTAAAAATATGAAATATAAATATAGAATTAACTTTTTTGTTTCCTTTTAGATATTGATAGCATAGCCGTGGAAATGAGAAACACAAGCTAATTGGTCCTCTCAATTGTTATAATTAATTGTCACAATGAGAAAACATTATTTCTTATTAGAAATTCACAAAAATACAATTAATGGGAGAGATGTTTGATTTGTTCGCTTTGGAATTTACAACTCCTTAATTTATGAGTTGGGAAATGAATGTTGAATGATAGGTATACTTCATGAACACGCCTTTCTTGACTTGGAAAATGAATAGTGGTTGCCTTGTAAGCACGCAGCACTGTGACCATGAGAGGTTTGATTTGCTCGTTGTGGAATTTACAGTTCCTTAATTAATTTTAGAGATGGAAAATGAATGATGGATGAGAGGTAGGTATACTTCATGAGCACGCGTTTCTTGACATGGAAAATGGATAGGAGGGATTACCTTTTGTTGAGTCCACGAAATCAAAACGAGGAGCAAGTAAAATGATTGGACCAGACTTCTCGGAAAATATCAAATTCATTGATAAATGAGAATTGTCTTGTCAGCTTCAAATATTGCGTGCATATGCAAGTGGTTGATGTCCAAATAAATTCCTTCACAAATACAGAATCAACATTAAGCATCATAGTCGTGGGATGTAAAACAAGGAAAAACTTGCAAAATGGCGAAGCGTCCTATCAAAGTCACCTCGATTGTAAGTGAATGTTCTGAGATATCAACAATTTTTGCTCTGAAGACGTCCACTAACCATATGATCTGAAGTTCGAATCAAATAAAAAGAGATCAGCTACCTGAAAGCACGGTGACTAATAAAATAAATGATCTTTGAACTGTAACACAATGGAGAACGACATTCTCAAAGAAAACTAGTTAATTCAATTGCTTAGCTTGATTACAATGGAGTAGCCATCAAAGGAATAATACATCAAACAGAATTTGAATAATGTACAATTTGTTTCCAAAGCTAAAACTAGTTACCAGATTATTACCTCAGCTCGAGTACTTGGATCAGCATTGAGTTTTATGAGCATCAGTTCACGTTCATGTTCTATGTTGGAAAATAATATAAATCATATTCCGAGACCTCACTTACAAGCTTAAGCTTTTAGGTGAGATAGTTCCTTAACATGGTATCAGAGCCTTGTTGACCCAACGATCACGAGTTCAAATCTTACAACTCTTACTCTATTTGATAAAAATCAAGCACATGGTAATGTGGAGTCAGTGCAAGTTTCAAGCCCAAAGAGCTTTTACTTGATGGGGTGTGTTGGATAATAATATAATCATATTCTAGGACCTCACTTACAAACTTAACCTTCTAGGTGAGATAGTTCCTTAACATTTTCCCTGGAGATATCTTCCACCTGATAAATCCAATCATAATTATTGGGAGAGAGGTTTGATTTGTTCGTTGGCTTTGTATTATATTGAGACTAGCTTGGCATGGAGCTGTTTATATTGTTTGGAGAAAAGGAATTCCAGAATATTCAACTATGGGAGTTCATTCCTGTTATGCATTGAGACTTGCTGTACCTTCTCAGGTTATGCATTGAGTTGAGTTGAGACTACACAATGACCAAATTGCTTTTCGCGGCTAAAAACGATCCTTCTTTGATGGTGGAAGTTCAATTAGTTTGGCTTGTTTCCTGTTTATGGGTTTGGCTCGTAACAGGTCATGAGACCCTGCTTGATTGCTTTCAGATGGCTAATAGAATTTAACCTCAGAAAATAGAGCTTCTAGAATCTCCTTGCACAATTTCAGCTTGATGATCGAAAATTATAATTGTTAACATGTGCTAGGGGAAAATCTCTTGCACTATAATGTTTATTTTTGCATGCATATATAAATATTAATTTTTGCATAACATTTAATTACATTACAGGTTACTTGAACAAACCAGGGACTTAGACAGGTTTCAGGGACACTACTGATGCAAATAAGCAAGCTACAATATTTAGGCCCGTTTGTTTGCTTTGGAAAGTAGTTTCCTTTGGAAAGTGAATTCAAGGAAAGTGAATTCCGGAGAAAGTGAATTCCGATGTTTGGTAGTGTTATGGAAAACACTTTCCAGTGTTTGTTTGTGTTATGGAAAATGAACTGGAAAATAATTTAATAATAAATTATTAATTTTTTAAATTTTATCCCATGTATATTAAATATTTAATATAAAATATTTAATCACTTTAAATAAAAAAAATGAAATCAAATAAGTATAATGATGATTTTTTTTTATTATATCCTATATTCATACATAGCTTATTTTATAAAATATTACAATATATATCATATGATATTATAGAGAAATAAACTTGTTAAATATTTTGTAAGTAAAAATTATTTAATTTGAAAAGCTTAAAATAATTTGTTTTTTCATATTAAGAAAGCCAAATTAGTTTATGTTGTGAGTTATATGTTTGGGTTTTTGTTTTTGGTTTGAAGTATTTTTGAAAAGATAAATAGATACGACAATATTTTGATGGGTATTTTAGATAAAAATAAATAAATTGGGTAAAGGCAATTATCCCTTTAATATCTATAAAGTAAACATCAAGAAATAAATATTTATACCTTACATGAAGAAATAAATAGTCTTGCATAAATATAAAGTGTCGAAGTCATTGACATACATATTAGTTCAAATTACAAACTTAAATATAGAATTCTCCGAATTAAACAACTAAACATACTTAAATGATAAAAAACATAGTCTGAAACCAAACTTTGAACAATTACAAACCATCTTAGGGAGCAGGCCTGTTGTAGTGTGTGGTGACAAAGTTTTGAACCCAAAATTTCCTCAAATCTGCCTTTTTTACCAGAAATGCTTTTGCCAGCATTTCATTTTGGACCAAATAATCAAATGCACACACAAGAGTTATCTCATCAAAGCCTTCAACTTCCATCACTGCCTCATACAACGCACTAACATCAAGTTGATTTTTGTTGATACTTTGAATTGCACATACTACATCTCCAATCTGTTTAGACAACTTGTCAACATTATCATTTTCATTCATGCAGTTTCTCTTTCTATGTTGTTTCTTTTGTGTAGCAGAGGAAGATGCTCCTTTTCCCTTTGAAGTTTCTTCATATTCAACTTCATTTTCCATGGAAATTGAATGAACTTCAGTGTTCTCTTTCAAGTTGACATCAGCAAATGATTTGGCAAAATTTCCAGTTGCCATGTCTTTTCCAACAACAATTGTCATTACATCATACAAATCAAGTTTTTTGTTCAGATACTTGTCATGATTGGGATGTGCCTGTTCATAACGTATAGAATATGCAATTTTTTTAGTTCATTGTATAACATTGTAGAAACAAAAGTAAATATAAAAATTACAAAGAGTATAATATTTATCATACCTTCACTTCTTCATCATACACATCTTTCGAAACTGTAATCATCTTCAAACAATCATCCCAGCCAAAACCACTTTTACCTTTCAGAGTGGTTATTATTCCCCATTCTTTTTTCACAGTCTTGAGATGATTTTCCACATGTTTAGGCTCGCATTGCACATTGAACATTGCACTTATTTATGTAGCCACCTTAACAAAAAATTCTGCTTTAAAGGTGGAAGAAGGTTTGTTTCCTTTAAGTGCCTCATCAGCTAATAACTCAAGCAACATGTTAGACATGGGCTTAGTCCATTTGAAATGTTTGCCCTTGCCTTTGCATTTTCCATCCTGTGTTAAACTCATTTCTACAAAAAAGAAATTACAAAATTTATACAAAATCATACAATAGTTCGATTTAATACATTTCATATACATTTCATACAAAATCATACAATATTTAAGCAAGACATAAGAAAAACAAAAACATATAATTAACACTCAATTACAAGTTTTTTTTAGTGTTATAATCATTCCACATAGTTGAGGCAATCATGTCTCTCTTTGATATCCACTCCCTATTCTCTTCCCTTTCCTCCCGTTGACTTAAGTACATTGTTCGTCTACTTGGTTCACTATCCGGACATATTTCTTCCATAAGAAAGTCATAAGGATCAACCCCCATTATGTGATTATGAATAATACAACATGCAAGCACAACTTCTACTTGTGTTTCATATGACCAAAAAGATTTTCCATCAATTGCTCTAAAACGACTCTTCAAAATACCAAACCCTCGCTCAATCACGGTTCTCAATGAAGAGTGTCGAAGATTAAATAGCTCCTTTTCATTTTCTGGTGCACGGTCTGTAAAATCATTCAAGTGATATCGAACTCCACGAAAAGGAGAAATGACTCCTTTTCAAATACCGTAACCAGCATCACCAAGATAATATTTCCCTACAATTTAAAAACAAACCTATTACTATCTTTATATAGTAAGACATTTGATATGTTTATGCATATAATGCATACTTTATTATATACCTTCTGGAATTTTAAAACCATTAGATCTTGATAATGCATCAGCTAAAACCCGTGAATCATGGGCACTTCCTTCCGACCGACTAAAACATATAAAAACTTCAAATCAAAAGTTATAGCTGCTAAAACATTTTATGTTGTTCCTTCCTTTTGTCCTCGAAACTTTCCTTGAATCTCAACAGGAACATTTGCAGGAACATGGGTACCATCAATTGCTCCCACACAATCCTATATAAACATGACAACATAAATTATAAACTTTTCTTAATGTAATTAATCAATTCATTAAAATATTGGTATTGTGTTCATACCTTAAAATAAGGATAGAATCTTGTATTATTCATTATCTCTGCTGGAACTGTATCCTCTGGATCTTTAATAAGGTGTTTGTACAACTTTAGAATTGCTTTTAAGACAATTCTAAAGTAACGATGGATAGTTTCAACAGACCTATAATATCTACCACTAACAACCCTAAATCTTTGGTTATGGCCTACAATTTGTAAGAAAACAATTACTTGCTCCCTAATAGACATATTTTGAGTTGCTTGTAATAGGTTACGGCTTGTGAGAAGATCACACATTCTATGTAATACAATAGGTTTCATACGAATTTGTTCAACGCAATGTCGATCACCTCGATTCAAAATGCTGTCAATATAGAATTCACGTTGAGCAATTGCATTTATACGTGGTTCTCTTGGTATATAAATTCTATTTATTTCTTCTTCTTTATAATATTCCCCTGCAGCTATCACAGCAACAGCTGCTCCCATGCATACTTCATTAATTATTTTACTATCCATAACATGAAAGTGTAGTTTTCTGATAACAACACCTAAACATATAGGGAAATCAATATTATAAGAAAAACATATCAAATATTTTCACAATCAATACAATGAATAAAGAAATTCAGCTATGTTGGACAAGATATGTTAATATAATGCAAGACACTCACCATCAATGGCACCTAAATCTCCCATTCGTCCATGTATTCCCATTATTTCATTAGATTCCTTGGCATGCAAAATTGCTTTCAATACTGATCCCTGACTCTTTTCCGTATCAATAATTGTCTTAAGTTCAGCAACCTTCTGTCTTGCAGCTTGTTCAAGAGGAATAAGCTCTTAATGAGACCAAGCAGTCTCTGTTTTATTGTTATAGGGTCAATGAGACCAAGCAGTATATCTATACTTGATTGAGACCGAAGAGTATACATGATTTGTATTAAATATTTTTTATAATATTTAGGTTTCTTAGAAAACAGAGTATACTGATATCTAAGGGTTCATGTAATCTAGACATTTTTGTTTTTAAATGTTTGTTTTCTAGGTGCTATATGAGCTATCTGAGACATGGCTTAATCAATCACAAAGCATACACACACACACTTATCTGAATATGGAATTGGAAAAAATAGCCGATATAGATTATTTCATGTTGAATCTGCTACTTGTTCCCTTGCAGATATTGAGATTTTGTAAGGCATTTAAGAATTCAACCATCCAAGCTTCATTTAGTCATTTTGCAGAAGCCTTGACCAAGTCAAGCTCACATTGTTTCCTGAATTTTAGTGTTTCATTTGCTTCATTTCAGAGTTCAACTATATCATAGTAATGTTCAACAGAAATGAATTTCTGTACTGTTCTTGCTGTTTCCATGATTGCAGATGTGGCACTAAATATTTTGTTTGTATAAATTTGATCCTAATGTCACAGATGCAAGGGATATAATTAGTCCTGTTTTCCTTCAATTTATGATGTTGATTTACATCATTTGACTGCTTATAAACTGGCTTAGATAACTAGATTATGCTCTTCATGTTCAATTCTGTTTCTTTTCATTTCTTAGATTTACAATCTTTTTTTAAATCTTTTTTCTCATTGTATCACTTTATAGTGCATAGGATGATTATTGGAGTTTTATGCTATATTATTATCTAGTCCATTTAATGACTGATAAAAATTGAAAATTTAGACCAATGAAGTTGTAATTAGATTTAAACCAGCTAATTTTTGCTAATTTGTGATTATCCGGCAGGTAATCGAGGATTCATTTCTCGATGATGACTTCTTGAGCTGGGGATCTTGGTAAAATAGATGAAGATGGTTACTACATCATTTTGAAGATTAGTGCATTCTCACTCTACGGTTGTTGATTTTGAAGTGGATGTTCTTAAAGATGATTGAATACTTAAAATGTTGTGAATGTCGGAATGTGTGCATGTCTTTTCCTGTTTTCCTTATAGCTTCCATGTACATGTTTTCCATTTCTTTTTGGCCATGAGGCATGCCCTTAATGTACTGAGACTTGGAAGAGGTTGGAAATATTTTTATTCTTGTCCGTGTTTTATCTTTCCTTCATTTTTCCAAGAATCAAACACAATGTACATAAGCATATAGTATTGTTGAGTTGTATGAGTCAGATGCAAATATTCAAGAAATCTATGCCATTCACATGCACATCCATGATTAACAAGCATGCACTTAAGAATTCAGATCAACACCATCATTTTGTTTCCTCAGTTAATACTGCAATTTGTATTAACTTGAGAAAAGAAAAGACATTACACAAAATTACAGCCACGAAATTCTTATTCTCAGAATAACAAGCACAAAATCACGAACAAAACCCAATCAACCACAAAATCACCACAGGGGAGCATAAAAAAAATCATTAACATCCAATTTTCTCCCAAACCAAATGCAGGCATAAAGCTCAAAAATTAATGAAATTAATTACAATGAATAAAACCCAAATTACTTACCTTTTTTGAGAGGGAAGACACGACCGCTTTCGGGTGAGCAGATCGAGAGAGCCGAGATCCGAGAGACGAGAGGACAAGGACACAGCTGCGAGGCAAGCTGGGTTTTTGACAACTGTGAGAGATGAGATGGGTTTTGTAAGCAAAGGGTGTTGGAGTTCATTGATGAGAGGAGTCGAGAGGCGACGGGAGCAGAGATTTGTGTTATGGAGTCGAGAGGCGAGAGGAGCGAGAGATGAGTGACGGGAGGCGAGAGGATGAGAGGGAGTCCAGAGGCGAGAGGGAGACTAGATGAGTGACTGGCAGAGGCGAGAGGATGAGAGGAGTCCAGATGAGTGATTGGGAGGCGAGAGTTTGACAAATCTGGTGTAGGGAAAGAGACGAGATGAGGGAAAGATGAGCAGACGAGGAGGGAAAGTGTTTTCCTTAGCAGATGAGGGAAAGTGTTTTCCTTTATTTTATGAGAGGAAAACACTTTCCAAAAATGAAAGCAATTTTAAGAGTTGACCGGAATCTAAGGAAAACACTTTCTTTTTTACTACTTTTCTTAAATGTTACCAAACATGGGAAAGTGAGGAAACTGAATTCCAGGAATTCAGTTTCCTTGAAACAAACATGGCCTTAGACTCCATTCCTGATTTCCTATATTCACTTCGAAGTCGTCTAGACTCTACAGGGCAAGAACCTTCTCGTAGGATAGCTATCCATGCCTACCAAGAAAATTGGCCTTAGTTCGATTCAATTCAGCTACAGCACTGTTAATATCCATTCTCTCTCGTGGAAAGTTTTCGGAGAAAAATAATCCTATCTCGCAAATTGAAATCAAACACTCCACGATTTGATCAGATTCTATCAGAAGTTTTGGGTCCGCGACATCAACTACACGGTCAGGTAACGCCATTTTAACGTAACTGTGAAGGTCTAGTCCATCTTTAAACATGCTATCTGTAGGTCTCTTTCCGGTAATCATCTCCAGCAGTAGGATGCCATAGCTGTATACATCCCCGGAAGTTGACACCTTGCTTCCGATGCCATACTCTGCAGTCAGTTTGTTTGAATGGTTAAGTAATCAGAGGTGTTTATGACTTTGGAGAAAAAAGAAAATTTCTAGTGTTGTATGTTACCTGGAGCAGCATAGCCGACGCTGCCTTTCAATCCATTAGAGCTTGTCTGACCTGAATATGCTTCAGGAAGGAACTTTAACAACCCAAAGTCCCCAACATGAGCAGTCAAATCTCCATCGAGAAGAACATTGCTAGGCTTGAGATCACAGTGTGCAATAGGCGTTTCGCATTGGTTGTGCAAGTAGTCGAGCGCATTAGCCACATCAATTGCAATGCTTATCCTCTGAATGAGATTAAGATTTTTTGGCTCATACACTTCCTGATCCAATGCATGGATTGGATGCAACCATTCTTCTAGACTTCCATTCATCATGAACTCATAAACAAGAGCTTTGAAGTCATTGCCTTGAA
The DNA here is from genome assembly GCA_032356905.1 of Salix exigua. Lineage (NCBI taxonomy): Eukaryota > Viridiplantae > Streptophyta > Magnoliopsida > Malpighiales > Salicaceae > Salix > Salix exigua. The sequence goes on along the minus strand of JAVHLS010000030.1, from coordinate 6,710 downwards.
AATCAACGCCAGCATATGCGCATAACACTTTGACAAGATTTCGGTGCCTGATCCTTAACAAGGATGCACATTCTCTCATGAAGCTCTTGGAAGCTCCTTCGCGTAGCAAGTTGAATACTTTCACAGCAACAATCACTCCATCAAATGCGAAAACTCCTTTATACACAGACCCAAAACTACCAGCACCGATTAAATTGTCAGAAGAGAATCCATTGGTTGCTTGAAGTAGGTCTTTGTAGGCTATTCTTGGGAATAGCACTCCACATAACAGCTCTGAAGTGGCCTCATCATTTTTTATTTTTCTCGATGGTTTTTTCAAGCAGAAAAAAAATAAAATAGATGTGATGAAGATTAATCCAAAAAAGCCACAGGGAATTGCGACCATCAATATCAGCTTGGTAGAAGATTCTGGCTTTGTTGACTTGGATCTGCATGTGGGCAGATTCAACTGATGTATTCCTCCACAAAGATTCTTGTTCCATGCAATTGAAACAGCACTTGTATTCTCAAAGACACCGTGCATGGGCACCTCACCTTCAAGGTCATTAAATGACAGGTCCAAACTCTGCAACAACTTGAAATCTCCTAAAAACTTGGGAATTTGGCCAGTCAAGTTGTTGTGAGAGAGATTAAGATCTTGAAGTGCTCTCAAAGATCCCAAAGACTCGGGAATGGCGCCTTGAAAGAAGTTTCCATCCAAATGCAAGTGTTCCAAACTCTTGCAACTTCCCAGACTTGAGGGGATTTCCCCAGTCAAGTTGTTTTTAGAGAAGTCCATGTGTCCAAGATTCACTAACTTGTCCACTTCGTAGGGAAGGGAACCAGTCAGCTGATTTTCAGACAGGACCAAAAATTTTGACAAGGATGAAATGCTAAGGACCTCTTTTGGTATGGGACCACTGAGATTGTTCTGGGAGAGATCCAAGAGCAACAATTTCTGGCAGTTTCCAAGGCTTGGAGGGATGCTTCCCTGTAGATTATTTTCATCAAAATGAATTTGGATCAACGAGGTGATGTTCCCTAAAGAAGAAGGGATGCTCCCTGATAATTTGTTTCCTTTAAGAGAGAATTCAACTAAATTTTGTAATTTACCAATAGAATTTGGTATGCTGCCAGTCAACAGATTGCTCTCTAAAGCGAAAGTATTCAAGCTTACGAGATTTCCAATGCCTTCAGGAATGCTTCCTCGGATATGATTGCTTCCGAATGTCATCTTCTTGAGCTTTGTTGAGAAGTTGCTAATTATATCAGGCAGCACCCCTCCAAAATTGTTTTCATTTATAGACAATTTTTCCAACTTGCTGCTGTTTGAGAGGGTGTAGAGAAAGGACAAATCATCATCCTCACCATTTCCAAGCCCAATCGCTTGCATTGAAAGAACCCTAAGGTTAGGCATGCTTGCTAAAGTGGGAACTTTTCCGGTGAATTCATTGTGTGAAAGATAAATATCAGTAAGTCTTGTGGCGTTTGAGAACGTTGCTGGAATTAGCCCGCTTAATCGATTGAAGTGAATGGCAAGATATAGGAGGTTTGGAAGAGTTAAGCCTATATTTGGAGGAAGTGTGCCATGAAATTGGTTACGATGCAAAGATAAATGAATGAGAGAAGAAATATTGTATAGGGAGAGAGGGATTGTACCACTCATATGATTTGAACCGAGTGAAAAGAAGTTTAACGTTTTCAGTTTCCCAATACTATTAGGAATACCCCCTTTCAAATTATTGGTTGTTCCATCAATTTTAATTATAGATGAAAGATTTGCGAAAGAGAGTGGAATCATTCCATCTATATGATTGTTTCTAAAACTAAATACCTGAAGCTTTGGTAATGATCCAAGTCCTGCGGGAAGGTTGCCGGTAAGATTGTTTCCCTCTAAATTAAGGCTCAGAAGGTTCGAGCAATAAGAAATGTTAGCTGGGATTTCACCACTGAACGAGTTGTTCCCAAGGATCAGTGTCTGTAGCCGAACCAAGCTACCTAGTTCCTGGGGGATATCATCAGAGAAACTGTTGTTTTCCAACCTTAGTAGCATAAGAAAACTCAAGTTCCCAATGTAGGGAGATAGGTTGCCCACCAGTTGGCTGGAGTGTAGGTCAAGCTCTGTGACCCTCTGACCCTGTCCTCCACATGTCACTCCTGACCACTGGCAGAAGTGTAGAGAATCGTTCCACGAGCTTAGTTTTGTAGCGGGGTCTGAAATTTGAGCCTTGAAAGCTAGTAGAGAGAGTTTGTCTGTCTCACTCTCTCCTCTAGCTAGTGAGAAGGAGAAAGAGTGATGAATTATTTGCAAGAAAAGAAACCACAATATGCATGAACTCATCTTGCTTGGAAGCTTGAGTTTCAATGGGGTCTTGGAGATTTAAGTTGAGATGAGTTTCAACGGGCTTGCTTTGATGGTCTGTGAATCAAATAATATATAGGAAGTGAATGAATCTTACATCCTTAAGATGCATTCAGACTCAATGAGTTCCTTTTCAAGATTCATCACAAACATTTGACCCTACATTGGCTTTAAGTCCACTAAGCTTTAAATGATTCAAGAAAAATGGTGTTCATGACTTTCCATTTTCATAACCCGACATTGAATACGTGCAATTTTCAAAGATGTTTGAGACTATGAATGCTCAATAAGTGGCTTAGAGTTTGTTAAAAACTAGTTTTGATTGAGATCAAAATATTAGCATCCTAAATAAAAGAATTGATTTTTTTATTTTAAAGAATAAAGAAAATAATATATTTGCTTTTTATTTTTGTAAAATTTAATAACTTATTCAATCCATGAGAATTGGAGCAATATCTCAATAATTCATAATGTTAACTCTTGAGAATTAATTGTAAGAATTATGATATAAAGATTGAACCTACAGGTAGGATAATATTTAATATTACAACTGACCAAAAGCTTCACATATTTAATATGAGTGTTCACTCATTTTTAATTACCATAACACATGAGTGGTTGTGAAGATGGAGAGGGTTAGCTAGCTGGTTTGATATATACTCACAGCTCAAAATATAGAATACATTATACGAGACACAAAATGTTTTAAGTGCCTGTTTTTGGAAATAATAGAAGAGCGATTATTGGGAGAGAGGTTTGATTTGTTCGTTGTGGAATTTACAACTCCTTAATTTAAGAGTTGGAAAATGAATGTTGGATGATATGTAGGTATACTTCATGAATACGCCTTTCGCTAATCTTTGAAAGGTATGCGGAAAAAAACATTTTCTTTTCATTTTTTCCGTCTCCTACTACTCCTTTTTATATGGACACACAATTTGGGATGCCCCAGACCAAAATACACAATAAATCTAGAGGTCTCCTGGTATCTACAAAATGTTTAAGGATTCAATTTCTAATATTTGTATGAAGATATCAATAACAAACCATGCATTGAAGCATGTCAACTTCTAAAAATATGAAATATAAATATAGAATTAACTCTTCTCTTTTTGTCTCCATTTAATATTGATAGTATAACATTGGCAATGAGAAACAAAAGCTAATTGGTCGTCTCAATTGTTATAATTAATTGCCACAATGAGAAAACATTATTTTCTTATCAGAAATTGACAAAAATGCAATTAATGGGAGAGAGGTTTGATTTGTTCGCTGTGGAATTTACAGTTCCTTAATTAATTAAAGATATGGAAAATGAATGCTAGATGATATGCAGGAATACTTCATGAACACGCGTTTCTTGACTTGGAAAATGAATAGGAAGGATTACCCACGCAGAGACCGAAATCACAGGTAAACAGATTGGACCAGACTTCTCACAAAATATCAAATCCATTGGTAAATGAGAATTGTCTTGTCAACTTCGAATATTGCAGGTGGTTGATGTCAAAATAAATGCTGAGAACAATATTCCACCAGAAATGTTCCTTCACAGATCCAGGATGAAACCTATACCATAATGAAATGTCATGACTTTAAGAAACAAAAGCTAACGGGTCCTCTCAATTGTTATAATTATTCAATGCGTCGGCATTAATTGTCACAACGAAAACATTATTGTCTTATCAACTTTGAATATTGCAAGGGGTTGCTGTAAAATAAGTGTTGGAAATTTGATACATGAATGATATGGTCACGAGATCCAGTGACCGAGAAAAATATTTCCAAAATCCAAACTCAAAAATGAGAAATTGTATCATACATATAATAAATTTAAGACATCAAATAAAAAGATTGAGTAAAAATTGACTAAAGATATTTAAAAGACTAATTGAAATGAAAATCAAAAGAGCAAAGCGAAAAAAGAAGGTGGAAATCAGAAATTGAAAAAATGCAATTAATAGGAGAGGGGTTTGATTTGTTCGTTGTGGAATTTACAATTCCTTAATTTAAGAATAAATCGTACTAATTAAAATATTTAAACCACGCCAAATTCCACAATGCAACTTGTCTTAGGTTGAGTGCGCTAAAGATTCTAATATATTTCCTAGTCATAATCAGTCTCTTACCCTTTGAATATGAGATAAGATAAATACACTTAAGTTATCCTATTGATCTTGAACCAAATAACTAGGTGGCGACTACATCAACCCCGACGTTGCGTGTGCACGTGTGACATTCACCATGCTTTTAATTTTCAACCCAATAAGTCTTTTAAATATCTTTAGTCAATTTTTACTTTCTTATACAATATAGTCATTTTGTACATCACCTCGATATATTCTCTTAATGTCTTATATTTATTAGATGCATTTTTTGGAATTTTTGTATTTTGTTGATGAATTTTTAAAAATATATTTAAAATAAGAGGTAAGAACAAGTGAAGAAATCATTTTTCCCTCAAGTAAGGCTAACATTAAATTTTCCTCAGGAAACTAAAGTCTATGAAAAACAAATTATTCATCTAATATGATTGTCGTACATGGGCATGAGGTGTGATGGGGTCAGGGAATCGCCACTTGTTATTTATATAGGATCGTTAGGATCTTATCGGAAATTCCAAAAATAAAAACCGGTTGTGATTATGGAAGGCATTAGCACCTATATGTGCATCATATATTAGGTAAGTTGTTTTATGTGGTCTAGATATGGTTTAAAAGTCTTTGTCATAACCCAATTTCTGGGTTACTCCCCAAAATATATCCAAAAATAACAAAAATAAAATAAAAGGGGTAGGCATTGGCAGAAAAATTAATGTGGAAAATTTGGTTGTTTTTGAGAGTCCAATCGTATCTCTTTTGTCCCCAAAATAGAGTAAAATACAAATTCAAGGCAAAAATAATTTATCATCGAATAAATTTGTGTAAAAATTAAGTCGAGCGACATAATTGTATTTTTACGAGGTTGATTTGATGTAATCGTCGACCAATTTAAAAGTGTAATTATGTTTGAGAATTAATTTAAGATCCAATTAAAGGATTTAATTAAGTGTAAGGACTTACTTATACTTTAAGTTGGTCAAATTAATTTTATTAAGGGCTTAATCAATGAGAAATCAAGTTCTTGAATTTAATTAGGGTTCAATTGAGAAGTTGGGAATTTTCGGAGACTGAATTGAATTTTTCCAAGCCAATTGTGCGAAATCAAGGGTCCAATTGGAAATAGTTGAGAGTTTAATGGTCAATTGAGGGTCAAATAGCATAAATTGGAAGTCAGGGACCAAAATAAAAAAGGACGCGCAAATTTAAGGCTAACATTGAATTTTTATGGGGACGCAATCACACAAAATTAAAAGTTTAAAATCAATTAGGGGTGCGATTGAACAAATTAAAAATTGAGTTGGAAAATGAATGTTGGATGATATGTAGGTATACTTCATGAATACGCCTTTCGCTAATCTTTGAAAGGTATGAGGAACATAACATTTTCTTTTCGTTTTTCCGTCTCCAACTACTCCTTTTATATGGACACACAATTTGGGATGCCCTGCATCGAAATACACAACAAATCTCGAGGTCTCCTGGTATCTACAAAATGTGTAAGGATTCAATTTCTAATATTTGTATGAAGATATCAATAACAAACCATGCATTGAAGCATGTCAACTTCTAAAAATATGAAATATAAATACAGAATTAACTCTTCTTTTTTTGTTTCCATTTAGATATTGATAGCATAACATTGGCAATGAGAAACAAAAGCTAATTGGTCGTCTCAATTGTTATAATTAATTGTCACAATGAGAAAACATTATTTTCTTATCAGAAATTGACAAAAATGCAATTAATGGGAGAGAGGTTTGATTTGTTCGCTGTGGAATTTACAGTTCCTTAATTAATTAAAGATATGGAAAATGAATGCTAGATGATATGCAGGAATACTTCATGAACACGCGTTTCTTGACTTGGAAAATGAATAGGAAGGATTACCTTGTGAGCACGCAGCCCTGAAATCACATGTAAAATGATTGTACCAGACTTCTCGAAAAAATCAGATCCATTGGTAAATGAGAATTGTCTTGTCAACTTTGAATATTGCATGCATAGGTATACCATAATTGCTGAGAAGAATATTCCACCACAAATATTTCCTTCACAAATACAGGATGAAACGTATACCATAATTAAATTTATAATGTCAATAAATTTAAATTCTTTTGAAATAAATTCTTATAGAAAAGGTGCATGTAAGTGTTTTGGTAGTATTCACTTATCTTGGAAGGCGAAATAGTTTCCATAATTAATATGTTTTTGTGAAACATAATCATAATTAAAATAAATGAATATCTAAAGTAATTATGATCATTTTT
>JAVHLS010000029.1:0-51229 GCA_032356905.1 Salix exigua | reverse complement strand
ATACAATTGGAAGAACCAAAATTCATTGAAAATGAATCACTTGCTTCGTGCAGCACACTGATTGATTGTTGTGTATGTTTTATTTCTTTGATGAAATATTTCATTAGCAAATAGAAAAATTACAATCGATGATTTTTAGTACACATAAGTGATTTGTTTTAGGCGGTAAACAATTTGATTGGTGATTTTTTTTTAACTACTTACGTAATAATTTCATTGATCAAATTGACTAAAGATGACTTATTTGTTGCCTGCAACATACTAATTATTTGTTGGGCGTGCTTTAATTACTTGATGAATAATTTATTTGAGAGATAGCAAAAATGCAAATTCTAAAATTTATTAATTATGAGTTTTTCATATTTTCTCTTCATATTATTATATTAAACGTTTTTTAGAACACTGAGATTAAATTAATGTGATATTTATAAAGAAAAGTTCGTAAAGTTTTTTATATTATTTCAATAAATCAATATAAAAAAATATCACAATATATAATTAGCCTCACCTATTTTTCAAGGAAAAAGTCCTACAAATAATTGCTATCATTATCCTAAATGTATTATCTATATTAAAATAAATATAAATATAAGCTACATGATCTTAAATTTTTGAAGTTATTGAGCTCAGATGTATAACATTATAAAAAAAATATAGGACCATTAACAATTTTGTTATATTTTACAAAATTTGGTGATGGCTGCGGCGAAACGCGGGGCATTTGTTTTTACTTTAGATAATTGGGCAGAATTTTTCTACCTGTCTTGTCTATGTATGCCTTCGTATATTTGTTTTACGTGATATGAAATCTGATACATAAAAAAGCTGAAAAAGTTAAATTTTCACAAAAATAACATTGACGAGTGAATTATTTTGATTATTGTTCTTGTTATTACTGTTATGATTGCTAAATTGTCATAAGTATTATCATTGTTATTCTGAATATTATTGCAAAGAAGTAATATTCTAATTATCACTGGCAATACTTTCTTCTAAAAGTTTTGTAGGTTGATTATTTCTTTAAGATGTATAGCATTATCAAAAATAAATATTGTACCGTTAACATTTTTTTAACATGTTAAAAAATTTGGTTTTATTTGCGGCGAAGCGTAGGGAAAGTGATTGTTTTTTTATTTGTAGATAATTTGACCACATTCTTTTACCTGTTTTGTGTATGTGTAGCTTCATATATATTTTTATTCGTGTAATATTAGATATGAAATATCATACATAAAAAAGTTGCATAACTCAATTTTTTTAAAAAAAAACATCAATTAATAAATGATCTTCATTACTATTCTTATTGTTATTATCATGATTATTAAATTGTCACAATTATTATAGCTGGTATTGTAACAATTATTGTATATAATTAATATTCTAATCATTATTGACAATATTATCGTTGCCACTATCATGATCGTTATAAGCAAACATTTATTTTTTTGCATGTTAAAAAGTTTGTTTATGGCTACGACAAAGTGGAGGGCAATGGACTCGTATAGTTTTTAATTGCAGATAAGTTGCCCCAATTTTTCCACCGGTTTTGTTCATGTGATATTATCAATGAATTATTTCGATTCTTATTGTCATTGGTATTAACATGGCTGTTAAATTGTCATAATTATTATAGGTGTCATTTAAATATTATTATAAATAATTGATATTCTAATTAATATTGGCAATACTATCGATGACACCATCATTATTGTTAGAAAAAGAAATTAAATTACTTAGTTATTTTATAAGATTTATTCCACATATTATTATATTAAAAGTATTTCAGAACAGTGAATAGAATTTTAAAAAATAAATATTATTAGATTTTAAAAAATTATTTGTTTTGAAGAATAAAAAAACAAAAGAAAAATAATAAATATCAATTTTCAAATGATCACCAACAAAAATTAGAAACAACACTAGGAGCATGTACATATAAACATGGACAAAAATAGGAAACCATTTTAAAAATTATATATAAAAATCATGGTACTAAAATAAAATCCAAAATTATAAGAATAAAGGCCAAACTGAAGAACACATATATAATAAATTTCATTTCCACAAAAAAATTGAAACAAATTTAAAAGATATGATTTGGATTTTTTATTATTAAAAAAAATTTTGTAGGGAAACGCCATCCAAAAACAAATAAAGGTGCTTCGATTACACGAAGAGTTACAGCGCGTGGAGGATAAATAAGATTGAAGGGGTTGTTTTTTCTGGCGGGAACACTTTAAAGGCCTAGCAAGATGGGCCCACTACACACCCGACCGTTATACATTTCACCTGACCAGCAGTGCATATAAGAAATATATGCATTTGGATTTTTCTACTAAAATCACTTCTCTCAGTCTTCTTCTTCCTCCTCCGTTCAGTCCCCATATTTAAAGTTTCGATCCTTCATCATCAAATAATGCCAAGCAACAATACAACCTCTCCCTGAGCAGTATTCATTTACCTTGGTGCTCTTCTCTTTCTTTCATTGTAATTAAAGATTAGTGTTTCGAGTTTTGGATCTTGATCGGGAGTAGAATTCTTTCTCCCTAAGAATAGGGTTAGGGCCTCTGTTCAGTTATCGTTTTGTCAATATCTTTTCATGTGTGTGAAACGGAAGGCTATGCATTTGGGTTTATGCAAGTCGATGGCTTCTCAGTATTTTCCGATCAAGTGCGTTTTGAACATTAGGTCCATATATTTTGTGGGCTCTTACGAGCTGCAATCACTCGTTGAATATTTACTTTATAGATAGAGAGGATCATATTCTATTGAATAACTTTATGCTTCGAGTATGTTTCGAGTGTCGGTTTGTAATCTTTGGATGGAGCATAAATGAAAACAAAAATCCCTACTTGTCCCTTGTAAGAAGAAATGGTAATTTCTGGTGCTTACCTCTGCATTTTTCTAATTTTTTGTTGTTCCAAATGGATTTCAACCTTGTTGCTTTTTCCTGGCATGTGACTTATCGTTAAGATAAAAGTACCCAATTGGACTCATTTTTACCTAAGTCGAGGATTTCGAGTTGTTATTGGTAATGAAGGCAAACTGCTTATTTTGAGCTACAACCACTTTAAATGAGTTTCATAATGAAGCTTCTTCTTTTACTTATGCAGAAATTGCTCATGGGTTTCATGCAGAAATTGCTCTGGGTTTCAACCACTTCTATAATACATGACAGAGCTGTTTTTAGTGTAAGACTTTGCATGGTATAATCAAAGTGACAATTGAGAGATTAGTGTCAATATATAGCAACTTTCATGAAGCAGTTAAATTGAATCATTATCTTGAAAGATTAGGGATGTGGGAAATTTGAATCTATGCTAAATGATCTTCTTTCTTGCCTTCTTATCCTTTAATTTTCTTATGTTGCTATCTTGTAACTATTGTTTTGTTTTGTTGGGATATTTCCACATGCTAATAATATATAGTATTATTAGTTTAGGTCCAGATTTTATATAACCCTATATAAATTTGCACACGTATTATTTGGCACTCCGACAATGGCTTATGTTTTTAGATTAGAAGTCCACACTATATGATCAAAAGTCTGCATCTTTTCATGGATGCTAAGCTTACATTTATATTGAATTGGGGGTCATACGTGATTTACAAGGTCAAGCTGTTTTGATTGAGCTGCTCTGCTCTGCTCTGCTCTATTTGTCCATGAAATCAAATATTTTGTGGTGGTGGTTGATTTTATCTTGTGGCTTTTGATGTAGTAAGCTCATCAGTATTGTTGTGCCAGGGATAATAGATGAACGTGCTATCAACACAAAACTTGTTCTTAATCCATGGGAAAGAAGAGTAAGTTTTAGCTAAATTTGATTCACATGGTATTTTGTGCTGTAGTCTAAAGGGGTTTATTTTGTTTGTTCATTTTGCAATCTGTTGCTTGGCTTGATTTCTCTGATTATAAAGGTTTTCCATAGAATTTTTGGTATATTAATTTTGCACAGACCTAAGAGATGGCTTGTTTACTACAATAACCATATTACATTGAGCATTCTGTTGTAATTGAAAAATTAGAATCTCTTGATATTGATGTGAATTTGTCATATGACTGCATGCAGAATGGTAGAAAAGGATCCATATAGTCAATCACAACTACTTTGGGTTTGAGGCTTGGTTGTTCGTTGTCTCTGTAGTAATTGAGGTTTTTCTATATCATTTCTAGTAATTTTCCCATCCGATCATCGAATGTTGTACCATCGGATCCAAGCTGTTGGTGGACCTTAGCCTCGGGAAGACACCTCGGTTAGTGGAATTGGTGGATGATAAGCGTGTCATGGATTTTTGATTTAATTTACTTCAAAATTTTGGTCAAAATCTTTCCTTTTTGTAAACTTATAAGCTTTGAAGATCATGGATAATTGTCGCAGATATGATAAATTATTTCTTTCGGGATGTTGAGGAGCTTATGGAATTGGCACTGAAAAGGTGTTTGTGAAATGGATGAATTTTCATCCAAGAAAGCGAGCCACGAGAAACCTGTTTTGACTTTTTCTTTTGATTTGAAGGTAAATGGCAATTTCAATTTGTATATGTAGTTTCATTAGATTAAGTAAGTTGCAAGGAGCTGTGTATTTATTCATTGATTAAATTGACATGCATATTTCTCATCATTTGTTCTTGGGGTTGGATTTTATAGCTCAATTAGATTATATTCAAAAACTTATATCACATGTTTGACTTATATATGCCATATTTCTCATCATTTGTTCTTGGGGTTTGAGTTTATAGCTCAATTAGATTATGTTAAACCTCATATCACATGTTTGCCTTGTATGGACATATGAGAAACTAAAAACATCACAGGTTTTGTTTTTACCAAGAAATGTTATGGAGGTTAAAATATGATATCAATTGCATGTTTCTTATTGAGAACATGTTAAATCTTTTGTTGTGTGTTATTGCATATCTACTTAGCTCCTAACTATTATTCTATCTTACCCATTCTCCTTATATTGAGGGTTCATTTCATATACTTTTTTCATTTTGTGATTATACTTTAAATACTTGTAATAACATCTTATGTCATGTGTAGGATGGAAAGGTTTATGCATACCTTCTTCATATTCTTGCACCGGATCACCGCAATCCATCTATGTTGGATACCAAGGATCCTAAAGAAATGACTAGGGTGATTCTTGATCATGCGAGCGTGAATCGCTATTCTTAACATGTATGCGATTCAGGATCTCTTTGATTTTACATTTTCTTTCACGGGTTCTTTTGCATTGATTGTAATATTCTCCCCCCACCCCCGGTCTCTATTTCTATTTATAATATAAATATTTCGACTTCTTGGAATGTGAATCTACCTAGCTTTATCTTTATTCTCTTGTGATTTTATATTTTTTCCAATATTTAATTTTAATTGGGTATGGCATTTGTTTTGTATTTAATGTCTCGCCATTTGTTTCTTTTAATGCGCTGTTCCAAAAATTATTGAGATTTAGAACCTTTTGTTTCTTGATTTGTTTGTGTAAACAAAGAAGTGCAGAGAGCAGTATCTAGAAGGAGAAGGAGGAGGAGGAAAAGCAAGAGACAAAAAGAGAGTGTTTAGAGAGGTAACTTTTTGAGATTGCTTTTTTCTTTTATGTTTTGCTTATGCTGTTTTGATGGAAAACTTGAAGGACCCATTTTCTGATAGTTGAAGTTAGTGTTGAATTTCTTCATTTGTGTTTGTTGTTGTTGTATTTTGCAGGTTATGTTTGCTGGATTTTGGGGAAACAAGGGAAGATATTTTCCAGAGAGTTGAGAGAAGAGAGAATTCTGCAGAAGAAGGTAATTCGTAGATATTGATTGCTTATGAATTGTTTGATGCTATGCCTCTTATATACTTGAGGAAGAACACACACACACACTTTATGCATGAGTTACACCTTCTCTTCAATCAGTTACAATTAACAAACTTTGAGCACACTTTATACATGCTACATAACAGAATGTAACTGTCATGTTTATACACTTCTTTGCATACTTCATGACGAAATGCAACTCTCTGCACATCTTTTGGGTGTCTTCCTCTTCTGCACATGATCACTAATCAAACTGGTATGCAACTTAACTTCCAACGACCTCTCCTAAGTTGCTTACCGGTTTGACTCCAAGATTCAACCTTCAATCTGGATTTCTAGCCATTGAGATTGTTGACATATTATCACACAATAGAAGTGTTGCTTACGGTTGTGATTCCTCATTGAATTCATTTGAACCGTTCTTCCGCATGTCTATGTTGCATTCAACTCCAGAGCCATACTCTTCCTGCTCTTTGGTCTCTTGTTTTTAGAGCATGTGTTTTCTGTTGTCTTTGTTGCATCAAGCAATCATTGTGCCAATGAGTTCATCATTTCCAGCTGAGCCTTAATGTCATCACGACCTTTAGCAGTCCGGCCTTCTTCTCTAACTCTTCTACCTAGCCTTGCACGTTTTATCAATTCCCTTTTAATAGAAACTGGATTTGCACGGATGTGACATTCAAAAATCCTAATTTGATTATTTCCGGGCAAGAACCGATGCAGTTGTCGTTCCATCACCAGCAGAGTCATTGGTTTTACTCATAACCTCTCTAATGAGTACCGCGCCGAGCATTTTCCATGGAATCGGGTATCTCAATAGCTCGTGCAATTGTTACCCCATCATTAACCACCTTTGGACTTCCAAATTCATCTAAGACAACATTTCTACCCCTAGGACCAAGAGTAAGCTCAACAGACATCATCTTCATTTTGAATTGATTCATCCTCACCGGCATGGCATTCCTCACCTCTGCCTTCTTCTATGTCAGTGAGGAAACCTTGTCCTTTATACTTGTTGCATGACAAGCATAACATAAATTTGCAATGGACACTTCCTCCTCCTCCTGTGCACAATTTGCCAATTGCTTGTAATCTTTGCAATCATTTGTATTATGCCCAAACAGATTGCATCTTCCACATTTAGGTGACCTTTATACTGCATATGCCAAAGTGGAATTTTTGACATACCGAACATTCGGGCTTTGTGTTTGTTTGATTACCTCCACTTTTATGATGTGAATTGTAACCATTTCTCTGTCTCCATTGTAACCACTTGCTCCTCGCCTTCATTTCTGTTATTCCAGTTGCAATTTTGACTGGAATTATACTGATTACTCACATTTCTTGCTTGAGACCGACTGTGTGTCTTTGCTCATGTCCTGCCACCTTAAACTAGGTGATCTTCCCTGCATGAACCTGTTTGCGGCACCTTGATTGTGGCCAATTTTGAGACTACTCGAATGCTTGTTCGGTTCTCATAATTCTATCTTGTTCATCATGTAGGTTTTCTCTTTTTCAAACCTAGGCTATCACCTCTTCAACCTTCGACTCATCAAGATCCCTAGTTTCTTCAATAATTGAAACTATGGATTGGTATCTTCTATTCAAGCTCATAAGAAGCTTCGCACAATTCGACCTCAGGAACATCTTCTCCTAGTGATTTAGGTCTGTTTATTGTTTCAAAAACTTAGAAAGGTAATGTTCTAAGCCTTCTCCTTCGTCATTCTTAAGTACTCAAATTCGCCCTTACTGCTTGTAGTTTTACTGACCCTCACTTTCTTATCTCCTCTATACTCTCTCTTAAGCACATTCCATGCTCCTTGTGCTCATTTTTCATTTCGATTCTCGGAAACAACTCATCGAGATATTGCACCTTGGATGAGGCTCAATGCCTTGGCATTTTTATTACGTTCTCTTTGGATACAGCGACCTTACCAACCTTTTTTCCTTTGGAACCAGCGACCTCCTCAGATTCAGATTCATCTTCTTCTTTCTTTGATTCAACTGTCAAAGCAGAGTTTGATTCCATGCCAAACTCAGCTACATTCCATAGATCAAATGCTATGAGGATTGTCTCCATCTTTCTTGAACAAAAGTCATAATTCTCACCATTAAACTGAGGTGTTCTTAAATCACTCACTGCTCACCATTTTTCCTTTCTTTTTCGATCCACAGTTTGTGTGAATCAAGGTTTGATTTTCGTCCCTTGTTGATCAAGCTAGCTCTCATACCATGTTGAATTTCTTGATTTGTGTTTGGTGTTGTTGTATTTTGCCGGTTATGTTTGCTTGGATTTTGGGGAAACGAGGAAGATATTTTCCAGAGAATTGAGAGAAGAGATAATTCTGCAGAAGAAGGTAATTTTTATATATTGATTGCTTATGAATTGTTTGATGTTATGTCTCTTATATACTTGAGGCGGAACACACACACACTTTATGCATGAGTTACACCTTCTCTTCAATCAGTTACAATTAACAAACTCTGAGCACACTTTATACATGCTACATAACAGAATGTAATCGTCATGTTTATACACTTCTTTGCATACTTGATGACTGAAATGCAGCACCACTGCACATCTTTTAGTGTCTTCCTCTTACGCACATGATCACTAATCACACTGGTATGCAACTTAACTTCCAACGATTAGCGATTCTCATGGAGAGCCCTTCGAATTGGTAACAATGAAGAGGCTTTGCTAAATCTTGAAATCATTGCAAATTACTGAGTAGTGGTTTTCTATGGAGATGATATATTTTGATAATTTCGATCCCATTTGATTGTTTTGTTTCGAGTCAACAATGGGAAGAAATGCGAGTCTATTATCTGCGGCAAGAATTGGCAAATCTTGACAAAGATCTTGATAGTTGTAAATCAAGACTCGAAATCATATGTGAAAGGCTTGGTTTCTAAGGCAATCCCACAATTTACGAAATAAAAGAGACTGGGTCTTTGTCCAGGTGAATACTGAATTTCACTTGTTTGAAGTTCTTGGTGGTGTAAATGGAGGTAATTTTCAAGAAAATTAACACGGTTTTTAAAAATAATCAGCAATTCAATTTGCAGGATTTTGGTTTCTTTTATGATTTTCCATTGAAAGATCCATACGAGTTTTGGATCTTGATCAAGAGTAGATCCCCAAGAATAGGGTTAGGACCTCTGTTATTGTTTGTCAATATCTTTTCCTGTGTGTGAAACGGAAGGCAATGCAATTGGGTTTATTTTCTTTTGATTGGTTATTCTCGGCGATGCAATTAGGTGCTCACTGTGTGGCAGCTTATTTTCTTTTGCTAAAACAAGTCGATGGCTTCTCAATTTTTTTTGATCAAGTGCTCTTTTGAACATTAGGCGCATTTATTTTGTGGGCTCTTACAAGCTGCAGTCACGTTTGAATATTTACTTTATAGATAAAAAGGCCATATTCTATTGAATAACTTTATGCTTCAGTATGTTTCGGTGTCAATTTGTAATCTTTGGATGGAGCATAAATGAAGGCAAAAATCCCTACTTGTCCCTTGTAAGAAGAGATGGTAATTTCTTGTGCTTATCTCTGTCCTATGTGACTTATCGCTACGAAAAAAGTACCCAACTTGAATCATTTTTTACTTGGGCTAAGGATTTTTGAGCTGCTATTGACATGTTATCTTTTAGGAACAAATTGACTGACTGTTTTCAAGTGGCAATTAGGTGTTCTCTGAAATGGTGTTTATCCAATCCCTTTAATCTCTAATTGTGATCCCTCTAGGTGATTGTTTTGCACAAAATGCCTTTTATTGCAGCTTCAATTATTCCAATTTTACTGTCCAACAATAATAAGGCATTTTCATTGTCTCAATCCCGGGCATTCTATGGATTTCAAATGACAATAGAGAAAACTCTGATAGAAATTTGTGAGTTAAATTACTGGACGTTTACTGCTATGATGCATTACAAACACCTTGATTTGGAAAATTGTTGCTTCTCATCTTCAGAGGTATAGTTTTGTTTTAGAGATGTACTTCAAAGACTCAAGGAAAGCATTCATTGTATGGCCAAGAACGCAAAGTAAGCATTGGATTGGATCTAGAGGTAACATCATTCTTCTTTGACACTTTTAAAGCAATATATAAAAACCTTGCAAAGAGGATTAGAATTACTGTTTGAGCCTGTGCTCACTGCTATTAAAAACATTCATTGCTCGCTGGAACTTCAGGACAATGAAGCGCCTTTAGAGTATGCACCGTAAATTTCCACGACAAGGAGCATGGAATTATCATAGCTTTTGGTACGACCAAGGGACTGGTTTTGGCCCAAAAGACTCTTAATTGCTGGGTTCATTGACATTTATAAATTTTTAGATGATGGTAAAAGTCTGGAACTTTTACACACGACACGAGTAGAAGGAGCTCCACTTGCCTTGTGTCGGTTTCGAGGAAGATTACTCGGATCGGTCTGAGATTGTATGAGTTGGCGAAAAAGAGGTTGTTAGGTTGCCACATTATAGTTTTGTTGATGATAGTGTTCCATGATGGCTTACAGACATCATACCATGTAGATTTTGATACCATGTCCAGTGCAGACAAGTTTTGGAATGTCTAGCTTGTGAGGTTGCCATCTGTATATTTCTAATGAGATAGAAGAAGATCCAATTGTCGGAAAGATAAAGTGGGAGCGAGGAAAGCTTAATGGAGCTCCAAACAAGGTAAGGGACAAGGTACAGTTTCATACTTGGTGATGTGGTTTATTGCTTGCAGAGGCATCTCTTTTCCGAGCAGTGGAGATGTACGGGACAGTGATGGGGAGCGTGGGGCCCTGCTTCCATTCACCTCTCAAGATGATGTTGACTTCTTTTCACATTTGGAGATGCCTTTGAGACAAGACCACCCACCTATGTGTGGAAGAGATTATATGGCACATAGGTCTACTTATTTTCCTGTTAAGGTAACATTATTGATAGTTTCATTTTATTATAGTTTCTCAAAACCAATTTAAAATGTTACTAAAACCAACTGTCTTTGTTTCAAATGGGAACAATTTATTGCATGTACTTTACTGTCTCGATAATGTATTTCGTTTTTAAAGATCTTGTCTTCATAGTTGTATGTATACTTGTATAAGCTATACTTGCTACACGGTATTTTCTAGTAGAATGCTCAAGTCTTGGGGTGAATTTTGCAGCTTGTGATTGATGGAGATCTATGTGAGCAGTTCCCAACTTTGTCTGCTATGCACAGAGAAAAATTGCGGATCAGCTAGACAAAATATCAATGACTTATCTGTCATTTACAGGCCATACAAATCAAATTCAAATTTGTAATTCCTTTATCTTAGGCCTAATCTTATCGGAAATCCTAAATTGTAGGATCTCATTATTGAGAAATCAGTATTTAAACACTTGTAATTGTTAATGACAAAATGCATTTCATGCCCATATGTTACCAAACTCCAGGGGAGATACTCAAGGAACATGAAGAAGTTCAAAACAAGATCATCCGAGGAAAGATTAACTTGAAGGTAACCCTTTTTCCCTTGTAGTTCAATATGCATTTGCATAGTTGTTTTAGATATTGCAGAATGAGTTGTATTTTCATGAATGCACGGTAATGTATGCGTGGGTCCTTTTGGGATTCAGATACTGAAATTATACATGAACTTATATAATAAAAATACTATGATATGGAAGATTGCTAGAGCAACCCTGAAAGAAGAGCACTTTATTATCGAACCCCTCGGAAAAGGGGTTTGATCTTTTACCTTCTGTCCCTTCTTGGAGAGGCTAGAAGATCCAATGTCAACCCTTTTCTCCACGTAGTGATTCTATCAAAACCTGTGGACAAGGTGATGGTCAAAACCTTATTCAGAAATAACTTCAAAAAAACGTGTCTACATATCGGTTCCAATATATTAAATGTTAGCCTTAGTTGTGGAAAGGTGGGATTAGGAGGTAATGTCACGAAGGCTTTTCACATGCAAGTTTGTGAGCATTTTAATGATCGAAGAAAAAAGTCAATGATTTGCTTTGAACATATTCTTACTTTAGATATTGTGTAGTCTCTATCGCTCTCTTCCTTTCTTCATCAAGTAAAATTCATGTTAGCAGGTAGGACTACTGATGTTTGCACTCCCATTTACTGCCTAGATGTTGGAATAAATCGGAGGCAGACATATTCATTCTCTTGCATGGAACCGGGGTCATACGTGACTTCGAGGTCAAGCTTACGCAAAATAAGGGGCTTCTAAGCAGAGTTCATCTTTCCTAGAGGCCACAACTATAACTCTTTTCACAATTAGTGAATCTAGAAAGCATCTTATGTTGATCAAATATATGGCTATCTCGGGATGACCCATTTCAAGCACTTTCTTCCTATAGATCCAGCTACAAAAGATTTACTCAATCTTGTGAAAGATGGAGTGCTCCTGTGCTTTTTTGATTGAGCTGCTCTGCTCTGTATGTCCATGAAAGCCAATATTTGGTGGTGGTGTTGATTTTTTCTTGTGGCTTGTGATGTTGTAAGCTCACGGATATTGCTGTGCCAGGGATAATAGATGAACGTGCTGTCAACATTAGAACACATGGTATTGGATGCACGATGGTAAACACTAGAACACAGGACTTGGTGGAAGGAAGAGTAAGTTTTAGCTAATAATTTTGATTATCACATGGTGCTTTGCGTTGTAGAAGTCTAAAGGGGTTTATTTTATTTTTTCATTTTGCAGCCAGACTCAAACATGGAAAAGTTTGGAAACTTAAATTGTACTGAATCATTCCTTCTCACTTTTAAAAGATTAAATCGGAGTTGGAAAAGATGATATTTCAGCATTTATTTTGTCTAATACAAGTGGAGGCAACTAATTGATGCTTGTTCTTTACCTGTGCCAGAGTAATCTTTCTTGCCTCTATTCAGAGATCCCGTTTTGGTGCAATCATAACCTTTTATTATATTTGTTCAAAAGACTAGAAGAAAGAAAAGAGCATAATTATTGTTTTATTTTGAAATGATGCAGGAGAGATTTATCATTTTTGTGTCATCAAGCAATTTTGTTGTCTTCAACAATGACTTCAGTTCAGTTACAAAGGCATCACCCGTGATTAAGGTTTGGTGAAAATGTTATCATAATGTTGCATCTGTCTTTATGCATTCTCAATCTGCTATCTTTTATATTTATATCTTGCTGTTAGTGATGATTTGCTTGTTAGCAGATGAAAGCTCTACTTATTGACTAAACATGTTGCCGCTGTTTATTTTGCATGACAAAGCTGTTTTTTTGTGTAAGACTTTGGTTGGTTTAATCAAAGTGACAATTGAGAGATTAGTGTCCATATATCGAAACTTTCATGACGCAGTTAAGCTGAATCATTATCTTGAAAGATTAGGGATGTGGGAAATTTGAATTTATGCTAAATGATCTTCTGTTTCTTGCCTTCTTATCCTTTAATTTTCTTATGTTGCAACCATGGTGATTTCTTTTAACTATTTATTTGTTTTGTTGGGATATTTCCACATGCTAATAATATATAGTATTAATAGTTTAGGTCCAGATTTTATATAACCATATAATAGCACACGTATTATTTACCACTTCGACTATGGCAATGCATGTTATGTTTTTAGATTAGAAGTCCACACTCTCTGATCAAAAGTCTGCATCTTTTAATGGATGCTAAGCTTACATTTATATTGATTTGCTGGTTATAGCTAGAAGGGTCTTGGAATCAAAATAGATGACATAACATTTATATTTATCCAAAGGCTATATGTAACTCTTTCGGATCTATTTCTTTCTCGAGTATCATTTTTTCTAACGGTCTTAGATGTGTCCATTAGATGTTCTGGCTCTTGTTCTTTGTTTTCTCAAGGGAGCTTAAAGGTATAGAATTTTAGTTATTGTTATATATTTCTATGAGTTGTTGTAGATAGCAGATTGGTGATGCATTAGATTACAGAAAATTGAATAATAGATGAACGTGCTATCAACACAAAACTTGTTCTTAATCCATGGGAAAGAAGAGTAAGTAACAAGTTTTAGCTAATTTTGATTCACATGGTATTTTGTGCTGTAGTCTAAAGGGGTTATGACCTATTTGAGAAATTTGTTGTAAGAACCTTGAGCCGATTTGATATTATACTTCTCTCTGCTATATTTATCTCGTATGTGTATATTGGATATTATCTACTCACTGAGTTGTGGAACTCACCCCCTCATTATTCATTATTTTCAGGATCGTAGCTTGCTAGCAGGTCAATTTGTCCTACTCTTGGAACCTGCTATTTTGGTTGTGCTTGATACTTTTGTTCATATGTCTAGTTACTGCTTCACAAGTAAAACCATATGTAATCATCTTGTGTGTAAGGACAATTGAATTATGTAATGAAGTCTATTTTGATATTTCCGTTGCATAAAGTCTAAAGTTGAATGATAAGTTTGTGTGTAAGTTTGGGTTCGCATAGGTGTGGGACCTTGGATGGGGACCATGCCTATGTGCCGGTCACGGATCCGGGACTCGGGTCGTGACAAAGATGGTATCAGAGCTAAATAAATAAATAAATAAATAATATATATATATATATATAATAAAAAAAAAAGTAAAAGAGTGTGCGATGAAACTTTGTATCAAGCTAAAAAAAAATAGTTAATTTATAATATGTGGAGCATTAGGATCCGTATTGTCTTGTTTGTTATGCTTAAAATTCTGAACTCTTATCAAGCATGTCTTCTTGATTCCTTGTGTCTTCTATAGATATGTTTTCCGATAATGAATTGATAACTATTGTGCTATTTGTTTTGACATGACAAGTGTATATTATTTTTTTTATATATAGGATATGTCGAGGAATAGGCGTATAGCTGATACTATTAGAGTAGGTGACGATCAAGATGATGTCCCTATTGTACAATTGAGGAATACTAGGCAAAGAAGAGGAGGTGCTCCAGCGCCTCAATATGTTGAAGAGATACCTCCACCAGGGGAGGAGGGGACTTATGAGGTTGAAGAGGAAAATGAGGTTGGTGAAACAGGTGTAGAACAGGCTGCCACTGAAATAATGACAGAGTTGCGACAGCTTAGCAGGACTATGCGAACTTGGATGGAATCTAATATGGGGGGAGATAGGAGAAGGGATAGAGATGTACCATCATCATCTCATACTGTTCATGGGGTAAATGTGCCTTTGAATGACTTCATGAAGTTGACACCTCCTACCTTCACTGGGATGAGTAGTTCAGAAGATCCTCAAAGATTCCTTGATGATATATGGCGTCGATGTGAAATTTTGGGATGTACAGACCATCGAGCTGTAAGTTTGGCGTCATTTAGGTTGGAGGGAGATGTGGCAATTTCTTGGTTTGAGTCTAGGAAGAGAGCAAGACCAACAGAGGCTCAATGGACATGGAATGAGTTTATCACCATGTTCTTAGAGAGATTTCTCCCTCAGAGTGTTAGAGATGCTCGGCTTTATGAATTTGAGAGGTTATCTCAAGGGAGTATGACGGTTGATGAATATGATCTAAAGTTCACCCAGTTGTCTAGATATGCTGAATATCTTCTACCTACGGAAGAGTGGAGAGTCAAGAGGTTCATAAGAGGGCTTAGATCCTCTATATTCATAGCGATGGTGTCCCAGGTGTTTCCATCGTACTCCTCAGCTGTTGACTCGCGCCGAGCGATTGAGGCACGAGAATTTGAGGATGTAGTTATAAGTCAGCCAAAAAGGTTTAGAGAGGAGGGTCAGTCCTCTAGACAACCAGGAGGATCAAGTGTGGGTCCATTTAGGGGACGAAGGGGTCGTCAAGATTTTGGAGTTCAGAGGAGATTCAGACCGAGAATTACAGTTAGTGGCTCGGGTAATCAAAGTGGTAGTAGTGATGCTCGGAGTTATGGGCAAAGTTCAGTTCAAACTGCACCCCGTAGCTCATTTGTTCCATCTGGGGACAATTCCTTATGCCAGTACTGTGGAGGAGGTCATACTAGTGCAGAATGTTATAGGATGACCGGAGCTTGTTTTAACTACGACCAACTAGGCCATAAGATTAGGGAGTGCCCTAGGAGACAATTATCAGCTTCAGGGGCATCTAGTTCAGCTCAACGTCCTCTTCAGTCACCATCGACGGGGCAGTCTATGGCTCATAGTGGCAGAGGTTTTGGTGGACGTGGTCAGAGGGGAAGAGGGGGCAGAGGTCAGGGGCAACAGGATCAGAGGCATGCTAGAGTCTTTACCTTGACTCAACAGGATGCTCAGACATCCAACACTGTTGTCTCAGGTATTCTTCCTGTTTGCTCTTTTGAAGCCAAAGTTTTATTTGATACTGGTGCCACCCATTCATTTGTGTCCCTATATTTTGCCATGAGGTTAGATAGACAACCAACTCTATTAGAATTTCCCATTTCGGTTTCTACTCCTTTGGATGAATCAATATTGGTGAAGTATGTGTATAAAAATTGTGAGATAGAAATTGGAGATAAGATCCTTATGGGAGACTTGAATGTTTTAGATATGATCGATTTTGATGTGATTTTGGGAATGGATTGGTTGTCAAAGCATAGGGCTTTAGTAAATTGTTGGGGTAAGGAGGTAGTATTTGGATTAGATGGAGAAACAAGATTAGTGTTTCGAGGAGATAAAATTGTGTCTTCATCAATTATGTTATCGACTATCACGAGAAGAATGGTACGAAAAGGGGTACAATGTTACCTAGCACACATAGTGGATGTAAATAAGGAAATTCCCCAATTGGACCAAGTTCCTATAGCTAAGGAGTTCATTGATGTATTTCCTGATGAGTTACCTGGATTGCCTCCGTATAGAGAGATTGATTTTTCTATTGATTTGGTTCCGGGTACCGAACCAATATCAATGGCACCATATAGAATGGCACCAGCAGAATTGAGAGAGCTAAAGGAACAATTGCAGGATTTATTAGATAAGAAGTTCATCCGGCCAAGTGTGTCTCCTTGGGAGCCCAGATGTTGTTTGTGAAGAAGAAAGATGGGTCATTAAGGTTATGTATAGATTATAGACAACTAAATCGAGTGACAATTCGAAATAGATACCCACTCCCTCGAATAGATGATTTGTTTGATCAGTTGCAGGGAGCTCAATTCTTTTCTAAGATTGATCTTCGATCTGGGTATCATCAGTTGAGGATAAGAAAGGAAGACATTCCAAAAACCGCTTTTAGAACTCGGTATGGTCACTATGAGTTCTTGGTAATGTCTTTTGGATTAACGAATGCGCCAGCAGCTTTTATGGACTTGATGAACAGAGTGTTTAAACAATTTATTGATCAATTTGTGATAGTTTTTATTGATGATATTTTGATTTATTCAAAGTCTAGAGAGGAGCATGAGCAACACTTGAGGATAGTGCTTCAAACTCTGCGGGATCACCAATTGTATGGTAAATTCTCAAAAAGTGAGTTCTGGCTGGAGAGGGTTGCATTTCTTGGACATGTAGTGTCAAGAAATGGGATTGAGGTTGATCCTCAAAAGATTGAAGCAGTAAAACAATGGCTTAGGCCTACTTCGGCAACAGAAATAAGGAGTTTCTTGGGTTTGGCTGGATACTATAGGAGGTTTGTGGAGAACTTTTCTCGGATTTCTGCACCATTAACAAAGTTAACACAGAAAAATGTTAAGTTTCAGTGGTCTGAAGCTTGTGAGAAAAGCTTCTTGGAATTGAAGCAGAGATTGACTACAGCTCCCATTCTAGCGGTACCATCGGGTTCTGGTGGTTACACAGTTTATTGTGATGCTTCTAGAGTAGGGTTAGGATGTGTTTTAATGCAAAATGGCAAGGTTATTGCTTATGCTTCGCGGCAGCTGAAGAAACATGAACAGAACTACCCTACACATGATTTAGAGATGGCAGCTGTAGTTTTTGCTTTGAAGATTTGGAGGCATTACTTATATGGAGAAACTTGTGAAATCTTTACGGATCATAAAAGTTTGAAGTACATCTTTCAGCAGAGAGATTTGAATATGAGGCAAAGGAGATGGATGGAACTGTTGAAAGATTATGATTGTACTATACAGTATCACCCAGGCAAGGCAAATGTAGTTGCCGATGCTTTGAGTAGAAAATCATCAGGGAGCCTAGCTCATATTCAAGATGTACGAAGACCTTTGATTAAGGAGTTGCATGGATTAGTGGATGAAGGAGTTAAATTTAACCTTACCAAAGGTAGAGCAATGATTGCTCACTTTCAGGTTAAGTCAGACTTGTTTGAGAGGATAAAAGCAGCTCAGAAGGAAGATGATTCACTACGCAAGATTAGAAGTGAGGTTGAGCAGGGTAAAACTGCAGGTTTTGTGATTGGTGATGACGATGTGTTGAGATTTGGGGATAGACTTTGTGTACCTGATGTTGATGATCTGAAGAGAGAACTGATGACTGAGGCACATCAGACAATCTATACAGTGCATCCGGGTTCCACCAAGATGTATAAAGATCTTAAGGTGTGCTATTGGTGGAATAGGATGAAGGCTGATGTAGCAGACTTTGTTTCTAAGTGTTTGACCTGTCAAAGGGTAAAAGGTGAACATCAAAGACCTCCGGGATTGCTGCAGCCATTGTTGATACCAGAATGGAAGTGGGAAAGGATCACAATGGACTTTGTGACTGGGTTGCCTAGGAGTCAGGAGGGTTATGATTCTATATGGGTGATTGTTGATAGATTGACAAAATCAGCCCATTTTCTACCAGTTAAGATTACCTATGGGTATGCAAAGTTGGCAGAATTGTTTATTAGCGAGATTGTACGATTGCATGGAGTGCCAATCTCGATAATTTCAGATAGAGGTCCACAATTCACTTCGCGATTTTGGGTGAAGTTTCAGGAAGCGATGGGTACTAAAGTGCAGCTGAGCACAGCTTTTCACCCTCAGACTGATGGTCAGTCTGAAAGGACTATTCAAATATTGGAGGATATGTTGAGAGCCTGTGTTATGGATTTTGGGGTTGGTTGGAGTAAGTTCCTATCATTAGTGGAATTTGCTTACAACAACAGTTATCAGGCTAGCATAGAGATGGCACCTTATGAGGCGTTGTACGGACGGAAATGTAGATCACCAGTTTGTTGGTTTGAAGTTGGTGAGAAAAGGCTAATGGGACCTGAGTTGATTCAAATTACCTCAGAGAAGATAGAGGTGATCAGAAGGAAGCTTCAAACAGCTCAAAGTAGGCAGAAAAGTTACGCGGATAAAAGGAGGCGTGACTTAGAGTTTTCAGTGGGTGATTGTGTGTTTTTAAAGGTCTCACCGACCAAAGGAGTATTCAGGTTTGGAAAGAAAGGCAAACTAAGTCCTCGATTTATTGGGCCATATGAGATTTTGGAGAGAATTGGAGCAGTTGCTTATAGGTTGGCCTTACCGCCAAATTTGTCGGCTATACATCCGGTATTTCATGTTTCTATGCTACGGAAGTATATGCCGGATCCATCTCATGTGTTAGAAGTACATCCAGTTGAGTTACGAGATGATGTGACTTATGAGGTACAACCAGAAACTATAGTGGATCGACAAGTGAGAAAGCTAAGGTCGAAGGATATAGCTTCGGTAAAGGTGAAGTGGAAAGGTCATTCTATTGAAGAAGCAACATGGGAACTTGAGGATAAGATGCGTGAGGAATATCCTCATCTTTTTGATAATCTCGGTACGTATTCAAACATTTATTTAGTTTCGAGGACGAAACTTTTATAAGGTGGGGAGATTGTAGTATTTTAAAAATATATATATATATATATATACATAAAAATGGAAAATACATAAGTGCCCTTGGTGGCTAGAATTAGGAAAAATTAGGTAAAGGGGTAAAGTAGTAATAATCCAAGCTAGTAAATATAAATAGAAAAGAAAAAAAAAAAGAAAGATAGATCTGCAATTAGAGAGAGAATCGGAAGAGAGGAAGAAAGAAGAAGAAGAAGAGAAAAGAGGGAAAGAGAAGAGGAAGAGAAAAGAAGAAGGAGAAATAAGTTGTTAAGGTAATATGTGTGTTTATTTATGTATAAATATGATTATTAGATATGATTTGGTTTGTATTGATTGTTAGGGTTTGAGAAATTTATTTGGGTTTGATTGATGAATTAATAGAGATGTTAAGGGTTGAAAGTGTTGGGTAATGATTTAATTAGTTGATTGTAGATGATTTTGAAGTTTTGAGATGTTTGGTTTAAGAAAATATTGAGAAAAATGGTGAAATAATGTTGAGAAAATTGAAAACCCTTGCTGGAAATTCCGGGCTGAGGTTGAAGATGACAAAATGTCATTTTGGTCCTTTTTGTGAAAATTACAGTTTGGTCCCCGAACTTTGAAAAAATTATAGTTTGGTCCCTGGAATGAAATTCGAGATTCTGGACAGAATTGAGGATGAATTATGGACAAAATTTCAGTATAGTTGTGAATTTAAGAGGAGTTCAATTTAGTCCTTCAATTTGGTAAAATTACGATTTGGTCCTAAAAATATGAGAAAATTTCAGAATGGTCCCTAGATGAAATAATAGCATTTCATATTGGTTTGATGAATAGTTTAAGTTCATTGGATAGATTATTATCAATTTATGAGTTATGTATTCGGAATTAGATTTTGGAAGAAACCTTTGTTTTAGGTTTTGCGAAAAATAGAAAGATTGATTTAAAACTACATAGGAATATGATTTGAACTCTTAGATATATTATTAAAAGTATTGTACTTGTTTTGAGTCAATTTGAGTATATCTTCTTTTATATAATCAGATAATCCCGATACTCTACCCGCGGGACACCGAGTAAAGTTTCGCCAACATTCTGCTTTTGGAATTTGTCTGCTTTTGACTCCGGTGAGTGGATAATATTTAATATGCATGAGAAATATTATAAATATTTGATTTCATATTATTTGGATTATGCTTCTTGATAATATATACGTTAAGTACTATTCTTGCTATGATAAAGCATAATCATTTATTGAATATATGTTCTTGATATGAGCCAATATTTGTTTGTGAATTGATAGCTCCTCATTTCATCGAAATCATGAGTTGAGCCTTGAGATATGAATATGTCTGTTTGATTACGATATATATGTACCTACGGTATGCCAGTCAGAATACCCATGCTAACAGGGGAATGTTAGTCTTTGTGCACATCGTATCTGAAACCCTAGTTGGTCGGGGGAGTCACCAACCTGTGTGGATCGATCATCCCACGATGACGGAGCCTTATGCTCACTACATTCTGATTTTCTGACGAGCTTTACCTATGCGTTCTTGTTATGACCTATTTGAGAAATTTGTTGTAAGAACCTTGAGCCGATTTGATATTATACTTCTCTCTGCTATATTATCTCGTATGTGTATATTAGATATTATCTACTCACTGAGTTGTTGAACTCACCCCCTCATTATTCATTATTTTCAGGATCGTATCTTGCTAGCAGGTCAATTTGTTCTACTCTTGGAACCTGCTATTTTGGTTGTGCTTGATACTTTTGTTCATATGTCTAGTTAATGCTCCACAAGTAAAACCATATGTAATCATCTTGTGTGTAAGGACAATTGAATTATGTAATGAAGTCTATTTTGATATTTCCGCCGCATAAAGTCTGAAGTTGAATGATAAGTTTGTGTGTAAGTTTGGGTTCGCGTAGGTGTGGGACCTTGGAGGGGGACCATGCCTATGTGCCGGTCACGGGTCCGGGACTCGGGTCGTGACAAAGATAAACTACATTATTATCCAAAAATGCCAGGACTCACTCAGCTTTCTTTGGAGAACTCAACGTCACCTCATTCTTGATCATTTCACCAAGCCAATTAGGACTAGACATGATAGAAGAAGACAAAGAGGTCACCACGACGCCTTACACCATTTTCCTTCGCCACTTTTAGTACATTTATTGGTCCTTTAATTGTCAGATCTAGATGCTCAATGTTTCAAGAAAAAGAGAGAGAAAGAGATGCACAATTTTTTATGTAATTAAACAATTAAAAACCAATCAATGCCAGAGCGACAAGTTTTGCTACAACTTTATTTGTTTTTGTTTTTCAAATCGAGTGGGGAGAGATTGAGTGAGCGATCAACAGTTTATATTATATTAAAATTTAGATCAACGAAGAGATTTAAAACAATTTTCTTGATTAGCATTGGATAATCTGTTGCAAAGATTTTTTAATCACTACCATGTAATACGTTGCTAATTGATATGACCACATCTGCAACGGAAAATCCTTTGCATATTATTTAAATAATTGATTTTCCTTTTCCAATAATTTATTATTTTTCAGCAACGAATTTTCCATTGCTAAACACTTTTCAATGTATATCCTTTGCTATTGCCGTAACCCAATTTTGGGATATTACCCAAATCAACTTGAAATAAAATACAAATAACAAAAATTGAATGAAAAGGGGCTTATGTTGTTGAAAAATCTATTCGAGAGCCTGATCAGTATCTCTATTGTAACCAAGAATTAAGGAAAATGCAGAGTTCAAGGAAAAGATAAATGATTAATGGATAAATTTGCATAAGAGTTAAGCCAAAATGAATAATTATAATTTTTATAGGCCTAATTGCCTTGATTGTGGGTCAATTTAAAGTATTATTATGTTTAGGAATAAATGTAGTTAAGTACAAGGACTTAATTATATCTTAATCTGGTCAAATAATCTTTACTAACGGCTCAATTAATGAATAATGGAGGGTCGCGACAAATATATCACCAACTAAATTATTTCATCGCTACAATTCATCCCTAACAACCCTATTTTTAGTACTAACATGCATATTTGTATGTCTTATTGTATCTGGTTTAGCCTTAATCCTTCTTGGGTTATGGCACACCAACAACAATACCAGCGCCTTCTACAATAAAGGCTCTTATAACTGTACTATATTATTCAGTTGCTAAATTTCACTTCTTAAGCTTATAATTAGAGTTTTGATGAATAAGTTGTTTATTAAATTGGTTATTTAATTTCTTGAATAATTATAATGAAATTTTTTGATTAATATTATTAATTTTTATAAGCAAATAATATAGTTCAAATAACATAAAGGACATTTTATAATATAACAAAGATTCAGTTATATTTACATTTTTAAGTATATACATATTTTTACATCAATATGAAACAAAGATATAAATAATTTTATCACTAGCAACATGAAACAAAAAAAAAAAACATATTTTTAACCATTGTTTAAGGTGGAAATGATTTACGATGTTGTTGATGAGATTGTGATTAACCACTATTTGGGAGATGGGGTCAAGGTCGATACACTGTGGAAGACGTTGGACCCATAGGTGCCATTGTACGTGATGGCATCGTGCCAACAGGTGTTGACATATCTTGACTCATAAACTCAGGCCTAATATTACTTCCATTCTGGGTGGCAAGATAATTTGTAATCGAGTCAATCTTAGGTTGCATATTACTAAGGAGAGCATCTTTTACTTGCAATTCGTTTTTCAACTCCTGAATAACTGTGCTCGGATATGTGGAGTGTACTAAGTAGGATTGTTGTGACGCATTCGCACTAACCTTAGATTTTGGCATACGAGGTGCACCGTAAACTCTACCCTTGCTTACCCCCCCCCCCCGAAGCCTAGCGCAAAGCTTCTCCATCAAAAGAAGGATGAACATCTCGACCAGGTCCATACTTTGCAATCATCTCATTTCTATAATTTTCCTTCAAATAGACAAGTACATGTAGAAACAAATTTGTTTGAATATGAAATTATATACAAGTAATTATTTATTAAAAATAATAGTACTTACTACCACTGTTTTGGACCTGTTGTCTACGAATGTGCCGGTTTCATTGATATTCTGATGCAACATTGAAAATACATCATCACATAAAAGTTCTTTTCCCTCGATTTGTTGTTGCTATCAACATTTTAAAAAATAATTAGCGACATAAAAAATTAAACAAATACGATTACGAGTGTTCAATAATAATGCTTACCATACTTGCTCGATATGAAGCAAATGAAACTGACCCACCAGAATGAGAACTTATTTTACCATCTGTTTGTTTCAACCGATTGTGTTTTGAAGAGTCTGATCGTCTTTGGAATCCATCGGTTGACCAAACTTCCTGTATCATGGTATTCCAGTCTTCCTTTTGTATCCAAATGGGACCATTATTCATGTAGTCAATAAAATTTGTGGTTTGTAGTTTTGATAGAGCTTTAGTGCAAGCTCGTGCTAATTCTTGGTTCAAAGATATCCGAGCTTTATCTTCCCAAATATTCCGAACAATTTCTTCATCTTCCTCAGAGAAGGCATATTTTTTCTATCCAAAACATTTGATAAGTAAAGTAAAATAATTTGCAAACAACATCAATTTTTTTTTCAAGAAATAGTTTGTCCATTAAAATATATATCATAAATGATTCATGATCATTATATGAAAATAGTTGCGTGAATTCATATTAAAAAAATCAATAAAGTCAGCAATAATTTTTTTCTCATAACTTGAACTCTTTGAACAATTCATCCTTATATATCGAAGGTACTTTTTCCCATGAGTGCCATGGCCTCTTGAAATTACATCTCAAAATGTTGCCGCTTTCACGGCCACATGATGCGTTATTAAACCTGAAATATTATTGTAATATCCCACATCGAGAGAAGAGTGTCCAGAGCCAGGGCATATATGTGGAGGTGGTACCGAGCCTTGCATGACGCGTTTTGGGGCCTGCGGGCTGCCAGGAACAAAACCGTGAGGGCGGAAGGCCCAGAGCGGACAATATTGTGCAAGGTGAGCCGGGCCGGGCCTTACATATGGTATCAGAGCCGAGGACGGCTCGTTCTTAAGATGGGGGGATTGTAATATCCCACATCGAGAGAAGAGTGTCCAGAGCCAGGGCATATATGTGGAGGTGGTACCGAGCCTTGCATGACGCGTTTTGGGGCTGCGGCTGCCAGAAACCGTGAGGGCGGAAGGCCCAGAGCGGACAATATTGTGCAAGGTGAGCGGGCCGGCCTTACAATTATAATAACAATCTTTCATTAAACAAATACAGACATAAATAATCAATGTGTACAAAAAATATGAAACTTACTCTGTTCTTCCATACAAACTTAGTTGTCGTTTTTTTGTCATTGGATCGATTTCAGTATCAAAACCCTTCTGTTTAATGCAAACATTGTTGTCAGAAAAGTTTGGACCATTTTCTGTTTGGAGACAATCTTCATTCTGATTGTTATTAACATCTTGGTTAATTAGATCGTCAATGTCGTTCTCCTCATCCTCATTATCACCATCTACTCTCATATAACTATCACTCGCCAGCAAATGTTGATACCCGGACATGTAATTATCTTGTTCATTTGGAAATGAACTTGGGACTTCGGACATGTAATTATCTTCTAAGTCAGTACGATCAATTGGGCGAGAAGTTGTTGCATCCGTATTCATCATGTACGGAGTTCGTTTTGATCTGGATGCAAACCTACAAGTACTAGAAGCTCCATGTTTATCACCGGAATCACCTCCATTGTTTCCCATTTGAAGCTCCATTTTTTCTCCCACTCTTAAAAAATTAACTTAGGCTAGTGATGTAATGAACACTCTGTGATTGTAAATCAAATACTTCGCATACATATATATAGCTCAACAACACGTACGATTCCAAACAAGGACAAAAAAATGAACACCAAAGCATCCCTATAAAGAGATATCTGATTCTTGGGTGTCTACTGTTTTAACTATATTATTTATGTGAAAAACGAAAAAAATATTTCTGGCCATAAACTACATAACATGTTACAAGAAAAAGCAACGCGCAGGTCAGCAAAACTCGTCGTTTTCCATATAATCTTTGCATGAAAAGCTACCATCTATGGGATTGATACAAATGGTTTGTATCCATAACCCAAATCCCCTCCTTAACATTTTAAGTTAAACTAATCAACCATAACTTTCAAAATCAAGTAGGAAGAAAGAAAGAAATGTCATTCAAATTGATAAATTACAATCCCATAACTTTCAAGATTGTGTACAAAGAAAGAACTAAAACTAAAAACTGATAACTTCCCCCATATACTGAAAACTAGGAAGTCTCAAACAGTCATATTTAACAAAAATGAAACCAACCACAACTCTATCATTATCATGGTTCCAGTTTTTGCAAATACTTGTTCGACAATGACCAATTTGGAGTTGAAGATAGAAAGTTAAAAACAATTAAGCTGCAAGATAACTATATAGTTATCGAATATATTCGTAGCACAGTAATGATCAATTGTTCTACTATATAAGAAAGTTTCCTCTATATTTTAAGATTGCATCTCTCAAGCCTGTACTTAAATTAATGTATAGTCATATTTATTAATCTGTACTGAGAGCAGACATGCAATCCAATAGCTCTAAAAATTAATTTCCACAAAAACACATGCAGTGATTCCACAATAAATCATTGCTTGCATATATTATTGATAGAGATCATATATATATATATATATATATATATATATATATGTATACATATAAACCTAACAGGTTCCTCTACTTTGTAGGAGGGTTTTGAATTGTAGATTGCAACTAAGGATTTGCGTGACTTATATATAATTTGAATAACACATTGAGTCCTAGTAGATAACAAAGTCTGTAACTGGTATATCACTACTGACCAAAACGGGGAGGAAGAAAAGGAGGGCAAGAGAACAAAAAAGAAGCAACCAACAAAACAAATAAAGTGCAGGAAAACAACAGGGGAAGAACGTTCATTCAACCAACACATCACACCTTCATCATCATCTACATCATCTCCATCCTCTCCAGCAAGAAGAGAAAGACATAGAAAAACACCTACTTAGCTATTGTTTGTCACTATTTCTAGAACCAGTGATCACCGGTCCAGCAACATTGTCTTTGCCCATTAGTTGCCAGAGAAGTTTATGCATTCCTCTTCACTTCGCATTATGATTACATAGTCACTTTGCATGCTTTTGCTTTAGTGTTGAAGTGAATTATAATTCATTTGAATAGTAACTAAGGAGGCATGCATGAGGAAGCTCAAGGGTGCCTCTTGGTTGGGGCAGCCAGGTCATTGGTTTGGCCAAGTGACTCGGCTTGTTTTTCTCTCTCTAATATATATATATATATATATATATATAAAGAGAAAGATATTTATCATTTTCTAGCATATTTATTTTAAGGTTTGTATTTTTTAATAATATATAATTGAAACTTTAGTTAATAGAATCTTAGCTCCAAATAAACTTTTGTTATTTCTTAAATTTTTTTAGCAATGATTGTATTCATGCTTGACAACTTATAATAGTTTTATAATAATTTATACCCTTTGTTACTAGTATAATTAGTATTGAACGAGGTTACTTGCCTACTCGATGCGCTAAACTTTTTTCTATGAAAGAAATTGATTCATTGAATTAGTGAAATTGTTATTGATAAGATGTGTTAGAAATGATTTTTTTGGCCTAAAAGTGATTGATTGATGCTATTGTTAAAATTGATTACATAATTATTTAATTGGTACATTGTACAATTGTAAATTCATTGAAAATGAGCCATTTGCTTCATGCAACACATTGATTGATTGTTGTTTATGTTTTATGTGTTTGATGAATTATTTCATTGGCAGTTAGAAAAATCACAATCGATAAGTTTTAGCACAGATGTGTGATTTGGTTCACGCGGTAAACAATTTGATTGGTGGTTTTGTTTTAACTACTTGGGTAGTAATTTAAATGGTAGATAGTAAAACTTCAATTGATCAAATTGACTACAAATGAGTTATTTGTTGTCTGCAACATACTATTTGATTGTTGGGAGTGTTTTAATTACTTTATAAATAATTTATTTGAGAGATAGCAAAAACGCAAATGCTAAAATTTATTAATCGAGTTTTTAATATTTTTATCTTCATATTATTATATTAAAAGTATTTTAGAATACTGAAATTAAATTAATGTGATATTTATAAAGGAATGTTAGTTAATTTTTATATGTTATTTTAAGACATTAATATCAAAAAAATATCACAATAAATAATTAGCCTCACCTATTTTTCAAGGAAAAAGTCCTAAAAATAATTGTTATCAACATTCTACATGCCTTATCTGTACTAAAATAAATACATATAAGAACTACATAATCTTAAATTTTTTAAGTTGATTATTTAGCTCAAATGCATAACATTATAAAAAAATATAGGACCGTTAACAATTTTGTTATATTTTACAAAATTTGGTGCTAGCTGTAGCGAAACGCAGAGTATTTTTTTTTTATTGTAGATAATTTGGAATAATTTTCTACTTGTCTTGTGTATGTATGACTTCGTATATTTGTTTTATGTTATATATGAAATCTGAAATATCATACATAAAAATGACGCAAAAATTATTTTTTCATAAAAATAACATTGACCAGTAAATTATTTTAGTTATTATTCTCATTATTACTGTAATGATTGCTAAATAGTCATAAATATTATCACTATATTATTGCAAATAAGTAATAAATACATTCTTTTGAAAGTTGTGTAGGTTAATTGTTTCGTTAATATTTTTTAATATGTTCAAATTTTTGGTTCTATCTACGATGCGGTGCAAGCAACTGACTTATTAAGGTGGAAGCAAAATGAAAAGGTTGTGAGAATTCGAATCAAAATGACTTATTAAGGTGGAAGCAAAATGTGATAAATAAATAGTGTAGAACACTATTCAAAAACCGGTTTTATGTTTAGCTTTTGTAGTGATTTGCTCCTCTGCGTCACTTGAGATGTTTTGTTATCATTACACGAAGAGTTACTGCGCGTGGAGGATAAATCAGATTGAGGGGTTGTTTTTTCGCAGGGAAAACTTTAAGGCCCTAGCAAGATGGGCCCACTACACATCCGACCGTTATACATTTCACCCGACCACGAGTGCATATAAGAAATATCACTTGGATTTTTTCTACTAAAATCACTTCTCTCAGTGTTCTTCTTCTTCTTCCTCCGTTCTGTCCCAAGATTTAAAGTTTCAGATCCTTCATCGGAAATTCTCGTCCAAGAATACAAAGCGGCTCTCGTCAAATAATGCCAAGCAACAATACAACCTCCCCCGAACGGTATTCATTTATCTTGTCTGCTCTTCTCTTTCTTTCATTGTAATTAAAGATTAGTGTTTCGATGCTTGATCCAAACAGGACCCTAAACCCATAATCATAAATCGAGCCCATTATCTGCGGCAAGAATTGGCAAATCTTGACAAAGATGTCGATAGTCGTATATCAACGAATGAAAGCGCTGAAATCATATGTGAAAGGCTTGGATGGTAAGGCAATCCCACAATTTCTTATTCAAGTTTCAAAACAAGAGAGACTGGGTCTTTGTCCTAGTGAATACGCTATTTCACTGTATGAAGTTCTTGCTCGTGTCCATGGAGGTAATTTTCCAGAAAAGTATCACATTTGTTTTTAAAAATAATCGTAATTCAATTCCCAGGATTTTGGTTTCTTTGTTTTATTTTCCATTGAAAGATCCATACGAGTTTTTGGATCTTGATCAGGAGTAGAATTGTTTCTCCCTAAGAATAGGGTTAGGTCCTTTGTTCTCTTATCGTTTTGTCAATATCTTTTCATGTGTGTGAAATAGAAGGCTATGCATTTGGGTTTATGATGGTATTTTTTATTGGTTATTCTCGGCAATGCAATTAGGTGCCCACTGTGTGGCAGCTTATTTTCTTTTGCTAAAACAAGTCGATGGCTTCTCAGTTTTTTCTGAGCAAGTGCGTTTTTGAACATTAGGTCCATATATTTTGTGGGCTCTTACGAGCTGCAATCACTTTTGAATATTTACTTTATAGATAGAAAGGATCATATTCTATTGAATAACTTTATGCTTCAGTAACTTTTGAATGTTTCCGTGTCAGAAGAAATGAAGGCAAAAATCCCTACGTGTCCCTTGTAAGAAGAAATGGTAATTTCTGGTGCTTACCTCTGCATTTTTCTAATTTTTTGTTGTTCCTGGCATGAGACTTATCGTTAAGAAAAAAGTACCCAATTGGACTCATTTTTTACCTGGGCTGAGGATTTCTGAGCTGTTATTGTTAATGAAGGCAAACTGTTTATTTTGAGCTACAACCACTTTTAATGATTTCATAATGAAGCTTCTTCTTTTACTTATGCAGAAATTGGTCATGGGTTTCATGCAGAAATTGCTCCTGGGTTTCAGCCACTTTTATAATACATGACAGAGCAGTTTATTAGTGTAAGACTTTGCTTGGTTTAATCAAAGTGACAATTGAGAGATTAGTGTCCATATATAGCAACTTTCATGAAGTAGTTAAATTCAATCATTATCTTGAAAGATTAGGGATGTGGGAAATTTGAATCTATTGTAAATGATCTTCTGTTTCTTTTCTTCTCATCCTTTAATTTTCTTATGTTGCTACCATGGTGATATCTTTTAACTATTATTTGTTTTGTTGGGATATTTCCATATGCTAATAATATATAGTATTAATAGTTTAGGTCCAGATTTTATATAACCCTATATTAGCACACGTATTATTTGGCACTCCGACGATGGCAATGCATATTATGTTTTTAGATTAGAAGTCAACACTCTCTGATAAAAAGTCTGCATCTTTTGATGGATGCTAAGCTTACATTTATATTGAATTGGGGGTCATACGTGATTTACAAGGTCAAGCTACTGCAAAATCAGGGGCTTCTAAGCATTGTTCATCTTTCCTCAAGGCCACAACTATGACTCTTTTCACAATTAGTGAATCTGAGAAAGCATCGTATGCCGATCAAATAGATAGCTATCTCGGGGATGACCCATTTCTGAAGCATTTGCTTCCTATAGATCCAGCTACAAAAGATTTACTCAATCTTGTTAATGATCGAGTGCTGATATGGTAATTACACCTGTTTTGATTGAGCTGCTCTGCTCTGCTCTATTTGTCCATGAAAGCAAATATTTTGTGGTGGTGGTTGATTTTATCTTGTGGCTTTTGATGTAGTAAGCTCATCGATCATTGTTGTGCCAGGGATAATAGATGAACGTTCTATAAACACAAAACTTGTTCTCAATCCTCGGGAAAGAAGTGTAAGTTTTAGCTAATTTTGATTCACATGGTAGTTTGTTCTGTAGTCTAAAGGGGTTTATTTTGTTTGTTCATTTTGCAGCCTCATCCATTTGCTTGGCTTGATTTCTCTGATTATAAAGGTGATCCATAGAATTTTTGGTATATTAATTTTGCAAAGACCTAAAAGATGGCTTGTTTACTACATAACCATATTACATTGAGCATTCTATTGTAATTGAAAAATTAGAATCTCTTGATATTGATGTGAATTTGTCATATGATCTGCATGCGGAATGGTAGAAAAGGATCCATATAGTCAATCACAACTAGTTTGAGGCTTGGTTGTTCCTGTCTCCGTAGTAATTGAGTTTTTCTTTATCTTTTCTAATAATTTTCCCATCCGATCATCGAATGTTGTACCATCGGATCCAAATGTTGGTGGACGTGTCGTCAACACAAAACGTGTTCTCAATCCATGGAAAAGAAGTGTAAGTTTTAGCTAATTTTGATTCACATGGTATTTTGTGTCTGTAGTCTAAAGGGTTTTATTTTGTTTGTCCATTTTGCAGCCTCATCATGTTGCTTGGCTTGATTTCTCCGATTATAAAGCTAATCCATAGAATTTTTGGTACATTAGTTTTTGCACTGGACCAAGAAGACGGCTTGTTTACTACAATAACCACATTACAGTGGGCATTCTGTTTTAATTGAAAAATTAGAATCTCTTGATATTGATGTGAATTTGTCATATAGTCACCGTGTGCGTGAATGGTAAAATAGGATCCATATAGTCAATCACAACTAATTTGGGGTTGAGGCTTGGATGTTGCTTGTCTCTGTAGTAATTGAGGTTTTTCTATATCATTTCTAATAATTTTCCCATCCGATACTCGAATGTTGTACCATCGGATCCAACCGTTGGTGGACCTTAGCCTTAGGAAGACACATCGACTAGTGGAATTGGTGGATGGTAAGCTGTGTCATGGATTTTTGATTTAATTTACTTCAAAATTTTGGTCAAAATCTTTCCTTTTTGTAAACTTATAAGCTTTGAAGATCACGGATAATTGTCGCAAGTATGATAAATTATTTCTTTCGGGATGTTGAGGAGCTTATGGAATTGGCACTGAAAAGGTGTTTTTGAAATGGATGAATTTTCATCCAAGAAAGCGAGCCACGAGAAACCTGTTTTGACGTTTTCTTTTGATTTGAAGGTAAATGGCCATTTCAATTTGTATATGTAGTTTTCATTTGATGAAGTAAGTTGCAAGGAGTCGTGTATTTATTCATTGATTAAGTTGACATGCATATTTCTCAATTATGTTCAAAACTTATATCACATGTTTGACTTAGATATGCCATATTTCTCATCATTTGTACTTGGGATTTGAGTTTATAGCTCAATTAGATGATGCTAAGACTCATATCACATGTTTGCCTTGTATGGACATGGGAAACTAAAAAATCATAAGTTTCGCTTTTATCAAGAAATGTTGTGGAGGTTAAAATATGATATCAATTGCGTGTTTCTTATTGAGAACATGTTAAATCTTTTGTTGTGTGTTAGCATATCTACTTCGCTCCTAACTATTATTCTTTCGTACTCCATGCTCCTTATATCGAGGGTTCATTTCATATACTTTTTCATTTTCTGATTATACTTTAAATACTTGAAATAACATCTTATGTCATGTGTAGGATGGAAAGGCTTTATGCATGCCTTCTTCATATTCTTGCACCGTATCACCGCAATCCATCTATGTTGGATACCAAGGATCCTAAAGAAATGGCTAGGGTGATTCTTGATCATGCGAACGTGAATCGCTATTCTTAACGTGTATGCGATTCGGGATCTCTTTGATTTTACATTTTCTTTCACGGGTTCTTTTGCATTGATTGTAATATTCTCTCCCCACCCCCGGTCTCTATTTCTATTTAAAATATAAATATTTCGACTTCTTGGAATGTGAATCTACCTAGCTTTATCTTTATTCTCTTGTGAGTTTATATTTTTCCAATATTTAATTTTAATTGGAATGGCATTTGTTTTGTATTTAATGTCTCGCCATTTGTTTCTTTTAATGCCTTGTTCCTCAAATTATTGAGATTTAGAACCTTTTGTTTCTTGATTTGTTTGTGTAAACAAAGAAGTGCAGAGAGCAGTATCTAGAAGGAGAAGGAGGAGGAGGAAAAGCAAGAGACAAAAGAGAGTGTTTAGAGAGGTAACTTTTGAGATTGCTTTTTTTTTATGTTTTGCTTATCTTTGTTTTGATGGAAAACTTGAAGGACCCATTTTACGATAGTTGAAGTTAGTGTTGAATTTCTTCATTTGTGTTTGTTGTTGTTGTATTTTGCAGTGTTATGTTTGTCTGGATTTGGGGAAACAAGGGAAGATATTTTCCAGAGAGTTGAGAGAAGAGAGAATTCTGCAGAAGGTAATTCGTAGATATTGATTGCTTATGAATTGTTTGATGCTATGCCTCTTATATACTTGAGGAAGAACACACACACACACTTTATGCATGAGTTACACCTTCTCTTCAATCAGTTACAATTAACAAACTTTGAGCACACTTTATACATGCTACATAACAGAATGTAACTGTCATGTTTATACACTTCTTTGCATACTTCATGACGAAATGTAACTCTCTGCACATCTTTTGGTGTCTTCCTCTTCTGCACATGATCACTAATCAAACTGGTATGCAACTTAACTTCCAACAGCCTCTCCTAAGTTGCTTACCGGTTTGACTCCAAGATTCAACCTTCAATCTGGATTTCTAGCCATTGAGATTGCTGACATATTATCACACAATAGAAGTGTTGCTTCTGCTTGTGATTCCTCATTGAATTCATTTGAACCGTTCTTCTGCATGTCTATGTTGCATTCAACTCCCGAGCCATACACTTCCTGCTCTTTGGTCTCTTCTTTTTCCGAGCATGTGTTTTCTGTTGTCTTTGTTGCAGAAGTCTTTTGACTCGTAACCAACACTCTAGCATTCTCAAATTCACAAATTAACTTCTCTGGATTTGTAACAAACTGAGGAGAGATATAATCTTTGTCTATCTCCATTGCTTCTTCGACTTCAACTGTTGTCTCAAAGGAAGATGATGACTCAATTGATAAAACACCATCAGGCCCAACCTTGTCGATTGCATCAGCAATCATTGTGCCAATGAGTTCATCATTTCCAGCAGAAATTGTCGCGACAGCCTTAATGTCATCACGACCTTTAACAGGTCTGGCCTTCTTCTCTAACTCTTCTACCTTGCATAGTTTTATCAATTCCCTTTTAATAGAAACCGGATATGCACCGGATGTGACATTCAAAAATCCTAATTTGATTTTTTCCGGGCAAGAACCGATGCGATTGTCGTTCCATCACCAGCAGAGTCATTGGTTTTACTCGCAACCTCTCTAATGAGTGTCTGTGCCGAGCATTTTCCATGGAATCAGGTAGCTCAATAGCTTGTGCAATTGTTACCCCATCATTAACCACCTTCCAAATTCATCTAAGACAACATTTCTACCCCTAGGACCAAGAGTAAGCTCAACAGCATCATCTTCATTTTGGATTGATTCATCCTCACTGGCATGGCATTCCTCACCTTTGCCTTCTTCTATGTCGAGTAGGGAAACCTCGTCCTTTATACTTGTTGCATGACAAGCATAACATAAATTTGCAATGGACACTTCTTCCTCCTCCTGTGCACAATTTGCCAAGTGCTTGTAATCTTTGCAATCATGTGTATTATGCCCAAACCGCTGGCATCTTCCACATTTAGGCTGACCTTTATACCTGCATATGCCAAAGTGGAATTTTTGACATACCGAACATTCAGGCTTTGTATTTGTTTGATTACCTCCACTTTTATGATGTGAATTGTAACAATTGCTACTGTCTCCATTGTAACCACTGCTGCTGCCTTCATTTCTGTTATTCCATTTGCAATTTTGACTGGAATTGTACTGATTACTCACATTTCTTGCTTGAGACCAGCCTGTGTGTCTTTGCTCATGTCCCTGCCACCTTAAACTAGGTGATCTTCCCTGCATGAACCTGTTTGCAGCACCTTGATTGTGGCCAATTTTGAGACTACTGAATGCTTGTTCAGTTCTCATAATTCTATCTTGTTCATCATGTAGGTTTTCTCTTTTTTCAAAGACCTTGACCTAGGCTATCACCTCTTCAACCTTCAGCTCATCAAGATCCCTAGTTTCTTCAATAATTGAAACTATGGATTGGTATCTTCTATTCAAGCTCATAAGAAGCTTCTGCACAATTCTGACCTCAGGAACATCTTCTCCTAGTGATTTAGGCTGTTTATTGTTTCGAAAAACTTAGAAAGGTAGTGTTCTAAGCCTTCTCCTTCTGTCATTCTTAAGTACTCAAATTCTGCCCTTACTGCTTGTAGTTTTACAGCCCTCACTTTCTTATCTCCTCTATACTCTCTCTTAAGCACATTCCATGCTCATTGTGCTCATTTTTCATTTCTGATTCTCGGAAACAACTCATCAGATATTGCACCTTGGATGAGGCTCAATGCCTTGGCATTTTTTATTCAATGTTAGCCTTAGTTGTGGAAAGGTGGGATTAGGAGGTAATGTCACGAAGGCTTTTCACATGCAAGTTTGTGAGCATTTTAAAGATCGAAGAAAAAAGTCAATGATTTGCTTTGAACATATTCTTACTTTAGATATTGTGTAGTCTCTATCGCTCTCTTCCTTTCTTCATCAAGTAAAATTCATGTTAGCAGGTAGGACTACTGATGTTTGCACTCCCATTTACTGCCTAGATGTTGGAATAAATCAGGAGGCAGCATATTCATTCTACTGCATGGAACTGGGGGTCATACGTGACTTCGAGGTCAAGCTTCTGCAAAATAAGGGGCTTCTAAGCAGAGTTCATCTTTCCTAGAGGCCACAACTATGACTCTTTTCACAATTAGTGAATCTGAGAAAGCATCTTATGTTGATCAAATATATGGAAATCTCGGGGATGACCCATTTCTGAAGCACTTTCTTCCTATAGATCCAGCTACAAAAGATTTACTCAATCTTGTGAAAGATGGAGTGCTCCTGTGCTTTTTTGATTGAGCTGCTCTGCTCTGTATGTCCATGAAAGCCAATATTTGGTGGTGGTGTTGATTTTTTCTTGTGGCTTGTGATGTTGTAAGCTCACGGATATTGCTGTGCCAGGGATAATAGATGAACGTGCTGTCAACATTAGAACACATGGTATTGGATGCACGATGGTAAACACTAGAACACAGGACTTGGTGGAAGGAAGAGTAAGTTTTAGCTAATAATTTTGATTATCACATGGTGCTTTGCGTTGTAGAAGTCTAAAGGGGCTTATTTTGTTTGTCCATTTTGCAGCCTCATCTGTTGCTTGGCTTGATTTCTCTGATTATAAAGTCGATCCATAGAATTTTTGGTACATTAGTTTTTGCACGTGACCAAGAAGACGGCTTGTTTACTACAATAACCACATTACAATGGGCATTCTGTTTTAATTGAAAAATTAGAATCTCTTGATATTGATGTGAATTTGTCATATGATTGCGTGCGAGAATGGTAAAATAGGATCCATATAGTCAATCACAACTAGTTTGGGGTTGAGACTTGGTTGTTGCTTGTCTCGTATTAATTGAGTTTTTCTTTATCATTTCTAATAATTTTCCCATCCGATACTCGAATGTTGTACCATCGGATCCAACTGCTGGTGGACCTTAATTAGCCTTAGGAAGACACCTCAGCTAGTGGAATTGGTGGATGTGAACCATGTCATGGATTTTTGATTTAATTTATTTCAATCTTTTGTTCAAAATCTTGCTTTTTTGTAAATTTATAAGCTTTGAAGATCGTGGATAATTGTCGCAGTATGATAAACTTTCAGGATGTTGAGGAGCTTATGGAATTGGCCCCTGAAAAGGTGTTTTTGAAATGGATGAATTTTCATCCGAAGAAAGCGAGCCACAGAAACCTGTTTTGACTTTTTCTTTTGATTTGAAGGTAAATGGCCATTTCAATCTGTATAGGTAGTTTCATTTGATGAAGTAAGTTGCAAGGAGCTGTGTATTTATTCATTGATTAAGTTGACATGCATATTTCTCATCATTTGTTCTTGGGGTTGGAGTTTATAGCTCAATTAGATTTTGTTAAAACTCATATCACATGTTTGCCTTGTATGGACATATGGGAAACTAAAAATCATAGGTTTTGTTTTTATCAAGAAATGTTGCGGAGGTTAAAATATGATTTCAATTACATATTTCTTATTGAGAGCATGTTAAATCTT
Organism: Salix exigua; assembly: GCA_032356905.1. NCBI lineage: Eukaryota > Viridiplantae > Streptophyta > Magnoliopsida > Malpighiales > Salicaceae > Salix > Salix exigua. The sequence continues at coordinate 14,120 of JAVHLS010000029.1, read as the reverse complement.
TTGTTGTGTGTTATTGCATATCTACTTCGCTCCTAACTATTATTCTTTCGTACTCCATGCTCCTTATATCGAGGGTTCATTTCATATACTTTTTCATTTTCTGATTATACTTTAAATACTTGTAATAACATCTTATGTCATGTATAGGATGGAAAGGTTTATGCATACCTTCTTCATATTCTTGCACCGGATCACTGCAATCCATCTATGTTGGATACCAAGGATCCTAACGAAAGGGCTAGGGTGATTCTCGATCATGCGTAACGTGAATCGCTATTCTTACATGTGTATGCAGCTTCGGGATCTCTTTGATTTTACATTTTCTTTCACGGGTTCTTTTGCATTGATTGTAATATTCTCCCACACCCCTGGTCTCTATTTCTATTTATAATATAAATATTTCGACTTCTTGGAATGTGAATCTACCTAGCTTTATCTTTATTCTCTTGTGATTTTATATTTTTCCAATATTTAATTTTGATTGGAATGGCATTTGTTTTGTATTTAATGTCTCGCCATTTGTTTCTTTTATGCCTTGTTCCAAAAATTATTGAGATTTAGAACCTTTTGTTTCTTGATTTGTTTGTGTAAACAAGGAAGTGCAGAGAGCAGTATCTAGAAGGAGAAGGAGGAGGAGGAAAAGAAAGAGACAAAAAGAGACTGTTTAGAGAGGTAACTTTTTGAGATTGCTTTTTCTTTTATGTTTTGCTTATGTCTGTTTTGATGGAAAACTTGGAGGACCCATTTTCCGATAGTTGAAGTTAGTGTTGAATTTCTTCATTTGTGTTTGTTGTTGGTGTATTTTGCAGGTTATGTTTGTCTGGATTTTGGGAAACAAGGGAAGATATTTTCCAGAGAGTTGAGAGAAGAGAGAATTCTGCAGAAGAAGGTAATTCGTAGATATTGATTGCTTATGAATTGTTTGATGTTATGCCTCTTATATACTTGAGGCGAACACACACACACACACTTTATGCATGAGTTACATCTTCTTTACAATCAGTTACTATTAACAAACTTTGAGCACACTTTATACATGCTACATAACAGAATGTAATCTGTCATGTTTATACACTTCTTTGCATGCTTCATGACGAAATGCAACTCTCTGCACATCTTTTAGTGTCTTCCTCTTCTGCACATGATCACTAATCAAACTGGTATGCAACTTAACTTCCAACAGCCTCTCCTAAGTTGCTTACCGGTTTGACTCCAAGATTCAACCTTCAATCTGGATTTCTAGCCATTGAGATTGCCGACATATTATCACACAATAGAAGTGTTGCTTCGCTTATGATTCCTCATTGAATTCATTTGAACCGTTCTTCCGCATGTCTATGGACCAACCACTATTTCTTAGTTTTATATTTAATTAGGATTTCTGAGCTGTTATTGTTAATGCAACGATTATTTTTGGTGGAAACTTGACGACATGTTATCTTTTAGGAACAAATTGACTGGCTGTTTTCAAGTGGCAATTAGTTGTTCTCTGAAATGGTGTTTATCCAATCCTTCTAATCTCTGATTGTGAACCCTCTAGGTGATTGTTTTGCACAAAATGTCTTTTATTGCAGCTTCAATTATTCCAATTTGACTGTCCAATAATAAGGCATTTTCATTGTCTCAAGCCCGGGCATTCTATGGATTTCAAATGACAATAGAGAAAACTCTGATAGAACTTTGGCGATTAAGTTAGTGGACGTTCATTGCTATGATGCATTACAAACACCTTGATTTGGAAAATTGTTGCTTCTCATCTTCGAGGTATGTACTTCAAAGACTCAAGGAAGCATTCATTGTATGGACAAGAACGCAAAGTAAGCATTAGATTGGATCCGGAGGTAACATCATTCTTCTTTGACACTTTTAAAGCAATATATAAAAACCTTGCAAAGAGGATTAGAATCACTGTTTGAGCTATTGAAAACATTCATTGTCTCGCTGGAACTTCAGTGACAATGAAGCGCAGTTTAGAGTATGCACCGTAAATTTCCACGACAAGAAGCATTGAATTATCATAGCTTTTGGTACAGCCAAGGGACTGGTTTTGGCCCAAAGACTCTTAATTGCTGGGTTTATTCACATTTATAATTTTTTAGATGATGGTAAATGTAACAACCCAACAATTTTCCCCTCTAAACAGAGTGGATAAAGCATGAAATTTTTTTTTTCTGCAATTCTAAAAGAATTTCGGCATAGTCTCCCCTATACCGGAAGATTTCCAAATTATTCACAAACATTTCAACACAATCAACAACATGATTCATCTCAGAATATGCTCAAATCCATATTCATTTCAGAACTCCATCTTACATCACACATAAAAGATAAAAATTGAAAAACAATCAGTTCATACATGAAAGTTTCACCTATAAACACACATATACATATACATTGAACATAACACAATTTAATATTACAGAAACAAAATTCACAATTATACTATTCCATACAATTTACAACAAGTCACCATCACTTTCTAAGTTTCTATTTTACAAAAGGAAATAAGACTTAAAATCTATTCTTGACGAGGGTGAGAAGAACCTGCAACATATAAATTTTTCATATGAGTGAAACAATTTAGTAAATACCGATGAGTTTCAGAAGAATTTGAGTAATCTATCCATCAATTTGCTTAAATCACGTGAGATTCGAAACACCATTATGTGCACTCTTTTAAGGTCTTAACAAAAGAAGATTTATTTCTTTTTGACTACTATACATTTTTTTTTTCACTTCAAAGAGACCATAGCCGACACTAGTGACCTCTAATAATGTCTTTAGTTATACGTCCTGGAATCAACTCATCAATTTCATGAAAATCTTAACATAAACCTAGCCATGGTTATCATTATATATAAATACTATATATATTTTAAAATAAAACCAAAGTAGTCAAATTAATACATCATGCCGATATCGACATCACCTGCCGATATCATTAACTGTTCTGAAATCGAGTAGTTAATCAAATTTATATATATCATGCCGATATCGACGTCACCTGCCGACATCATTAACTATTCCAAAATTGAATAGTTAATCAAGTTTATAAATATCATGCCGATATCGACGTCACCTGCCGATATCATTAACTATTCCAAAATTGAATAGTTAATCAAGTTTATAAATATAATGCCGATATCGACGTCACCTGCCGATATCATTAACTATTCCACAATTGAATAGTTAATCAAGTTTATACATATCATGCCGATATCGACGTCACTGCCGATATCATTAACTTTTCCACATTTGAAGATTTAATCTAGTTTATACATTATGCCGATATCGACGCCACCTGCCGATATCATTAACTATTCCCATATTGAATAGTTAATCAAGTTTATAAATTAATTTGTTTCCTTTATATACACACAACAACCCAAACACACATCTATATGAAAATATAAATATATATGTCTTTCCATCCGCTAGCTTTCCTTTACTCGTTCCTTTTTCCTCCCAATAAGCACCAAAATTATATCTTACTTTTCAATACCCGACAAGGTAAGTAATATTATATAATGAGTATTTAGGTATCGAGTACCCACTGCTGTGAATGTTCGACTTGCGTTACCACTGTTGTTGTTGTTGCCGTCACCCGCGGTTCTTCCCGAAACCACAATTACCCACCATTTATTTAATCATTTATATTACTCCCTATATCACCCACAACAACAATAAAAGTGGTAATATTATTCATTTTCACTTTTACCAATTCTTATCTTTCTCACTTATTTTCCTCATTATCATCCTTTAATTTTTCAGCTCATTTGTATTCCCAATAGAACATCATGAATTCAATTTCTTATCACCCTTTGATTTCTTCTTTTATTATTTTTTTTTTCAGAAAATCAATACACACTTTATGAAGGAAAAGGGACAATTTTTTTCTGTCCTTAACATGGCTAAATCTTTGATATTTTCTCAACTTGGCCGAAATTGTCAACATATGTGACAGCTTGACCTCTCCTCAGTGTTTTACTCATATCTGGAGTTCCAGAACTCCAAATTAGATGAGGTTTGATTTGCTGGAAAGCTAACACTCCCAGCTACAACTTCTATGAAGGGATCATACGCTAATTAGGTGTTTTTCAGGTCCAAATATCCCTAAGAAATAGGGTGACGAAACTGTCCTGTTTTTGAGGAAAAGAAAATATCTCCAATTCATCTTCAATCTTTGATTTCTCATCAATAACAGCCATGTCTTTCCTTGAATCATGAAATACTACTCATTTATGCATTTCTCTAACATTTTGTGCTAGAAACCCTAATTCCCAATTCAAAAACAATCAAGAACTTCTAAATTGAAGTTAATTTCTTAGAAATTGAAGTTAGAACTCCTTACTTGGATGGGATCTAACAATTTTTGGAAAGATCCTAGCCTTCTTCTTCTTCAAAATATCCAGCCACTCTTCCTCCTTTCTTCTCCAATTTCTTCACTTTCTCTTGTTATTTCTTCACCAAATTGTGCTCTTTCACTTTAGAAATCCAAGGCTTGTATGGGTTTACAAATTTTGGGGTGTTTGCTCTTGATTTGTATAGCATGAATTTTCGAAATTCCCTTCTCCTCTCTACTTGGTTTCAGCTGAACATGGCTGAAAAGAGAGGGGTATTTATAGTGCCCGTTTTTTTTTTTTTTTTTTTTTGCTTTTCCTAAATTTTATGTAATAATATCATCTTATATAATAATATCATCTTATCATTTTATTTTCCTTTGTTTCATCTTAATCTCCTACCTCCATGTATACTTTATCCTCGGATTTCACATTCTCCCTTCCTAATAAAAATTTCGTCCCCGAAATTTAACATTACATACCTGACTCAAGGAATAGATAGGGGTATTTTTCCTTAATTTCTGACTCTCTCTCCCACGTTTCTTCCTCGATTTGTGAGTTTCTCCACAATACTCTGACAAGTGATACCTTTTTATTTCTCAATGTTTTTTCACTACGATCCATGATTTTGACTGGCCTAGTCTCGAGTGTCAAGTCTTCTCTTACTTCAATAGGAACTGCAGGTAACACTCGGGAAGGATCCACTTCTGCTTTCCGTAATAGTGATACATGGAATACATTGTGAATCTTCTCTAGGTGTGCTGGTAAACTCAAGCGATAAGCCACGGGTCCTACCTTAGCTATCACCTCAAATGGCCCAATATACCTCGGAGCAAGCTTTCCTTTCATTCCAAACCGAATGATGCCCTTCCATGGTGCTACCTTTAAGAAGACTCTATCCCCTATTTGGAATTCCAAGGGTCTCCTCCGTTTATCTGCATAACTCTTCTGTCTATCTTGAGCTTCCTTCATTCTTTGCCTGATTACCCTTACCTTATCCGTTGTCATTTGTACGAGTTCAGGACCCAGGAGTTTCCTTTCTCCAACTTCATCCCAACATATCGGAGTGCGACATTTTCTCCCATAAAGGGCTTCATATGGAGCCATCCCAATAGAAGCTTGGTAACTATTATTATACGTGAATTCTACCAGTGGTAGTAAGTCTTCCCAGTTTCCCCCAAACTCTAATACACATGACCTCAAAAGGTCTTCAAGTGTTTGGATGGTTCTTTCAGGGGTGGAATGCAGTGCTCAGATTCACCTCGGTTCCCAAAGCCCGCTGTAAGCATGGCCATAACCTTGAAGTAAATCTCGGGTCTCGATCAGATACCATTGAGATGGGAACTCCATGCAATCTAATCACTTCATTCACGTATAATTTGGCCAACTTGTCTATGGGGTCTGTCATTTTGATGGGTAAGAACAAAACCGACTTTGTTAGTCGATCTACCACTACCCATATAGCATCATTGCCCTTTTTCCCCTTTGGCAATCCGGTTACAAAATCCATGGCTATATTTTCCCATTTCCATTCTGGAATTGGTAGTGGCTGTAATTCTCCTGCCGGCCTTTGATGTTCTATCTTCACCTGCTGACATATCCCACATCTTGACACATATTCTGCTATCTCCTTCTTCATATTTGGCCACCAGTAGTATTCTCTAAGATCTCTATACATCTTGGTACTCCCAGGATGGGTGGTAAACCGAGATTCATGAGCTTCTCTCAATATCTCTCCCTTTAAGGTCTTATTCTCAGGCACATAAACCCGTTTTCCCATCACAACCAACCCTCCTGGCAGTATTTGTAGAGACAACTCCTTGCCTTGCTTTATCTTTTCCTTAATTTTCTCTAAACCTTCATCTGCTAATCGAGCTTCTAGAACTTTATCTCGCAACACCGATCCGATCTTCATATGAGCTAGTAATGACCCTTCGAGACCCATATTAAGTTGAATTCCCATCCTTTTAATTCCATCGATTTGTTTGTTTCGAAATTCCTGGATCACCCGTCCCTACTTTCCCTTTTCGACTTAATGCATCCGCCACGACATTGGCTTTGCCTGGATGGTAATCAATTATGCAATCATAGTCCTTTATCAATTCCACCCACCTCCTCTGCCGCATATTTAATTCTTTTTGCGACATTAGATACTTTAAACTTTTATGGTCGGTAAAAATTTGTACTTGTGTTCCATACAAGTAATGTCTCCATACTCGCAAGGCAAATACCACTGCTGCAAGTTCCAGATCATGGACCGGATAATTCACTTCATGTGGCTTTAACTGTCTGGAAGCATATGCGATCACTTTTCCATGCTGCATTAACACACATCCCAAACCCCTGCTTGAGGCATCACTATACACAATGAACCCTTCTGTTCCAGAAGGAAGAGCCAAGACAGGAGCTGATGTAAGCCTTCTTTTCAACTCCTGAAAACTCTCCTCACATTCCTTTGACCAATTAAACCTCACTTCTTTCCGAGTCAACTTGGTCAAAGCGATGCGATTGTGGAAAATCCTTCAATGAACCTCCTATAATATCCTGCAAGGCCCAAGAAACTTCGAATTTCAGTCACATTTGTAGGCTTCTCCCACTTTAGAACTGCCTCTACCTTTCCTGGATCCACACATATTCCCCTAGCTGAGATAACATGTCCCAAAAATATCACCTCTTTAAGCCAGAACTCACATTTATCCAGTTTTGCATACAATTTATTTTCTCTCAATATTTCTAACACCTTCCTCAAGTGCTTCTCGTGCTCCTCATAGGAGCTCGAATATACCAATATATCGTCAATAAACACGACCACACATTTATCCAAATATAATCGAAACACTCGATTCATTAGATCCATGAATACATAATGGGCATTAGTTAACCCAAAGGGCATTACTAAGAATTCATAATGGCCATAGCGAGTTCTAAAAGCGATCTTACGTATGTCTCGTTCTCCGATTCTTAATTGGTGGTACCCGATCTCGAGATCTATCTTCGAAAAGCTGTTGCACCCTTCAACTGATCAAACAAGTCATCTATCCGTGGCAACGGATACTTGTTCTTTACTGTCACTTTGTTCAGTTGACGGTAATCAATACATAACCTGAATGTACCATCCTTCTTCTTTACAAACAACACTGGGGCTCCCCAAGGCGAATTGCTCGGCCGTATGAATCCTTTATCCAACAACTCCTGAAGTTGAGTCTTCAATTCAGCTAGTTCTATAGGGGCCATCCTATAAGGAGATTGTGCTATAGGATTGACTCCTGGAAGAGTCTCAATGGAAACCTCAACTTCTCTAATTGGAGGCAGTCCCGGTAATTCTGTTGGAAACACGTCTGGAAACTCTTTTACAATAGGAATATTTGTTAATTCCATGCTCCCCTTCTTTAATTCTCTCACATGAGACAACCGAGCGAGGCATCCCTTTCTAATCAATTTTCCGGCTGTCATGACCGAAATTATAGAATTTGGAATCAACTTCCTCTCTCCCTTGAATACTACCTTTTTCCCACTCGCATCTTGGAGATTTACAATCTTTGTAAAACAATCCACTTGTGCCCTATATCTACTCAACCAATCCATGCCCGAGTATTAAGTCAAAATCATCCAATGCTAAAGGCATGAGATCCGCCAGTTAGCTCTACCCCCTCAATGTTTAGTATCACTCCCTTGTATACCTCATCAATGTTTATATTTTTCCCCAAAAGTGTACTAACCACCATCCCCACATCTAATCTACTTGGTAACACATTTAAATTTTTAGTAATTCGGTGGGCCACAAAAGAATGACTAGCCCAGGATCAATTAAAGCATGAACTTGTATTAAACTCAATTGTAGTATACCTGCTACAACATCCGGCATGGTCCCCACATCTTCCTGGGTCATGTGGTATACTCTACCCCGAGTCCTTTCCTCTTGCGATCTGGGTCGGCCTCTATTGGCACTTGTGCTTGAGTGAGTGGGTCGTATAGGTCGATCAATCAGCTATCGATCGTTGTTGGCTTTGAGTAGCCATCCCTGTCTTTGTACTCCTTCGATAACTCTTTGTGGACATTCCCTTTTCTATGACCCATTTCCCCACAATGGAAACAACCTCTCCCCAATCTCGACAATCCTTCCATCGGTGCCCTTCCCCTCTGCGAGATATAACATCTTCAGGATGTAGTTGAACAATCCCGAGGTGTTTTTGATTACACCTCATACATATCGGGTATACAAATCCTCTTTGTTCCAGGGACCCTCTGTAACACTTGCCCCTGGGCGCGCCTCGACTGCCTGCAGATCCCCGAGATTAAACCGTCGAAGTCCTCCTGAACTTCCACCCTGAACAAAACTCCCCCCTTTTCTCGGTAATGGGTTGAATGATGACCCACTCTTTCCCTTTTTCAGAGGAAGATTCCTCCCTGTTGGTGGTGTGAACTCCCTTCTCTTGAATCCAGTTATCGACTCTGCTCACTTGATGCCCTGGGTGTATCGTTCATTACCCTCTCTATCCCTTGAGCAAGCACGCACTAGCTCTCGAGCTCATGCGAAATGGCATAGCCACCAAAATTAATTTTAACTCCTGCCTGAGTCCATCCCGAAACCGTTCCACTCGATGATGCTCAGTGAGGAGATGAGTGGTTGCAAAGATAGATAAATCCTGGAACCTCTTCTCATACTCCAGGACAGTCATATTCCCCTGTTTCAAATCTAAAAACTCCTGCTCTTTCTCTTTTCGGTGTTGCCAGGAGTAATATCGGTCTTCAAATTCTTCTCTAAAGTTTATCCACTTTAATTTTTCACCTGCTCTTCTTTCTCTTATGGTCTCCCACCAAGAATGAGCACTCTCTGTTAACAACCGAGTCACACAATCCACACTGGTTTCCTCCGGTATGCACTAATCGATCTATAACCCTTTCTACCTTCCTCACCAATGCCCCGCTACTTGGCGTCTTCTTCCCCGAATAGGTCGTGCAACCCATTTCGCGCATGTCTTTCACCCATTGAACCAGGGTGATTGCTCTTTCTACCAGGGAGTGGCATGGGATGTTCCTGCAGCCATCCACGATACTACTCGCCTTGACCAATTGCTCAATAAACATGGGGTCCGAATAAGGATTTGGAGCGGCCGTTGATGTCATTGGCGGTGGCCTATCCTCCAATCCTTGACCACTCGGTGTTTTAGCCGGTGACACATCTGCCCGAGAAGTAAAAGGTTCATTATGATGCTCCCCTGAATTTCCCTCCTCGGTATGGGCCGATGCCACAGATTGACGAGAGGTAGTATCCATTAATGGATCCCTTTCGGTTTCATTTCCAGAAAATGAGTCATCCTCTCTTTCTTGCACAAGGGGTGAAACAACCCTTGCGGTTCGCAGTGAACGAACCATCCTGCAACATTTTTTTTCAAAATCACATTAGCATTTCAATCCTCGAAATTGCAACCAAATGCTCTGATACCAACTGTAACAACCCAACAATTTTTCCTCTAAACAGAGTGGATAAAGCATGAATTTTTTTCTGCAATTCTAAAAGAATTTCGGCATAGTCTCCCTATACCGGAAGATTTCCAAATTATTCACAAACATTTCAACACAATCAACAACATGATTCATCTCGGAATATGCTCAAATCCATATTCATTTCGAACTCCATCTTACATCACACATAAAAGATAAAATTGAAAAACAATCAGTTCATACATGAAAGTTTCACCTATAAACACACATATACATATACATTGAACATAACACAATTTAATATTACAGAAACAAAATTCACAATTATACTATTCCATACAATTTACAACAAGTCACCATCACTTTCTAAGTTTCTATTTTACAAAAGGAAATAAGACTTAAAATCTATTCTTGACTGAGGGTGAGAAGAACCTGCAACATATAAATTTTTCATATGAGTGAAACAATTTAGTAAATACCAGTAGTTTCAGAAGAATTTGAGTAATCTATCCATCAATTTGCTTAAATCACGTGAGATTCGAAACACCATTATGTGCACTCTTTTAAGGTCTTAACAAAAGAAGATTTATTTCTTTTTGACTACTATACATTTTTTTTTTCACTTCAAAGAGACCATAGCCGACACTAGTGACCTCTAATAATGTCTTTAGTTATACGTCCTGGAATCAACTCATCAATTTCATGAAAATCTTAACATAAACCTAGCCATGGTTATCATTATATATAAATACTATATATATTTTAAAATAAAACCAAAGTAGTCAAATTAATACATCATGCCGATATCGACATCACCTGCGATATCATTAAGCTGATTCGAAATCGAGTAGTTAATCAAATTTATATATATCATGCCGATATCGACGTCACCTGCCGACATCATTAACTATTCCAAAATTGAATAGTTAATCAAGTTTATAAATATCATGCCGATATCGACGTCACCTGCCGATATCATTAACTATTCCAAAATTGAATAGTTAATCAAGTTTATAAATATAATGCCGATATCGACGTCACCTGCCGATATCATTAACTATTCCACAATTGAATAGTTAATCAAGTTTATACATATCATGCCGATATCGACGTCACCTGCCGATATCATTAACTATTCCACAATTGAATAGTTAATCAAGTTTATACATTATGCCGATATCGACGCCACCTGCCGATATCATTAACTATTCCCATATTGAATAGTTAATCAAGTTTATAAATTAATTTGTTTCCTTTATATACACACAACAACCCAAACACACATATATATGAAAATATAAATAGATATGTCTTTCCATCCGCTAGCTTTCCTTTACTCGTTCCTTTTTCCTCCCAATAAGCACCAAAATTATATCTTACTTTTCAATACCCGACAAGGTAAGTAATATTATATAATGAGAATTTAGGTATCGAGTACCCACCTGCTGTGAATGTTCGACTTGCGTTACCCTGTTGTTGTTGTTGCCCGTCACCCGCGGTTCTTCCTGAAACCACAATTACCCACCATTTATTTAATCATTTATATTACTCCCTATATCACCCACAACAACAATAAAAGTGGTAATATTATTCATTTTCCTTTTACCAATTCTTCTCTTACTCACTTATTTTCCTCTTTATCATCATTTAATTTTTCTGCTCATTTGTATTCCCATTAGAAGATCATGTATTCAATTTCTTATCACCCTTTGATTTCTTCTTTTATTATTTTTTTCAGAAAATCAATACACACTTTATGAAGGAAAAGGGACAATTTTTTCTGTCCTTAACATGGCTAAATCTTTGATATTTTCTCAACTTGGCCGAAATTTTCAACATATGTGTCTTCTTGACCTCTCATCAGTGTTTTACTCATATCTGGAGTTCAGAACTCCACATTAGATGAGGTTTGATTTGCTGGAAAGCTAACACTCCCAGCTACAACTTCTATGAAGGGATCATACGCTAATTAGGTGTTTTTCAGGTCCAAATATCCCTAAGAAATAGGGTGACGAAACTGTCCTGTTTTTGAGGAAAAGAAAATATCTCCAATTCATCTTCAATCTTTGATTTCTCATCAATAACAGCCATGTCTTTCCTTGAATCATGAAATACTACTCATTTATGCATTTCTCTAACATTTTGTGCTAGAAACCCTAATTCCCAATTCAAAAACAATCAAGAACTTCTAAATTGAAGTTAATTTCTTAGAAATTGAAGTTAGAACTCCTTACTTGGATGGGATCTAACAATTTTTGGAAAGATCCTAGCCTTCTTCTTCTTCAAAATATCCAGCCACTCTTCCTCCTTTCTTCTCCAATTTCTTCACTTTCTCTTGTTATTTCTTCACCAAATTGTGCTCTTTCACTTTAGAAATCCAAGGCTTGTATGGGTTTACAAATTTTGGGGTGTTTGCTCTTGATTTGTATAGCATGAATTTTCGAAATTCCCTTCTCCTCTCTACTTGGTTTCAGCTGAACATGGCTGAAAAGAGAGGGGTATTTATAGTGCCCGTTTTTTTTTTTTTTTTTTTTTGCTTTTCCTAAATTTTATGTAATAATATCATCTTATATAATAATATCATCTTATCATTTTATTTTCCTTTGTTTCATCTTAATCTCCTACCTCCATGTATACTTTATCCTCGGATTTCACAAGAAAAGTCCGGAACTTTTACACAAGACACGAATACAAGGAGCTCCACTTGCCTTGTGTCGGTTTCAGGGAAGATTACTCGGATCGGAGCTGAGATTGTATGAATTGGGAAAAAGAGGTTGTTAGGTTGCCATAGTATAGTTTTGTTGATGATAGTGTTCCATGATGGCTTACGGCATCATACCATGTAGATTTTGATACTCATACCATGTAGATTTGGATACCATGTCTGGTGCAGACAAGTTTTGGAATGTCTAGCTTGTGAGGTTGCCACAGTTTATTTCTAATGAGATAGAAGAAGATCCAAATGGTGGATAGATAAAGTGGGAGCAGGAAAAGCTTAATGGAGCTCCAAACAAGGTAAAGGACATGGTACAGTTTCATACTGGTTATGTCGTTTATTGCTTGCAGAGGCATCTCTTTTTCCAGGAGGTGGAGAATGCATCATGTACGGGTTAGTGATGGGGACCGTGGGGCCCTACTTCCATTCACCTCTTGAGATGATGTTTACTTCTCTTCACTTGGAGATGCTTTTGAGACAAGACCACCCACCTATGTGTGGAAGAGATCATATGGCATATAGGTCTACTTATTTCCCTGTTAAGGTAACATTATTGATAGTTTCATTTGATTATAGTTTCTCAAAACCAATTTAAAATGTTACTAAAACCACTGTGCTGTTTCAAATGGGAACAATTTATTGCATGTACTTTCTGTCTCAGTAATGTGTTTGGTTTTTTTAAAGATCTTGTCTTCATTGTTGTATAAGCCATGCTGCTACCTGGTATTTTCTAGTAGAATGCTCAAGTCTTGGGGTGAATTTTGCAACATGTGATTGATGGAGATCTATGTGAGCAGTTCCCAACTTTGCCGCTATGCACAGAGAAAAATTGCAGATCAGCTAGACAAAATATCAATGACTTATCTGTCATTTACAGGCCGTACAAATCAAATTCAAATTTGTAATTCCTTTATCTTAGGCCTAATAAATTGTAGGATCTCATTATTGAAAAATCTGTGTTTAAACACTTGTAATGGTTAATGACAAAATGCAATTCATGCCCATCTGTTACAAAACTCCAGGGGAGATACTCAAGGAACATGAAGAAGTTCAAAACAAGATCATCTGAGGAATGATTAACTTAAAGGTAACCCCCTTTTTCCCTTGTAACTCCTGTGATCATCTTGTTTGTAGTTCAATATGCATTTGCATAGTTGTTTTAGATATTGCAGAATGAGATGTATTGTCATGAATGCACGGTAATGTATTCGTGGGTCCTTTCGGTATTCGGATTCGAAACTATACATGAACTTCTACAATAAAAAAGCCTATGATATGGAAGATTGCTAGAGCAACCCTCAAAGAAGAGCACTTTATTACTGAACCCCTCAGAAAAGGGGTTTGATCTTTTACCTTCTGCCCCTTCTAGGAGAGGCTAGAAGATCCAATGTCAACCCTCTTCTCCACGTAATGATTCTATCAAAACCTGTTGACAAGGTTATGCTCAACACCTTATTCAGAAAATAACTTCAAAAAAATGTGTCTACATATTGTTTCCAACATATTAAATGTTAGCCTTAGTTGTGGAAAGATGGGATTAGGAGGTAATGTCACGAAGGCTTTTCACATGCAAGTTGGTGAGCATTTTAAAGATCGAAGAAAAAAAGTCAATGATTTGC
>JAVHLS010000028.1:0-50000 GCA_032356905.1 Salix exigua | reverse complement strand
GCGAGCCGAAGCGCCAAGCCCTTGCCGCATGGATAGGAAGCCACCGGTAGCAGCGCCAGCTATGATTGAGTTCCATGGATCTTCCTTCTGCCGGAGGTAAACCATTGAGCAGTCGAAGGCGGAGAAGAGACCTCCCCAGACGGCAAAGCTTCCACCAACACGCGGAGCGTTCATGCGAACGGCCTGAGTTCCGCCGAAAAGCCGTGTACCGGTCGGAGAGCTGTGGACGCCTTTGATGAAGTGGAAAGCGGAGCCGCCGACGGCTCCCATGCCGAAAGCGCCGCCGATGTCATCGAGAATACGATCAGGACACGGCTCTCGAGAAGTTTCGGGTGTTCCCATAACGGCGATTTGACTGTTTGAGAGGAGGTTTTGTTAGGTTTGTTCTAGAGAGAAGAAGAGAGAAAGCGGTGGTTGGTTAAGATGAAACGCGTTGATTTTACGAGAGTGTCCTTGAAACAAAGGGATATTTCCTCTTGTATTTCGGTTTGTTTTGCCGGCCGCTTTTACGTTGCCTACTTTTGATTTAAAACTATTTTGAAAAATAAATTTATATTAAGTCTATGAATTGGAACTAGTAATTTTAATTTTGTAAGAAATTTCATATATAATTTAGAATGATTATTTTAATTTTAATTTTAATATATAATGATACACTTTATTGATTTAAAATCTATATTATCATTGAGTCAAAATTATTGCAAAAATAAAAACATACATGGATTAATTGTGATTTTGTAGGATAGAATTAGTGTTTATTTATTTATTTATTTATTTATTTGTTATTATTATTATTATTATTATAAGTGATAATATTTTTTTATAAATAGTTCTCTTATAAAAAGATATGAAAATGAAACTCACGACTCTAAATCAAATTACCGAAAATTGAAGTTGTTACAAACATCTATTAGAATTTAGAGTGTAAATTGCTTATTAATTATAAACATTTTATACAGACGAGAATAGTAATTTACATATAGAATTTAAACTCTATAATATTATAAATAAATTATAAATAATTTACATATAGTAATTTTATAATAGTAATTTACATACAGAATCTAAACTCTATAATATTATAAATAAATCATTCAATTATTGAAAATAATTCCCATATGCACAGTTCTTTCTATAAAAAGTTCTAAAAACAAAAACTTACATTTATGAAAAAATTTAAATTTTGAAAATATTTAAGAAATAAAAACGCTATTTTGTTTATGAAATAGAAACACTTGAAAAAATCCCAAACATTGGCAAAATCTAAATTCAATTTGACAAAATTAAAATTTATTTGAAATGCCTTTTTTCATAAAATCTAAATTCTATTTGACAGAATTAAAATTTTATTTATTAAAAATGTTTTTTTTTGATAAGTTTCTAACTTTTTTTTATCTCAAATATTTTTTATTTTTTAAAAAATAGAATTTAATGGCCGTGAATTTTGTTGTTTTTTTTCTTACGATTTCTTTGAATTTCAATAATTGTGATGTTTTGTAGTTTTATGATTTGTTTAACATTTTCAAAGGTGATTTATAACAAAACTAGTTTTTAGAAAATTTAGTGGCTTAGAATTAATTTTTTTTAATTCTTTTATTTGAGCATTTTGAGTTCTTAGTTCATTAAATATACTCAAAGAGCTGAAGTTTTTCAAAAACAATTAGTTTTATATCACTAAAATATTTGTAAGAATTTTTTTTTTTATAACCGGGATGTCTAGGTCAACTTACACGCACCACAACTAATCCCCGAACTAAATTAAGAATGACATAAAATATCTTTTATTTATTTAGGTATTTGAAACTCAAAATTATTATTATTATCATGTTCTTACTCATACAATCTAGAGTGGATAACTATTGATCGATCAATAAGAATTATGAAGAAGTCTGAATTATATAAAGGAAAAAAAAGAATTGACTGGATGAAGTACTGGATTGAATATTTTGAAAAACATCGGTGTATTGAAATGAAAAGAAATATTATTTAAATAACCTAATAATACAATTATCCAAAATATGTAAGGATATTTGAGTTGCTGAGAAAGGGAGCCGGATTTACTACTCCGCTATTCCCTCTGTGGCGGCTTCGTTTGAGGTTGAGAGAAACTGCTACACTGAGCAAGATAAGAAGGGAATTATCAGTGGTGAGGATAAATCAAGACAGGGGTTTTGCTCGAGCAATAAGAACCTGTGTGTTGAATCCATCCACCAGGTATTTACTCGTTGAATTGCTTGTTGTTGCTATCATTTCATTCATTATTCTAATGAGCGCAATGTACTCGAATTTAGCAAAGGGCCAATTATTTCCCTTGGCTACCAGGGTTTCTTTAAAACCTAGATGTCTAAAACCCCAGTTTTTACCAATAGGGTGTCATTCAAGAACCTCACTAAACCCTCTAGGTGCCCACTTTACAACGCTTTCACATGGTTTTGGCCGCAAAGCCCATAAAGTTTGCAGCCTTGTGAAACCATCAAAAACTAATGCTGGATTTCAGTGGAAGGACATAGAAATGGGAGCGATAGGTAGAGCCAAAAGTATTTCAGGAGGGTTTAGAATTAGAACTGTTTTGCATTGTTCTGCTAGAAGTTTCTCTAGATCGTTTTCGCAGAGTGTCGATGAAGGGAGTGGTGTGGTTAGAGTTGGGAAGTCACTTCCTTGGTTGAATTCTAAGAAAGTTAAGGGAGCAAAAGGGCTGGGGAAAGGGGCAAGTGGAAAGAGTAGTCATTCTATTCGGGGGGAATCTGTGAAAAGATTGGAGAAAGTTGGTGGTGACTCTTCTTGGGTGAATTCGAGAAAAAGGGTAGAGAAAGGAACCGTTGCGGAAACTGGCTACTCATCCTGGGAGGACTCTTGGAAAAGATTAGAAGAAGTGGCTGTAGGAAAAACTGATCGATCTTCTTGGGAGGACGTAGCAGAAGCTGCTTCTGGGAGTGAGAATATTCACAAGGTGTGGAATAAAGAAAGTACAAGGAGAAGGGTGGGTGATGCTAAGAACAAGCTACGTGGTCATGGTTACATTGAAGGGGAAGATAGTGTTGAAGGAGGAGAAGCAGAAGAGGATCTGGAGGTCGTTGATGATCCGAGATGGGATAAGATCAAAAATAGGTTCAGAGGAAGGGTGGGCGTGAGAGGCCAGACTGAGAAACCTGATTCTCAAAGGTGGATTAGGCAGGACAATTGGGGTAGAAAGACATGGAAAGAGGCTACAGAATTGACTGTTCCTAAGATTGTCGGTGAAGGGGTTTTTGGGGTGGGTCCTGTTTTGGCTGCATTATCAACTGGAAGAAGAGAATTCTATGCATTGTATACTCAAGAAGGGCTGGATTTGAGTGGCAATAATAAGAAGAAGAAGGACAAGAAAGGGTTTGAAAAAGTGTTGAGAATGGCTAAGAAAATTGGATTAAGCACAAAGGAAGTTTCAAAGCATGACCTTAATATGATTGTTGATAACCGCCCCCATCAAGGCCTTGTGCTTGATGCATCTCCATTGGAGATGGTGAAGATACAGGAATTAGATGCAGTTTTACCTGATGAAGAAAAGGGTTCTCTTTGGGTAGCCTTGGATGAGGTTACAGATCCTCAGAATCTGGGGGCAATTGTCAGGTCTGCTTACTTCTTTGGGGCTTCGGGGGTGGTGCTATGTGCAAAAAATTCTGCTCCATTGAGCGGAGTTGTGAGCAAAGCAAGTGCAGGTTCACTTGAACTAATGGAGCTTAGGTATTGCAAAAATATGATGCAATTCTTGGTATCATCGGCTGAAAATGGCTGGCGAGTTCTTGGTGGTTCTGTTTCTTCAAAAGCTGTTTCTCTGAGTGAGGTTTTGCCTGGCCAGCCCACGATCCTTGTTTTGGGCAGTGAGGGCACTGGTTTGAGGCCATTAGTGGAGAGATCATGTACTCAATTAGTTCGAATCCCTGGAAACATTCCAGTTGATGCAACTGTGGGAGGAGGTGATATAGTGGAAGGTGAAGAAATAAATCTTGAGTGCTCAAGTGCAGGGTTCCGGTCCTTTTTGGCCGTGGAGAGCTTGAATGTCAGTGTGGCAGCAGGTGTGCTTCTTCACCATTTAATTGGAAACAACAATGAGAATCACAGCTCATAGGTCATACTTCAACAGTAAATGACTTTTCCTGGATGTATCGCACGATATATCAAGCTGAACTTCAGTTACACAGAAACCAGTTGCATTCTCCTCTCAGTGTTATATATTGTCAAAACTTGTTTGACAATGGAGGTAGATTAAAAGTACATTATTTTCTGGCATTTTGGAAACATCAAACTTGCATGGGAGCGCTTCCACGTTCCTTCTCCAATTGCAATAGCAAGAGTTTTAATGGCCATGGAATGAAGTTCTTTTTGTCCCGTCAATAATCAAAATGCTGCATTGATCTAGTGTTTTTCCTTTTGCTGCAACACTTGAATCTTCTGCAATATTGTCAAGAGGGATGGGGGTTAGCTTCACCCTCTTCTATTGGTTGATCAGCTAAAATGAGAAATGTTGCCTCTAGATGTAAACCGTAAGATTCCTGCATTTTTCTGCTTCTGCATTTTCAGCATACAAGTTTCTTTCCATGCCACGCCCACTTGTTGATTCATTATATCCTCCGTTCTTTTGAAATTAATTCCCTTCTAATCCAACATATATCTTCTAAAATAAATATTTAATTTTACAAATATGATTATTTTTTTATTTACTTTCATAATAAGATAAATGAAAAGGGTTGAAAGCCCAAAAGAGTGAAGGATGTCATGTATATTATATAAGAAAAGGCTGCAATTATAACCAATTTTTACTATAAAAAAAAACTTTTATGCAGAAACTTTCATGTATCTTGACCCCAATTTCTTTTAAATTTAATTTTCTTGAACATATGTTTTGAAATAAAATATTAGATTTAATAAAAAAAAAAAGTGAAGGGAAAGTAATTGTTTCTGAAATGAAGAAACAATTGTCCTTGACTAAAAATAATTTGAAATAGGCATCGGGGAGATAATTATTGTTTACTATGACATAATTGTTTCTTACAAATTGGATAGTTTTTGATTTGTTTGTTTGTTTGTTTTTACAGTAAAAATTACTGATTTAACTCAAAAATAAAATTATATAATATCTACCATTTAGGGGTATTTGGATCTTTTAATATTTTGAATAGTGTAATTATTTCTAGAAAGTGTTTCGGTGTGGTCAAGCTGGAGATTGAAAAAAAAACAGGTTGTGTAAGTGTTTGGTAATGTTAAAAAGTTGAAAAAAATATTGTGGGTCTCACCTCCAAAATTTGTCGAAACTAAGTTTTGTGAAAAGCAGCTACTATCTGTTTTTCACTCATTGTTGTTTATCTTCACTTTCCTCTCTCAAATGTTATTTGTGGGCAAAATCATTGCAAAAAAAAATAATATTTATATGTTGTACACTAGTAATTTATTTATTTATTTATTTGTGGAAGTTGGTGTGCCCTATGAAGAATATTTTGAAATCTTCTTCTTCGATCAAGAACTTATGATCTCGCAATTTGAAGCACCACATTGTGATGCTTGTTTGTTCTTGTGTATTTCTCTTTTCTTTAAGCAAATTTTTTTGTTTTGATGGCCGACAATGATGTGCTAAAAAAATAAAATTATTTTTAATATTATCATATTAAAACAATTTAAAAATATTAAAAAAAATAAGACAATATGAAATTGTGATTATTAACGCAATTAAATTGTTTTTTATGAAATTATTTTCTTAAAACCTCAATAAAAGTAAAAGTAATACTAAACGATATTGGCTTGTTGTAAATGTAAAGGTTACTCAATGATATCATTGTAATTGATATATATTAAATATTATTAAAAAAGCATATACAACTGTATGGATGATCATCGTGTTATATTCAGCTGACGCATGTGAAGCTATTACAATATATATAATAGGCGTTGACAATCCACAGTGCACTTAGACACAGTGCAGTGGATTGCAACAATTCACTTCTTTTTCTTCTTTTTTGCTTTTATGTTTTTTTTTAATTTATACTCTTTTTTTTCATTCGTTCTTCTTCTTTCTTTTTTTTACTTTTTTTTTCCAAATCATTCTTTTTCTTCTTTTTTTTCCTCCCTTTTTTTTATCTTTTTTTTTTATTTTTTCCTTATTATATATTTTTTATTTTTTTTATTTTATACAAAACTTGCACTTCATAAAAATTATATACATATTACAATATATATAATAGGCGTTGACAATCCACTGTGCACTTAGACACAGTGCACCGTGGATTGCAACAGTTCACTTTTTTTTTTTTTTGCCTTTATGTTTTTTTTCCAAATCATTCTTTTTCTTCTTTTTTTTTCCTCCCTTTTTTTTTATCTTTTTTTTCCTTATTATATATTTTTTATTTTTTTATTTTATACAAAACTTGCACTTCATAAAAATTAAATACAGATTTAAAATTTATATATTTTATACAAAACTTGCACTTCATAAAAATTATATACATATTTATTATTTTGTATAAATTTATGCTATGATAAAAAAAAAATCATACATAATAAATATTTTTTTATATTGAAAAAAATATGATTCCGCTCGCGAAGAGGAGCGGGTGTCATGGCTAGATGTTTTCTTTTATTTTTATTTGTTCTTTGTATTAGAAGATTTTTATAATTTTATTATTTGCACAATAATAATGATAATTTTAATTATTTTAATTGTTTTGGCTGTAATGTTAGAAATAATTTTAGCTTTTATAGCAATGATAATGGCAATAATATCAGGATGATTCTTCAATCTATGTTTTCTTCTTTTTGTTGATAGAAAATTAACAATTTATTTTTTTATTTGATTATTGTAAGTATTTTCACAATTTATATTTTATTTTTGTTTGATTTAAATTGAATTATACAATAAACTAAATCTTAATACAATGAACTTAATAATTCAGATATTTGAGTTTTCTTGATTTTTTAATGATGATGATAAATTTATACTGGTTATTTCGTTTCAAACTACTAAACAGATAAATTTATATCGATTTTAAATTCATATATTTTATAGAAAACTTGCATTTGACATGAATTCTACACAAATTTATTATTTTAACTAAATTTATATTATAATAAAAAATACACACAATTAATATTTTTTATATTGAAAAAAATATTTTACCGCCTGCGACGAATCTCGGGGTATTGTCTAGTTTGACAACTAATCATTGTCTTTCACATTAACATTTAAAAGGTTTTAGTCCCCCGATACAATAAGTTGACGCGTGCCCCAAATGCTCCTCTTGTTTGGCAATGATGATCTTTTTCTCTCTTCACCTCATATTTCATGTCAACCCCTTCAAAAATTCAAATCATCCTCTACAAATTATTTTTTCTTCACATCTTGTCATTGTCCTTTTTTGATTACTATTTTTTTTATTTTGGAATTGTATATAAAAATAAAAATATTTTTTTAATTTCACTATAAATTTTTTGATATTTACATAATCTATCAAATTACAAATATTTTTCAATTCACCCCTAAGATTTTAAAATTTTTATCCTCATTCTTTTGATTGATATTTGTTTTTTTGAGTTATTTTTTAAATTTTATTATTTTATATAATTTCATCATCCTTAGGTTTTTTTCTATTAAATTTTGTCCTTATTCATTTTGTTGCTATTTTTTTTTTCTTTTGTATGTTTTTTTTAATATTTTTCAATGATTTCATTCTTTAAAATTAAATTGCTTGAGAATTAAACTTTATGATTGAATCTAAATTCATGATTTCATGGGTTATGAGTTTTAGTAACGATCAGTTTTAGAAGGTTTGTCAAAAAAATTTGATGTTTTCTTCTCTCTGTCTCTCTTTTCTTAATCTTATCTCTTCAAATATTTTTTGCTTTATTATTTTTTATATAGTTTTCCTGCTATCCTTGAGCTAATGAGAGGACCACTGATTTCAAAGATTAACGTTATTATGCATCTTTTTTAAATGATTTATCGTAATTTTATTATTCAAAGTTTTTTTATCTTAATTTCAAACCTATGGTTGCATGGTTGTTTAATAAGGTTATATATATATATATATATATATATCATTTTTCCTTTTGTGTATTATCATCTTTGAAATCTTAATTCCTATCTGGTTTTTAAGTTTAACAAATTTCATGCCCTGGTTTCAGCCATTTCAAATGAAAATTCAATAGCAAGCAACACTACTCTATTGCATCAAAGAAATTAATTAGAGAAACTGATGGTGATTGAAGTAAATATGTTAATACACACACATTTATGTAAGGATTAAAATGTAATTTGGTGTTTTGAGATACTATTGTTTCATGTGTTCTTGATAATATTTCATAGTTGTAAGAATATAAAGTTGAGATTGTATATGTGTGTGCGCGCGCCATTTCTTTTAAAGAATGTGTTGCCAATAATTTTACAAAACATGTTAGTTTATCCATACAAAATACAAGTTGAAATTGTTGTTACATTGATAACACTGTATAACTATATTAGAAGTAGATCACAAGATGATGTTGTTTTTGTTGAATATGATCGTAATCCCAATTATATCTTGGATGATTTTTTTACAAGATATTAAATAGTCAGGGATTATGGAGGCCTTCACGTATGAATTTATGTTCGTGAAGGCATCACAAGTAGTTTATTAGGAGAATAAAAAAATATCAAATTTACTCGAATGATTAATTATATTATGTTATTATGATTATTAATTTGATCTTTTAATCAATTTTTTTAATAATTTGATTTTTCTCATTTTTTTTTTAATTTTTTCGATTCAATTGATTTTTTGAGTTCTCTTGTCACTTCTAAAATATACTATCAAACAGGGTTAGTCGAATATACTGTTAGGTTGTGGTTGAAATTCGCAAGAAGTAAAAAGAAAATAGAAAAAAAGCGTTGGCTGGGCCACGTGATAAAGCTGGGATCCATCTTTGCTCACATGATCATCCATGGGAAGCAAGAGCTGGCGACAACTCACCATTGGTGGCCTCGATTCACTATCCACCTCCTTCGATACGACGTCAAGATACATGATGTCATAGAAAAATATTTAAAATTCGACTTTGAATTAAAATGTATATTTTTTTTATAAAAAATAAAATAATTAGAGTTTTATTTATTTATTTATCTGAATTTATAAAATATATTTTTCATTAAATAAGATTTTCTCGAAAAAATAAAAAAAGTATTATGATGGCTTGTCAAACCCACCAGCTTATTGACAGTCCATTGCTTCCTAAAAATTGAAACTTTGTTTTCGATTTCCATATTGAATTTCTGGTTCCACCCACGTGGCCTCGAAACATGACACTCGACATTATTCATGGCTCCACATGGGCTTTCTTGACACCCTATCTTTTATTTTTTAAAGTTTTATGAAGAACAATTATGACGTGTTAAATCATTTTTATCCAATTTAAATTTAATAATCAAGATTCGGTAATCTTATTCTTAAAAGAACATAATAAATTCAATTCGTACTTATAATATTGCTTGCTTAATTATGATGGGAATTGTAATTATGATGTATTTATTATCTTTTAATTAAAGGGATGTTTGGAAAGCACTCCAACACTATTTTTTTTAAAAAGTTAAAAATTAAAAATTTTGTTTTTGCTTTAAATAATTTTTTTTAGTGTTTTTATTGTGTTCTGATGCGCTACTATAAAATATAATTTTAAAAAATAAAAAATATATTATTTTAATATATTTATAAATAAAAATAATTTAAAAAAGACACTGTAATTATCTAATTAAAAGGTGGAGAGAAGACAAAACATATGCCACGTCAATAGCTTAGTCTCGTGACATTATATGATAAAAAAAAAAAAAACATTAAAAAAGGTGGGAAAAACAAACGACATGGTGTCATAAAAGGGACAGCGATGGGGGAAGATTCGGATCACGAAGCGGCATCTTTTACCCCTATTTCTCTCTAAAAAATAATAATAATTAAAACAATAATATTCAAGGAGGGTGGGTCCCCTTTTGGCCTCTTACAATCCCACACGTGCCAACGATCATATAAACACACGCGAGCCACTCCCTAAAGTAGTCCCTCGTTATTCAATGGGTCAACTTTATTTTCACCCCTGTAGACTCAACAATATTCCATTTCCACTCCTAAAATCTATGATTTCCCCACATCACCCTTATAGCTTCAAAATCACCGGGTGTTTGAAATTGAGGCTGAACATGCTGTTCATTATTTTTTTTTCAAATTATATTTTGAAATATTTTGATGCATTGATATAAAAATAAATTTTAAAAATAATGATAAATTTGAAAAACAATTGTTACTCTATTTTCAAACACCTAAATAATTCACTTTTTATTTTTTCTTAATTTGCTTTTCAAAATTACTAAAATTTTGATAATATAAAAACACTAATTTTTTTAATTTTCATAAAAAAATTTCAATTAAAAACTAAATATATCTAACGGTCTATATCTAACGGTCTCTCCCTCTCGCAAATCTCTCTCTGCAAATTTTAACTCGCGAGTCGCGAACGAACCGCCTAAACAAAGGGGAGAGAGATAAATTGAAAGCTAAATTAATTACTATTAAATCTTCGGATAAAATATAAGTATAAAAAGTTTCGCCTTCTTCGCTCCTCTCTTTCTCAGCCCCTCTTTGATCTTTCCCTTTCTTTCACCTCCATGGAGATTTGAATAAATAAATATATTTACTTGTATTCTTACAGAGAGAGAGAGAGAGAGAGACGAGAGAGGGAGAGAGAGGGAGCAATGTCGGGGGCAATGGATAGTGTCCTCTTCTCTCTGAGTAAAGCATTTTGTAGTCCTCTGGCTGTTTTTGTTCAGATTCAGGTTTGTTTCTTCCCTTTCTTTCTATTTCAGATCCACCCCCTTTTGTTCCTTTCTTACAATGCTGACGCTTAACTCCACTTTTCTTTCTCCTGATTTTCTTTTCTTCTGGGAATACAGTGGATTGAATTGAATGGATTTTCATTTTTTTTAATTCTGAATTTCCTTATTGTTTGTGTATCTTATTTATTTGTTTAGTAGGATCTGATTTTCTTTGGAAGTTATTTTTTTTTGAAGGAATTACGTAATGGTTTGAACTGGATTCATGTATTTGAAAGTTTTCAACTTTTTTTTTTAATCTTTTTGAGCGATGTTAAATTATCATGACTATGACTGATCGAATGGGAAAATGTTTAGATTAATTATATCTGGAACGTAATTGAAGGAATTATTGCTCTGCAAACTTTCCAAGTGCTAACCTTGTTTCTCTGGGGCATTTTAGAGGCATTAGGTATTGGTTTCGATATATCAATAAACATTAGAGTAAGATTTACCCTTTCTCTCTCTCTCTCTCTTCATATTCTTAATCGTAGAAAAGCAAAAAGGTGATTTATTTTGGGGTTTTATTTTAATTTTACCAGTCTTCACCACCCTCTTCTCTCGTTCTCTATGTTGTTCCTGATGCAGGGATGTGTAATTTGCTTAACTCTTGCTCTTGGGTGGGCATGCGCTGCTTATGTCAGGTACTAAGATGTACTGAATATAGTTTTTAAAAATGATTTGTAATGTATTTCTCTTTGGTTGTCATTTATTTATGGCTTGTCTTTGCATGCATGAATCGTGTTGTCACCAACATTTTCTTCTTTCTCACAGAAATAGAGAGATCAGACGGATAAAAGATAGTATGAGAGCTGGCAACAGCTTGGCATTTCTTTGTCAAGATATTAATGAACTTGAGCACTCTTATCAGGCCAACCTGCCTAGAGTCTCAGTGGTTATGCCTTTGAAGGGGTTTGGAGAACATAATCTACACAATTGGAGAAGTCAAGTAAGTGTTTTTTCATTCTTTTGCTTCTTCCCCATGAAAGTCGGTAACCCTTTTCTGTTTTGCAGTTGTCTTAATCAAGTTAGTTCAATAACTGATTTTTTTGTTCTTTATTTGGGCGGATAAGAGTTTGTGTCAAATGAGTATGCGCTGCATGTTTCATTGTCTGGTTTTGAAATATTTTCTTCCAGCCATATTTTATGGCTCTATTTGTTTCCTAGATCTGTAGATTCTCAGAAAATAGGCTTCCTTTTCTGCTTTGAGCTGATTCGTAGGCATTTTGATAAAGTTTTTTTTCTTATGATTTGTTTGTTAGGGTTTCTGTCTTCCTGCTTATTGTAGTTATACTCTTCCTTTACTTTTAACTGGAAGAAGTTATGCAATGTTAAGCGAGTCATTGATTATGACTTAGGTATTGTTAAGTGCAGGTAATATCTCTTTATGGAGGTCCTCTAGAATTCCTTTTTGTTGTGGAAAGTACTGAAGACCCTGCTTACCATGCTGTTTCTCGCTTAATATCAGATTTCAAGGTATATTTGCTTTCATTGGCTTACTCTGTGCTTCAAAACATGGATTCTTCATTAACAGTACCAAGAGATATCACATAGTAATTAGTTGCACATATATGATTTGACATGTATGCAATTGGTTTTTTAGTTCTCAATTTATTTGTCCATCTTTGAAATTCCATTATTTAATAGAATATCGTTAACTGTATCCATTCATTGTAAAATGTGTCATCTCCATTTATTTTAACAAAAATCACAAGTTTAGCTCCAAGTCAGCAACAGTCTTTGCTGGTATGAGAATATGAAGTATAGACCAACAGATATACTTTTGCAAAGAAACACATAGGCTTTCACTTTATTGATGTTGTGAAAATTAGTAATGCTGCCACTGCATTTTTGTCTTTTGCATCCCTTAAATATATGTTGATTCTGTGAATCACCTTTTTTCTTGATGTGTAATTATATTTCATGTGAGCAGGATAACATCGATGCTAGAGTCGTGGTAGCTGGCTTATCAACGACTTGTAGTCAGAAAATTCACAACCAGTTGGTAAGCAACAAGTTTACCATTAGTTTATTGGTTTCTAGCAACACTTCTTATACCGGTCACCTAATCTCATTTGTGTTCATACTTCTTTTCTGTGTCTTACAATGTGATGCAATGCAGCATTTGTTGCTAGGAGATGGCTATATACAAATTCCAAATTTGTTATTAAGTAGGAGTTTATGCTTAAACTAGCTGCCAAAAGGGATTGATGCCATGTGATGATTTTGCAAGTTGTATTTAAGAAAACTAGGGCATCGAAAGCTTACATAATAGCTTGTCCACTTTAAGCTTGTTGCATAAATTCTATTTATTGGTCTCCTCTAGAGCCACGCATTTGATTGCAATTTCACTAGTGCATTATTATGCTGTTGTAAAGGTTGGCGTGGAGAAAATGCACAAGGACAGCAAGTATGTGTTGTTTTTGGATGATGATATTAGGCTGCACCCTGGTTCTATTGGGGCCCTCACTGCTGAGATGGAAAAAAATCCTGAGGTATGGGTCTTTGATATGGTCATGTTTGTAATGAGCTGCATTATTTTCATCTTATAATCTCAAGTTTTTGGCAATTGGAATGCAGATATTTATTCAAACTGGATATCCTCTTGATCTACCTTCTGGGAGCTTAGGAAGTTACTGCATCTATGAATATCACATGGTAAAGCACCTTATATGAGTTTTCTGTAATTTCAGCAGTTCATTTTCTGAGCTTTATGACATTAGTGCTTTTAAAATTATTTATTTCATTATGGTATTACAAGCAAAGTTGCTGCTTCATTCCACTCTATCAGTTCTCGTAATCACTAAATGATAGTAGATGACTTGCAGCATTATTTTACTGCAAGTTGGTGAATCGATGAACATATGATGCCAGGTACAGCATCAGCTGTCCCAAGCATTTTGTTAGAAAACATGCGATGTTGTTAGGGGCAGAGATGTAAGTCCACATGGACTTGAGTTTCTTTCAAGCAAACTACTGGAGTGTGCGCATCTGTGAATTTGTAGGCTGATATTGTTATGACTTGTAATTGCTACCTTGCTTTTGAAATTAATGAAGTTTTCTTTATTTTATCCTAGTTAATTAACTTGTTCATGTGTCAAATATTTTCTGTCAGCCTTGTTCGATGGGGTTTGCCACCGGTGGAAAAACTTTCTTTCTGTGGGGAGGGTGCATGATGGCAAGTAGCTTCAACTACCTTTCTAAGATTATGCTCATATGATTGAGATGATTTTTAATTGCTCTAGATTATTTTTCAGATGCATGCTGATGATTTTAGATATGACCACTGTGGTGTGGTATCTGGACTTCGAGATGGGGGATATTCTGATGACATGACGCTTGCAGCTGTAGCTGGTAATCAACTTTCTTTGAAAACTTTATCCTATCATGTGGCACCAAATTTCTTATCGCTAACTTTATGATTTTTTCATAGGTGCTCATAAGAAGCTTATTACGTCCCCTCCTGTTGCTGTTTTTCCTCACCCCCTATCCAGTGATCTCAGCTTTTCAAGGTTTGTGATATTTGCTAGCTTAGACTTAAATGTGCTATATTTCATTCAATTTCTGATTTATTGACTTTGTCTAGGTACTGGAATTACTTGAGGAAGCAAACATTTGTCTTGGAATCATATATGTTTAAGGCTAACTGGATAATGAACCGTGCATTATTTTCTTCTCACTGCTATTTATCATGGGGATTTGTAATGCCATACTTTATGGCATTGACCCATGTTGCAGCAGCACTGCGAATCTATATCCAAGGATATGCTCGTGAGGAAACTACATTTGTTTCTAATGGTGAGCACATCAACCTTTCCTTTTCTGGTACAGTGTTTATTCATAACTTTTTTTCCCCTGTTAGTGTCAGGTCAGGTTGGGTTTGTTTCGGGGGTGGGGAGTGAGCGGTGTTTATATGGATAAGTTTTGGAATAAATTATTTTATATTTTTAATGTTGTGATAACCCTATGAGAGTAAATGTTGGATTACTAAGCATTTGGAGGTGTTTGAGAGTATGATAGTTGTTGCTTCTCTCATAAATACATTAAGAAAATATTTTTTTATTTTTTCAAATTTATTTTTGACATCAACATATCAAAACAATTCAATAACATAAAAATTATTTTTGTAAGATTTGTATTCTTCAAAATCTGGTGAAAAGCAGTTTGCACTGCAACTCTAATCACCTACTAGTACACCTACTAGTAATTCATTAGCAAAGATTAAAAGATGATGCTGATGTTTGCTTTTTTATCATATGGCAATGCAACACCATGCACTTAATTCATCATAACCATATATATACTAAAATGTTTGGAGTAAGCAATGTAAAACCATTACAAATACCCATTATGTCTAGCCCAGATATGACAGTGCCATGGGTTGGGTCTCTGGCTTTTGAATTCAGGGTACCAGACATTTTTGGCACTTTTGCCTTTGTCTATTGATCTATCAATTAAGAATTTCCCTCATTCCGTTCACATGTGAAGGTTGCAATATGCCCAGAAAAAAATACATGTACTAGGAATAAGAAGTTAGAGACCATTATTACACAAGGGCTTTGATGTTTTCTTACACGATACACGAAAAAATATATAGTTTTACACTAAGCAAAATGCTTTTCCTCAGGGTTGTTGCTAGTCAGCTGCCTAGCTGCATGCACCTTTATTGAACTTTTCTCAATGTGGAACTTGACAAGGATAGAAGTTCACCTATGCAACATACTTTCCCCCGAGGCACCGCGGCTCTCTCTTGCTACTTATAATTGGGTCCTAGTAAGTACTTGTTTATTTGGCACAAATGTGGCCTTGCTAGACTTTATTGTGGACATTATATTATGGTTCAAAACCTTTTTACTGCCTTGTATAAATGTGCCCTTTCTGTGAAAAACTGCAAGCTGTAATTATATTTCCATTGAAAATCATTGCATTGAATTTTGTATCAGAGAATTCTATATCCACAACTCAAAACAGAAGAAAATCAACTTACATACTCTACTTGGATCATTATGATGGCAACTTCTTACTAAGAAAAATGATTTGTCTTTGGCAGGTATTTATTGCAATGCTGGTGGATAACTTTTTATATCCTATATCTGCATTCCGTTCCCATTTTTCTCAGTCTATCAATTGGTCTGGTATCCGGTATTACTTGAAGGATGGAAAGATAAACAAGGTATGCCCTCAAAGTTCTTTTGTAAATATAGAAAGTGTATCTTTCCCTATTTTAAAAGTAGTAGTACGATGTAGCTGCACGTGTTTGAGTAAACCAGATTCCAGATTTTAATTTGAGTTTTAGATACCGGTTTCCCTTTTTTAAAGTTTGTATACCTGTGAAATGATCTTTTTAAAGGGCACGGAGTCCAAAATGAAGATTCGTTCACTTCTCATAGTTTTAGTCATGCATGCTGTTCGTTTTAGTTAAAATTATATTGTTATAATTTCTGAAACCTTTTGAGTGAGTTGCCATGGAAGAAACAAAATACTCTGTTTTGTACTCCTAATGCTGTGGTTGAAAAAGGTACAGATTGTAAAATGAAGCAAACTGTGTGGTTGGTACTCTCAGAGCTGCAGTTTATTTTCTTTTTAAATTTTGCAGATTGAAAGAAGCAAGGGTAAGGGTCCCAAACACACAGACTTGGCATGGAAACATTTATATGGGAAGAAGGCAGCTCCTCCCAAAACATTTTTCCTTGGTGGTCTGCTTAGAAGTTTAGAACAGAGGCAACAACTAAAGAAATTCGATGGCTAGAGATGGGTTTGGCAAACAAAAAATCTTATGAATTCCTAGCAACCTGTTAAGATCCTGGTGGGTAGTTAAGGTTTGGGAAACAAATAGTATTGGTGTATTAAATTGTACTCTTGGATAGGTTGGTTTTTTAGCACATTGATTGATTGATTTAGTGATTTAGGAATTTAGTCTCAATTTTTTGTTCCTCGTTCAATCAAACTGACGCTTCAATTCCTCTGATCAGTCTGGGTTTGTTTTGTAATATGCACACATTTCTTATGTAATTTATTGTTTAAAAATCATATGTGAGTGCTGCCCCAAGGTGGTGTTTGTATTCTCCGCAGTTAACAAATATTCACTAGATTCTTGTGTAATTTGTTTAAATTTCATGCTGCTCTTGTTATCTTTCCCGAGTCTTTCAAGTTTGAACACACTCAGAAATCAGTTTTATTAGATACGGGCGGGCAGCAGCTTGCATGGGAATCCATGATATGAGCATTGCAGAAATTTTTTGTGAAAAATCGTGCGTCAGGATCGGTATTCTGAATCTCTGATCAGATGGGCGTTTTATGCTATTGGATGGGCTTGGTCACATCCAATATCATTTAACGTAAACCAAATATATGCGAGCAAGAATTTCATTTAACGTTAACCATTGTTTGAACTTCGAAGGATTTATACCCTCATTCTGTAATTGTCAAAACCTTTTATAATTGACATGGTGCAGCCACATTGTTAGATCTCCATATTTTAGTGTCTTCTCTAGAATGAGTAGATAGATACATGGAATGACACAGAAAACTTGTTTGACAATTACCATGTTGTTCGTTCTTGTTATGACCTTGCTATTTCTGATTCGTAAGGCTTGCACGATGAAGTCACACCGTTGAATAGAGGTCAACAACTGCTTGATGGTTTCTAAAAAATCATGGATTGTAAGAAGTCAGAATGATACAATCCAATGTTACATGAACGGCCAAAATAATATTTTTGAAGTACACTTCTCCGGAAATTTTACAAACTAAAATTTGCAAAAAGTGTTACTGCTCAAGATCACCAATGTAGAAGTCACCGATCATGTCAAACACTCGTGTGGCATGTTGCGGCCTGCAAGCATGGAATTAAAAATTGGAAAGAGGTTTAAGGGTGGCAATCCACAGCAGATAACATGTGGTATATGAATGTAATTGAGCAAATCTATGGAGATAACATAAATGGGCAAGATGGAAGGCACACAGAAAAGCCATGTTTAACTGATGAGAACAACGTTGGGAAACGAAAGATTTGATCAGAACATGTTTCATGGACATAAAAAGAGTTTGAATCCAACAATCATCAAACAGCTGGAATTATACTACAAAGAATATTTGCAACCCGTGTTTCATTGTTAGCAAACTGTAACTATGATGTGGGAAAATTATGATACACTGACATGATTGCTGTACAAGGTTGGAAGGTAATGAATAGAGAAATTTCGACATACTGACGTGGTTTATGTATTGGCTTTAGTATTTTTTAAGGGGGTGCATTTTTCAAAATACAATCAATGTCCGCACCCAATTAAGGGAAAGCTGTGCTACCCCAGCTCAAAGTTTGACAGATCTTTACAACTTGACTAAGTAGTTTAAGCAATCAATACAGGGAGTTGTTATAGTCCAAGCACCGCTGCAATGATCTTATATAATTAAGAGTCAAGACAAGGCTCACAAGGGCAGTCATGTGACAGATTCTTTAAATACATGTGCACAGACTCACGGGAAAACATTTATGTTACTACCAGATCAGTTGAAAGTATAGAAAATTAATTCAGCTTGGTAGATTCATACCCAAAAAATCCATCAGTTGAATCATCTCCAGCATGTGCTAGGATGGCATCCCCACCTGGGTGTTCTTCTACATATGAGGTAACATCATACACCTGAAATCATTGAAAAACATGTGAAAGTAAAAATAAATCACCACAACATTATCACAAACTCCGGGATTCATGTGGAGAATTAAGCAATGAATTCGGGCCATACCTTGTCCTTAATAATGATCCAACAATCAGTTCTCTTGTGATGTAAAGAGACTTCAGCTTTACTGAAAGTCTTGGATGCCTAAGAGCATGAAAAAAATTGTTCAAGACAACTGAGAGTTCAATAATAGCCCTTCCAACATAATAAAACAAGCCAAGGGCCTGTAACTCAAGTAACATTAGTGTCCCTCCTCCCCCTACAAGGTCTCAAGATAGAACCTCTCCTTTGTAACCAAGAAAAAGAAAAAGAACAACAAGATCTGCATTGAACAAGAACTTATATTTGAACAGAACAAATGAATAAAAATAAAGGAATGTAAGTGAGTCACATCTACGTTCATAAATTAAAGTACTTTCCACATAATAAAGGTGATCTTTAAAATTTAGAATCTGTAATATTAAAGTCATAAAAATTAAGCAACTGATATATATATATATAATCCGCAAGCATGCATGTGTCCCCCTCCCCAAACCTGCTGCCTTTCTCTTATTTTAAATGACAAAAATGTGAGAATACTATAGTTAACGAACAGTTTCAGTTAAAAATAAAAAACATAACAATCTGAAACCTAATAAATAAGCATCAATGCTAATCAGCTCTTTTCCAATTGACGGGTATCATGAACAAAACCTTAACTTCTCAGACTAACAAATTGACTTTTAAATTGAATGGATAAAACAGTATATGGCAATGGCTATTTGATGCACAAATATTGTAGGGTAGGGTTTTTCTCCGTATGTTCCTTTCAGCACTACCATAAGTGGGGAATGACATTTTATTAAAAGGGAATGCCAACAACGAGAAGCTGTCTACCATTAAGAAGTTTAAAAACCAAATCAT
Organism: Salix exigua; assembly: GCA_032356905.1. NCBI lineage: Eukaryota > Viridiplantae > Streptophyta > Magnoliopsida > Malpighiales > Salicaceae > Salix > Salix exigua. Next base: position 30,556 of record JAVHLS010000028.1, on the reverse strand, counting down.
GCTTTTTGGAGACCTCAAACGCAACATGTTTCAATCAACCAAATTTCAAGAAAAATATAGCATATAGAAAAAGCTTCATCAGATAATTCTCAAATCAATAATAATTGATAGGCTGCAAGTATCAGGCTAGAGACACACCTTAGTTCTGTTAGCATTCGAATAAGCCTTTTCTGCTTTAACTGCATTAGGCAACTCCCAGCAATCAAACAGAGCATATATCAAATTATTGATTAGTTCTTAAAGAAGAAAGCAGGAGTGGAAAAGAAAAAGTAATACCAGATTTACGGTTTCTTGGAATCAAAATAAAAACTCCCAATAAGACCCCAAAAATCAATGCCACCACAGCTATAACCATATCTCTGGCGACTGCTCAAAAAAAGAAAAAAGAAAAAAAGACCATCATCATTCAATCCAATGCCATGTTTCATTCATAGGTGACAACTTGAACTCTAATCTAAAATAAATGACATGAAAAAAAAGAGCATTTAAATGCCATTCTCAATGCAAAAATTAGTTTCTTAGTTCTCTAATCTTTAACACAAAAGTTTCAAATGGACATTTGATTTTTTAGCATTTTGAAAGTGATTTAAACTATTCAAAAAATCTTCCTTTTTCTAATGCACTCCTTGAAAAAACAAACAGATGATAGAAATAAAAGGAAAGTGTAGAGATGCGAAACACCAGATTAAACAGTTCATTACATTGAGCTTAAAAAGAACAGGAGTGGTTTTGCTCGGTGAGACGACAAGACAGCAGGTGAAGTTAAAGAGAGACAGAGAACCTGTAGTAGTGGTGGCAGAAGCGGCAGCAACTGGTGTTTGTCAAGGAAGCAAGTTGGCCTGCTTGGTTGTTTCCGATCTCGCCGACGAGTTCCTGTCGCAGAATCTTTCCTGCTGTTGAGTATCATGTGGACGTGTGGCCAGCTTATAATGTCATTCATAAGGTATCTGGGTCGGGTTTTCCTGAGGTTATGGGCCTAGCCCATGATTAAATTTTTATTCCTCAGGTAATGCATCTTTTTCTCTACTTTTCTTTTCGTTTATTCTCCAAAAGACATTTTTTTTTTGTGTTCATCAAGACTAGATTGGGTTTGAATATACTAATTATGTCATTAAAATAAATTTTTATTAAATTAATATCTTGATTAGCTAAATTAATAATAATCTTAGAGATAAAAGATTTCTTTGTAAGATACTGATAAAAAGACTACATTGGCTTTTCGTCTCTGAAATTGTTTGATCAAGTTACCGCTACAGTGCTGGAGGGTTTCTATCCAAAAAGATACATTGATTCTAATAAAATATTTAAAAGAACATAGTTATTTTATTTCAAATTCTCTAGCTAAGTATTTTTGTAAAACCTTTATTTTTTCAAGATCATTTCACGCAACCACTATATCATGTCATATCTATATTTGAATATATATAAAAATAAGTGAAATTAATTTACCTTGTTATTTTTTAAAAAAACAAATATGTGAAATTTGGTGATAAGTTTTAAGAACTTTTCAAATCATGCTCTTGAAGATTGTTTTAATTCATACAATGATTTCTTCAACCAATACAACTTCAAAATTATACCTTTCAAGTATCATGCATCATGTGAGAGATTCATATAGACTTATTTTCTCAACTTCATTCCTTAGCATTGAGTTGATTGAAGATTGAATTTCATAATTGTTTTTTAATCTGCTTTCTATAAGATTACTACAGTTTCATGAACTAGATTGTGAATTTTGCGAGTTAACGGGGTTGAGTTAGGTTTTATTTATCCTTTTTTTAATTCAATATTTTCTTCTTCTTAATTTTATCTTTCAACACCGAGTTGATTAGAAATTGAACCTAATATTTTTTTTATGAAGTTATCCTAGTCTCTTGATTCGAGTTTGATAGGTCAACCTTAGTTGTCTTATGTTATTTTTTACTTGATTTAATTTGATTGTTTAGATTTAATCTTTAATTATTGGGTTAATTGAGCTTCATTTATTTTTTAAAAGTATTGTATAGAGTTATTATATTCTTATAACCCGAGTGACTAGTTAAGCTAATTTACTCAAATTTGTTTTGTCCTTTTTTTAGTTGATTTTTTTTTTCAAATTTATCTTTAAATATTAGGTTGAATTATAATTACACTCTATAATTTATTTTAGCTTGTGTTCTATAAAGTTATCCTTATTTTATGACTTGAGTCATGAGTTTGGCTTGTTGACTTATATAATTTTTTGTATTTTCTTTTTCAACAATGAATTGTTTAAAAAATAAATTTTATATAAATTTTATATTAAATTTATATAAATTTACAGCCTATTAATGATTGATAAACATTAATTATTATTTTAACCCAAAAAGGAAAATCATAAACATATTGTAAGTTATTTTTGAAAGATCCACAGAAGTTTCCTAACATATTGGGCTTAGAATATTTTCAATCATCTATATATGGCTTACAGCCTTTAGTTGGGCCCAGGATACATCTGGACCCAAATTTGCTGTGGATCTGGAAGCAAACATGAGCGTATTTGGAAGTCCAGATCTGAGCCCCGTGGACCAAAGCTATCTCCTTTCAGCCTGGGCCCGAAGTGTATCTCGGTGACCTCACTCGCCATGACGTGCTTCTCGCACCCCCGTGCTTGATACTACGACCCCGAACCGCAGAGCCCCAAGCAAGACCAACTTTGATCAAATCTGATCCAAGGGCCACCAATCAAAGGTGACGAATATATACTAAACAAGTACATCTCCTGGACACGTGTCACATTGAGAATGATTGAATAAAGATAATACAGTGTTACACCGACCTGCTGTCATTCGGAATAATAACCATACTCATATCATTATCATCATCATAATAATAATAAAATTAATGGGGATAATGACAAACAATAACAACAACAACAATATTATAATAATAATAATAATAATAATAATAATAATAATAGTTGGGATGGTGATATCAATTAATTTAAATAAAAAATAATGGGATATTTTTTTTTCTGGTTTTAGAATGAGAATCCAGATTACCATAGAAATGATATATATCTTGGCCTAGCCTTCGACAGTACGTAAAGAACAGTGCATAAAAGCTTTGATATTTTGCCCTTCCACGGAAAGGGAATAGCAGCAAAAACATCTTATGATCTTATCACTCAGGAATAGAATAAAAGTCACCGAGAAAGAGAGAATCAATCACAGCGCTGCTTTCTTTTTGCGAGCATACAAGATCTCCATTTTACTTTATACTTCATCCTCTTCGATCCCTCACAAACAGCTCTTACCAGACGAAGAAATCGAAGATAATAGCCGCCGGAGAGTTAGTAGCCTGTCCCATTTTTGCTCAGAAAAGCCATCAACAAAAAAATGGGCTGTCTGAGCCGTAAAAGATCCAAAACCACTTCTAACATGAAAACTACCACACCTGAAGCTGCTTTCCTATCACAGCAACAAAACCCATCAGGACCCAGGAATATCAAACAAGAACTTCTCTTGCAAATCCCAGCATGCACAGTTCACCTAATGGAAGCAGGAGAAGCTCTGGAACTTGCCAAGGGAGACTTCAGTATTGTTAGAATCCTGGAGGATAATATTTCGCTTGCCACTGTAGTAAAAATTGGTGATGATCTTCAGTGGCCTTTGACAAAAGATGAGCCAGTGGTCAAGCTTGATTTGTTGCATTATTTGTTCTCTTTGCCAATGAAAGATGGCGACCCTTTGAGCTATGGAGTCGCATTCTTGGAGGAGTATGGAAGCAGTTTGGGCTTGCTGGACTCTTTTCTTTGTGAGCTTTCATGCTTTTCTGGGGCGGAAGCTTCATCTGCTAGAAGTACTAGAAATGTTGACTGGAAAGAGTTTGCTCCAAATGTTGAGTATTATAACAATTTTTTGGCCAAGGCTATTGCTGGAGGTACTGGTCAGGTTGTTAAGGGGATCTTCAAATGTAGCAATGCTTACACTAACCAGGTTTGCCTTATTACGAATCCTTGTTTCTTTCTGTTTCTATATCAGTATTATTTATGAACTCAATTTATGGTGTGATAATTGAGTCTTAGATCTCAATAATTGAAACATAAAAAATGTTAGGTTGTTTAAGAACAAAAGAAGCGCCATCATTCATATTGCTACGGACAGTGATTCTAAGATGTCCAATTAATCAGCGGATTCTGGAGTGAATGATCTGATCAATGAATATTCTATTCTTTCGTCAACTTGGAATCGATTCAAATCAAAGCAATGTTTTTTTTATTATTTGATATTTGAATTATTAATTATTTGATATCTGAACTATTAATCATTTCATTTTCCAAGCAGGTCCACAAGGGAGGGGAAATGATTTTATCCAGAGCTGCAGAGCAGAAAAATGGTGCCATGGAAACAGCAAGGAGCAGCAGCAGAAGTGCTGGGTCCACAAAGAAGAGCAAAGTCAACAAAAGCATAAAACGGTATCCTAAGATAAGACCAATTTCAATTACAAATGAGAACATCTTCTTTTCAAATCAAATGCTTAATGATTGCCTTTTACTGTTCATCGCATAGTGTGAGAAAGCTGTCCAGGATGACAGAAAAGCTAAGCAAAACTATGCTTACTGGTGTTGGCCTGGCCACCGGCTCAGTAATCACACCTCTGGTCAAATCCCAAGCTGGAAAGGCATTCCTATCCATGGTCCCAGGAGAAGTACTCCTGGCTTCTCTTGATGCTGTCAGTAAGTTCTGAAAAGCTAAATTAGCGATCTTATTCTTTTCCTAGAAATGTGTTATGACTTTTTCTGATTTTCCAAACCGCAGACAAGATTATAGATGCAGCGGAAGTTGCTGAGAGACAAGCTTTATCTGCAACCTCAAAGGCTACATCAAGAATGATCAGTGATAGGTAATGGCTCTCCAAACGCAATTATAATCTTAATAAAAGGTGGTGTAGTTTAGTTTAAAGATAAATTCCCAGTTATAAATTATCAACTGACATTATAAATACATTTATTCAGAAAAACTCTCTTTGCCAAGTTCATTTCCCCTCCTTCTGGCATTATATTTCTCCATCCAGTAATGACATAGCTTTACCACCTTCATTTTTCCTTGCTAACTTCATTGCTATTTTGAGCAAAAGGTTTGGAGAAAGCGCAGGGGAGGCAGCTGAGGATGCGTTTGCAACTGCGGGGCATTGTGTGTGCACTGCCTGGAATGTATTCAAGATACGGAAAGCCGTCAATCCGGCAACATCTATTTCCACAGGAGTGCTTAAGAGTGCAGTAAGGAATACAAAGAAGAGTTATTAGCCTGTGTGTGGATTGGAGTGGAGTGATCTTGAAGAACTTATTTGACCATTTTGCTCAAGTGGTTCAAAGAACTGGTCACCAGAGCCACAAATTGCTTGAATAATATGACAGAATGCTTTGTTTTTTTTAGTATATTTTAGCGATTATAATTTTCTATCCAATTAAATAATTCATTGCAGTTAAAACAAGCCCAACCACCAACCAATTGACTACAAAAAAACAAATAAATCATCTCTAATTGATTTAATTGATTGGAATTTTTTCATCTAACGACTATATAACTGTCAAAACAATTAAAACACGCCAAGCAATCAATCAGTTTTGCAATATGTGAATTAAATAAATTGACAAACAATTGAATCAAGCTCACCTCTTAATTAATTGATTATAAAATACAATTAACTCCTTTGATGAATTTTATCGATTACAATTTTACGAGTTGTTAATTAAATTATTATCCAAGCAGGTAAAACAATACCAACAATCAATCAGATTAATGTAGACAATAAATAACTCATCTTTATTAGATTTCAGCGGTTGCAATTTTTCTATCTGCCAATTAAATAATTCATTGTCGTTAAAAAAAACCCAACCATCAACCAGTTAGCTACAAGAAACAATTAATTCATCTTTTTAATTCATTTAATTGATTGCAAATTTCCGATCTACCAATTAAATAATTATCAAAATAATTAAAACACGTCTAACAATCAATCAATCATAGTTTTCCAAAATGCAAATTAAATAAAAAAACAGTTTAAACAAGCTCACCCCTTAATGAATTGGCTATAAAATAATATTAACTCATCTTTGATAGATTTTATTGATTACAATTTTGAGAGTTACCGACTAAATTATTATCCGACCAATTAAAATAATAGTAGCAATCAACTAGTACAACAAAGAACTCATTTTCAATAAATTTTAGCGATTATAATTTTTTTTGCCAATTAAATAATTCATTACAATTAAAATAATTAATCAGTTTATTATATCAAAAAAATCTATAGCAATGCGGGAGCTACACAACTCGATTGATTTAAACAAGAGAGACTGATATACAATTAACTTAAATAAAAAATAATGGGATATTTTTTTAGAATGAGAATTGAGATTAACATAGAATTGATATATATCTTGGCCAATCCTTCGAAAGTACGTAAAGAACAGTACATACATCTCTGATATTTTGCTCTTGCATTCCACCGCAATGGTTACGTATAGTAAAGAAAATATCTTATCACTCAGGAATAGAATAAAAGTCACACGAGAAAGAGAGAATCGATCACAGCGCAGCTTTCTTTTCGCGAACATACAAAATATCCATTTTACTTCATCCTTCGTCCTCTTCCTTCCATCACAAACAGCTCTTCCCAGACGAAGAAATCGAAGATCATAGCCCCCGGAGAGTTACTAGCCTGCCTGTCCCATCTGCTCAGATAAGCCATCAACAAAAAAATGGGTTGTCTGAGCCGTAAAAGATCCAAATCTAACAAGAAAACTACCACACCTGAAGCCGCTTTCCTATCCCAGCAACAAAACCCATCAGGACCCAAGAATATCAAACAAGAAGTTCTCTTGCAAATCCCAGCATGCACAGTTCATCTAATGGAAGCAGGAGAAGCTCTGGAACTTGCCAAGGGAGACTTCAGTATTGTTAGAATCCTCGAGGATAATATTTCGCTTGCCAACGTAGTAAAAATTGGTGATGATCTTCAGTGGCCTTTGACAAAAGATGAGCCCGTGGTTAAGCTTGATGCGTTGGATTATTTGTTCTCATTGCCAATGAAAGATGGCGACCCTTTGAGCTATGGAGTCGCATTCTTGGAGGAGTATGGAAGCAGTTTGGGATTGCTGGACTCTTTTCTTTGTGAGCTCTCATGCTTTTCTGGGGCGGAAGCTTCATCAGCTAGAGATACTAGAAATGTTGACTGGAAAGAGTTTGCTCCAAATGTTGACTATTATAACAATTTTCTGTCCAAGGCTATTGCTGGAGGTACTGGTCAGGTTGTCAAGGGGATCTTCAAATGTAGCAATGCCTACACTAACCAGGTATGCTTTATTACGAATCATTGCTTCTTTCTGTTTCTATATCAGTATTGTTTATCTGAACTCAATTTATGGTTCGTTGTGTGATAATGGAGTCTTAGATCTCAATAATTGAAACATAAAAAATGCTAGCGCCATCATTCATATTGCTATGGACAGTGATTCTAAGATGTCAATTGAGCAGCAGATTCTGGAGTGAATGATCTGATCAATGAATATTCTATTCTTTCGTCAACTTGGAATCGATTCAAATCAAAGCAATGTTTTTTTTATTATTTGATATTTGAATTATTAATTATTTCATTTTCGAAGCAGGTCCACAAGGGAGGGGAAATGATTTTATCCAGAGCTGCAGAGGAGAAAAATGGTGGCATGGAAACAGTAATCAGCAGCAGCAGCAAAAGAACTGGATCCACAAAGAAGAGCAAAGTCAACAAAAGCATAAAACGGTATCCTAAGATAAGACCAATTTCAATTACAAATGAGAACATCTTCTTTACAAATCAAATGTTTAATGATTGCTTTTACTGTTCATCACATAGTGTGAGGAAGCTGTCCAGGATGACAGAAAAGCTAAGCAAGACTATGCTCTCTGGTGTTGGCCTGGCCACAGGCTCAGTAATCACACCTATGGTCAAATCTCAAGCTGGAAAGGCATTCCTATCCATGGTCCCAGGAGAAGTGCTCCTGGCTTCTCTTGATGCTGTCAGTAAGTACTGAATCTAAAATTGCCATCTTATTCTCTTCCTTCAAATGTGTTATAACTTTTTCTGATTTTCCAAACCGCAGACAAGATTATAGATGCAGCGGAAGTTGCTGAGAGACAAGCTTTATCTGCAACCTCAAAGGCTACATCCAGAATGATCAGTGATAGGTAACGACTCTCCAAGCGCAATTATAATCTGATAAAAAGGTGGTGGAGTTTAGTTTAAACATAAATTCCCAGTTATAAATTATCAACTGACATTATAAATACATTCACTCAGAGAAAAATGTTTAACCTCTTTACCAAGTTAATTTCCCCTCATGCTGGAATTATATTTCTCCATCCAGTAATGACTTAGCCTTACAACGTTCACTTTTCCTCGGCTAACTTCATTGCTATTTTGAGCAAAAGGTTTGGAGAAAGCGCAGGGGAGGCAGCTGAGGATACGTTTGCAACTGCGGGGCATTGTGCGTGCATTGCCTGGAATGTATTCAAGATACGGAAAGCCATCAATCCGGCAACATCTGTTTCCACAGGAGTGCTTAAGAGTGCAGTAAGGAATAGAAAGAGGAGTGCACGTAAGGAATAGAAAGAGGAGTTATTAACCTGTGTGTGGAGGGGAGTGTATTGATCTTGAAGAACTTATTTGACCATTTTGCTCAATTGGTTCAAAGATCTGGTCACTGTTAGAGTATATATACAGTATAAATGAATGAATATGTGTACTGCAAAGTATGTAGGTGGTTATTGTATGGTGTATGTAGCTACTGTAGACTTCTATAAATAGTGATTGTTGATCACGTGAATAATAGAGTAAAGAACAGAGTATACAATTCTTCTTCTTCTCTGTAATCTGCAATATCTTCTTCTTCTTCTTCTTAATTGTTCTATTTCTCAGTGAATATATTATTCACTATCCTAACAGACACCAAAGCCACAAATTGTTGTCAAGCTTGAATAATATGACAGGATGCTTTGTTTTTTTTGTTACTTTTAATCGTGTTAATGTTCCGAAATGTGATTGGTCCATGTTCTAAGGCCAAAGCAAGTGTAGATTATCATTGGGGATTCATCTCTCTAAGAACAACTAAGTTTTGGACAGAACACTTGCATCCTGTTGGGTTAATTTTTTTCTATAAAGTGGTGCCCAGGTTAGCTTGAATGTATCTCCTCTAATCTATGAATCCTGAAGTTATTGATAATATAAGTTTTCAGTATATAAGTTTTCAGTGACTAACGTATTAGCAAATTATAGGGTTTGAATCTAAGATCATAGCAGAACAAACCTCTTAGTTCCAAGTTTTTACATTTGACCACCTATTATATGGTTATGTTGTGTTGGGTTATCTTTTTTTTTTTTATGACCGGGGTGTCCGGGCCAGCTTGCGTGCACCTCAACTAATCCTCGGGCTCACTGAACATCCTGCAAGTCCAATGAACAGGTAAGGCACCGCGGGGGTGACAGACGTGTCTGACAAGGCTTGAACCTGAGGTGGGAGGAAGATAAACCCCCTCTCTAACCGCCAGGCCAAGACCTTGTTGGCATGTGTTGGGTTATCTTAATTCTTCTGGTTATTGATGTATGAAAACTCCAATTCAATCTCTCATTCTGCACCAACAAAAGTAGCATAGCCTTTCAACATAGGAGGTGAAACAAATAACTCTACCTGAAGATAAAATTATTTCTTCTAGCTCAATATTTCTCCAATTCAGATCATGAATAAAAATAAAAATTATTTCAAAATCATTTTCTGCAAACATGAACAATTTTTTGAGCGAAAAAACATCATAAATATTCTTTCTTTTATTTTGTTTTTCTCTCTCCTTCCTTAAGAAATTATAGTTTGGCTCTCTTTGGTGTTAGTGTTTCAACTTCAATTTTTACTCTTTTCATTCTTTTTCTCTTGTCCCTTTTATAGTTTTGTTTTTTCAATTTCATTATTCAATCCTAATTTACCAAACATTATAATTTCTAATTAATGTCCAGAAGAAGTATTTTCCTCGACTGTAACCTGATATGTGGCCACATGCACAAAACAATTGAAGCTTATTATAGCATATGGGATCCTCAAAAAAAGATCTTTTGTCCTAGAGAAATAAAAGAACACTTTTATTATTTATTTATTTATTTCTTGAGAATCAAAGGAGGACCACTTTGAATTTTAAATGAAATTGAAATCTTGGGAGCCATTAGGTAATCGCTATTAATTTATTTGGTTTCAATCACCCCTAGTAGTGATCTTGGGAGCCATTAGGTAGCCATTATAATTCTCGAGTTTGAGTTAAGATGTGTATCTCATGTTAAAACCTAGAATAATCAGAATTTTATTCGCTTTCATAGTATGTTTTTCAAGAAATGAAGTTTCCTCGCATAAAAAAAAAGTTAATGAAAGGTTACAAAATTCATAAAGACATGATTAATTTTTTTAAAGGGCGTGATGTGTTTTTTTTTTGTGTTTTTAAATGTCATAAATTGATTTAGCAATATTCATATTGTTGTTTAAGTATTTTAGGTTATAAAATAGGTTGAAACTGGTTTCTTGGACGAAGCAAATAGGAACCCTATTTTTATGGCAATCATAGTGTTAAGATTTTGGAAACCCCAAACAAAGTGTTATTTATCTTTTCCAAATAATTGAGGTGAACAACATATCATCTACCATATTAACTCAAAAACTAAAATTAAAAGCCTACGACCATGAACACTTTCTCATTCCTGTCTTTTTTTCTTTAATTCTTGTTTTTTTAATTAATACTGTGGTTTATATGTATTTTTTTCAATAGTTTTTATGTTTTAATTAATACCTATTCTATATAATTGTTTTGGCTTATTTATCCTTTTTTAAATAGTTATTAATGTTTAATTATATTAGATGTGTTTATTTTTAAGAGGTTAATATGATTCATATGTAATTTTATTTTATTTTATATACATAAAGATTTATTTTTTAAAATAAAAGATATTTATTTTTTATAATATTTTCAATATGTGTAGCATTATCAAATATACTAAAAGAGGATCTGACGTCATGGGAGAGTTACTATGCACTATGAGATAAATCACCGTGGATTACAATAGTATTGCTCAATTTTTTGTCCGGTTCAGTTTGGGTCATCGGTTTAGTGGTTTTGTTTTTTCTTTTTGGCACATTAAAATAATGATTTTGTCCCTCGAAAAAACAAAAAACAGCTTCTGGCCTGAGGGGTTCCGCGGTAATTGCACACTTTTGATCCGGTCAGTCCGCCTCACTTTTTGATTTTTTATATTTCGTTGCACTATAAAATAACGATTATAGCCCTCAAAAAAGACAAAAATCAATTCTAGACGGGAGGGTGCCACAGGAGTTTCACATTTTTTGAAAATAGCTAAATACAAATATAGCCCCAAATAAGACAAAATAGATGATTAGGGCACAAGGGCAAATTGATAATTGATCTTAATTGTTTATTTTTTTTTTGAAATTCTGACAGTGTGTGTCACACGCGTGCACGACTGTATTTAGTCTCACGCCATGTTCGGGTGGCGTGTGAGGCCTATTCAGGTCGACAAAATGTCTGGTGTATCATTCGATGCGCCGCTATGAGGTCTTCCTCATGGTGCGGTGTGTTTTGGGCTATGGTGGCGGTATATGCGACAGTCGTCGATTAAAGCTTTCCCCCCAGTTTTCTCTCTCTTGCAAGCTAAAGTACAAGGGAGTCCCCAGGTTTTGCTATGTTTTAACTTCAGTCCCTGAATCTTTAATTTTTTTTATATGGTACTGATTTCTGTTATATAAGTTTTGATTTAATTCAATTGTATTCTTCAATTGAAATTAGTTATATATTAAGGTTTCACTTCGGTCCTCCATCTTTTAATTTCCAGATTGAGTTTAAATACCTTAATATATTAGGTATAGAAGTTATGATTTGTTCAATTTTATCCTTAGATTGGAAATTGATAATATTTTTTATTTTCATTTCGGCCCTTATACTTTTGATTTTTATTTTTCATCCCTTTAATTTTTATTTTATAATTATGGAATAATCCCTATTTTTATCCATGTATATAAGTGTGCTCTTGGCTTTAGTTTTTATTTTTTTGTTATTTTCTTATTTGTTGAGGTGATCTTTTTTTTTAAAAAAAATTAGCTCTTAAATTTTATTTTGTATCGATGATCATTTAAAAATTGATATTTATGAGTTTTTTCTCCCTTTGTTTTTTTTTTAGTTTTTTAATTCAATTTTCTTCTTTTTTTTTCAAGTCAAATTTATTTTTTTGACCTGGTAATTTTTATTTTAATTTACTTTTTTGTTTGATCTTTTGTTAATTTTTTTAGGATTTTCTTAGTCTTTCATATTTTTGTTTTTTTCATTATTGACACAATAATAATAATAATAATAATAATAATAACGATGATAATAATAATAATAATAATAAGGATAATAATAATAATGAAAATAATAATAATAATAATAATAATTATTATCCTTATTATTATTATTATTATCCTTATTATTATTATTATTATTATTATTATTATTATTATTATTATTATTTTAGTTGTTTTTCTTGCTTATTTTTTCGTTAATATTTTGGAGTTTTTTTCTCTCAGAATAATTTGATAATTTGTTTTTAATAGTAATAGCAATGATAATTTTTGATGTTAAAGACTTCGATGTTGCTATTGTTTTAATATAGTGTGTTGATTTGTTTTACTATATTAAACGTTGCATAAATAGATAATATATCTTAATTTTTAACTAGCAAATCCTATTAATTTCTTTAATCCTAACAACTATAAAAATTGTTTGATCAATGTAGTCAATGTTTTTAACTTTTCAAGTCAAATAATTTTTTTCACCAAATAATTTTTTTCAAATAATTTTATTTTTTTAATTGCTCTTTTGTTAATGTTTTTAGGCTTTTTTTAGTCTTTGATTTAATTTTTTCATTATTAACACAACAACAACAACAACAACAACAACAACAATAATTTTAGTTTTTTTCTTACTTGCTTTTTTGTTATTTTTTTTCTCACAGTAGTTTAATAATTTTTATTGTTTTGGAAGTAATAATGCTGATAATTTTAGATGTTAAGACTTCGATATTACTGTTGTTATAATAGGATATGTTATGTTTTATTATATCAAAATTTTCAAGTATAAATATTATATTTTAGTCTCAACGGTTATAAAATTATTTTCTCCGTTCGCAACATAGTACAGACAATTATCCAGTTACATACTATTTCTCATCCTTTTATTTTATTCAATAAATTTTATGCGTGTATTGATTTATATTTCAAATTAATTTTAATAAATCAATTTGTTAAACCCAACTATATAAATGATTCATGTTACAATATTAAATATCATGATCTATATTTAAGTCTCAATTTTATGATTTTTATTTTTACGTATTGTTAATGACTATTATTTATCTATTTAGACAATAGTTCTTGATGTAGTTAATTACATGTGTGCATATTTGTTTTCTTTACATTTAGAAACTTTTTTTATGTAAACAAACATATTGAAAAATATACATTCAAAATATTTAAATTTTTGTTAGTTTTTTACTTAATTATTATTTTTTTCTTGACTATTTTATGAAAAAAATATTGTTTTTAATTTCACAATCCAAGTTTTTGTTGTTTTTTTATTAATATTATCCTGGTCCTCATTGTTTGGATTTGTTTTTTTAATGTTTTATGTACTTTTAAACAGTGTTGTAAAATCCGTTTCGCTCCGTTCATAAAAACGGGACAAAACGGCGTCGTTTTTGTCCCAGTTTTAACTCTGGTCCATTCCGGAAATTTCAGCCGGAATGCCTCGGTTCCGTTTCGGGCGTGCCATTATGGGGTCAAAATCTATTTTTTTATTTTTTAAAAATTATTTTTGACATCTATACATCAAGATAATTTAAAAACACCAAAATATTTTAAATGAAAACGAATTCAAATTTTAATTATGCTTGTTAAATTAATATTTTTTTTCATATATATATATATATATATATATATATATATATATATCATAACAGTACGACACTGAAACTGCACGCCGAACGTTCCGAAACCAGAATGTTCTGTTCCAATCGAAAAACCGGAACAACGATCGGAACAGTATTGACAACTATGCTTTTTAAATTAAACTCTCAAATTAAATATTTGTCATTGTTGAATTTATTTTCTATTTTGAATTTTACCCTCTTTGTTTCCATTGCCATTTTATTTTTATTTTTTTCTATTTTTTTTCCAATATAATCCTTCAATGCTTCAATTTTTAGAGATTGAACTTCATGATTCTTTTTTTTCATGAATAGTTTTTTTAGTTTGATAAATAGTTTTACTGAATATTGCTATTCTATATAAAATAGTAAAATTTAAATATTTCATGTTTTTGAAGCGTGCCAACTTAACACACAGTGTCTGTCAATTCACTAGCTCAGTTGTAGGCTAAATATCAGTTTGCAATTAAAATATTAATAATTTATTTCTCACACAGTAATTGTTTTTTTCTTCAATGTCAACTATGTGGTTGATTTTGCAATGACAAGTGATTATGATGAGCTAAGTGTGAACATGTCATAATTATATAAGAATTCATCTTAGACAAATTACATGGATGACCTAATAAAAATATTGATGAACTAGTGAGACAGATCTAGATCTAAAAAGAAGTTTGGTCGTGTTAGACCTAAATGATAGCTTAAAAGAACTATAACTTTTGATTCAACTGTTTAATCACATTCAAATTTTTATTGGACTTTTTGGATGTTGTTTTTCTCACTATTAGATATGAAATCATTACTGCGACCATCAAACTCTAGATCCTAAAAATACCATTTTAGAGCCTTGATTTTGATGGTTTTGTCATTTTCTTTATTATTTCCGAACCAGTTGAATTTAATTAATCTCGTAGTTGTGAACTATGACATCAATTAAAATTTTATCGTGATTTCTAACTATAATATTTAAATGATATCACAATTCACTCATATAATTTTTAATCAAATATCCCATTTCACAACTTGCAATATCTAAAAATGTATTATTTCGCTAAAATTTTGTGCTACTATATTAATTTGTTTTCTTCTTTTATTTGTATGCTGCCAAATTTGTTTCAATAATTTGTAGCTTGGCCCACTCAATTTTAAATATCACATGTATATAGAACAATAGTCAACTATCCAGCTAGCTGTACCTTCTAGCAGGAAAAAAGAAAAAGAACAAGAATAAGTTGAAGAACATTCCACGTTTTAAACCAGAGAAGTCTCCTCCTGTCTTCCTTGAACGTCATGTCCAATGGCTGCTATTATTTTTCTTGGAGGTTATATCTAATGGTTGCTATCTATCTATCTATCTATCTATTTATATATATCGGTTTAGCCTCTCAATATTTATCCTCAAGCACCTGTCTCCGAAGGAGAAATCTCTTGTAAGTTTTAATCTGCTCGCATAAACAGTCCCACCTATATCTCTTTATTTGCACAACTCAGAAATGGGGAACAGTACCTCAGCCACAAAAGAGGCATTACCCATTGATACCTCATTCAAGCTTCCTTCTCCATTACCATCTTTACCACAAGGTTAGTTTTCTGTTCTTTTCTCTTCTGCCTTGCAATATCTTATTGTATTTGATTTTGCTATTTCATGTTTCTTCGTGTACAGGTGAAGGCTTCGGGAATGGAGTCATTAATCTAGGGGGTGGATTGCAGGTGTGTCAGATTGTTTCTCTTAGCAAGATCTGGGCTACAAATGAAGGGGGACCTGGTAATCTTGGAGCCACCTTCTTCGAGCCTTCACAGGTGCCACAAGGCTTCTCTATGCTGGGTTGCTACAGCCAACCCAACAACAGGATGCTCCATGGATGGGTTCTTGCAGGGAAAGATGAGACAGGTGAAGCCTTGAAGAAACCGATCGATTACACTCTTGTTTGGAGCAGTGGATCTTTGCAGATCAAGCAAGAAGGTATTGGCTACATTTGGCTGCCTACTCCTCCTGACGGCTACAAAGCTCTAGGCTGTGTAGTCACCACCTCCCCGGAAAAGCCTTCGCTGGAAAAAGTCCGATGCGCTCGGTCTGACCTGACCGACGAGTGTCAGGTTGACAAATGGATATGGGGACAGGGAAAGGAAAGCGATCCAAATGGTTTCAACGTTTTCAGCCTGCGGCCAAGCAACAGAGGAGCTCAAGCTATGGGTGTCTCTGTTGGCACATTTGTAGCCCAGGAGACTACCAGTGCTTCTATTTCTCTAGCATGTTTGAAGAATGTTGAGTCGGATTTATCTTGCATGCCTACTCTGGACCAAGTCCAAACAATATTCCAGGCCTACTCTCCTCGGATATATTTCCATCCCGATGAAAAATACCTTCCTTCCTCAGCAAGCTGGTATTTCACCAATGGAGCATTACTGTATAAGAAAGATGAAGAGTCCGCACCTGCCCAGATCGAACCGACCGGCTCGACCCTTCCTCAAGGTGGCTCCAACGATGGTCTATATTGGCTGGATCTGCCCGTGGAGGAAGCAGAAAGGGAGAGGGTAAAGCGAGGAGATTTACAAGCCTGCCAGGTCTATCTGCAAATAAAACCAATGCTCGGGGCCACATTTACTGATATTGTTGCGTGGCTTTTCTACCCTTTCAACGGTCCTTCCAGGGCTAAAGTTGATCTAATCAACGTTCCACTGGGAAAAACAGGGCAGCATGTTGGTGACTGGGAGCACGCCACGTTGAGGATCAGTAATTTCAATGGCCAGCTACGCGCAATCTATCTGTCGGCGCACAGTGGCGGGGCATGGTATGATGCTTCAGAGCTCGAGTTTCAGAGCGGGAACAAAGCTGTCGCCTATTCATCGTTGAATGGCCATGCGATGTACGCCAAGCCAGGTCTGGTTTTACAGGGGAGTGGGAATATAGGAATAAGGAATGATACCGCCAAGAGTGAGAAATTCATTGATACCGGAGCAAGATTTTCAGTGGTGTCAGCTGAGTATATGGGCTCGAGCATCATCGAGCCACCGTGGCTCAACTATCTGAGGAAATGGGGTCCAAATATTACCTATGATATTGCTGAAGAGGTGAAGACGGTGGAGAACCTATTGCCGGGAAAACTCAAATCTGCTTTCGACAAGGTTGTGAAGAGTCTACCGAGAGAAATATTTGGGGAAGAAGGGCCTACGGGTCCCAAATTGAAAAGAAATTGGATTGGAGATGAAGTCTGAAAGAAGATTACAAGCCAGATTGCTTCCAAGTTCTTTTCAACGGGCAGTGAATAAAGGAGATTTGTGCTGTTGAGTGATCGTAGCTGCTTGATAAAGCTACATCGTGTGTGTTTTTGTTTTTATGCAAGGAGACGGTCAAATTACGAGGTGATGGAAACAAAAGTAAATTAAACATGACTTCTCATCTAAAAAATGTAAATAAACCGTCTAGTAGATGGTAAAAACCTGAGATTCAAACATCTGATTGCTATAATGATACTTATTGGAAGCTTATATAATTTTAGAAGCTTATATAAACTTACCTGAGATTAAAAAAAAGTATGCACAAGTTGTCTCGGAAACACACGTTAATAGATTCAAAAATATTTTTTTAAAATGAATTTTATTATATTTTATTTTAAATTAATTATTTTTGGTGTTTTTAGATCATTTTTATATGCTGATATCAAAAATAATTTTCTTAAAAATAAAAAAATAATTTTTAAATGTATTTCTGAAAGAAAAAAAAAAACTTTCAAAAACCAAACCACACACTCTAGCCAGACACAAATGTGTACGGTAATGAGGTAACTTTTATGGTTACAGATTTAAAAAATAGATTTAAGAATAACACTTACAACCACCATGATTATAATAAGTAGACTAAAAGAACTATATGTTTTGTTAAAACCGTGATGAGATAAAATTTGCGAATAAAAAGCAAGTTGTCATAAGTAAAAATCAAGTTACTTTAACTTTACAAAATAAAGCTTGAAACGTGATTATATGTGGGGTTAACTGCAAAAATTGTTTGACTATTCAAACTTTTCTTCTTCTTCTTCTTAATAATTGGACAGAATAATAGGTACAAATTGTCTCTAACTTTCAATGTCACTCTAATCTTTAAATGATTTATCAGGGGAGCAGATCACTGTGTTTAATCTACATCCTAATAAATTGGTAGGATGACAATGTATAGTATAATCAACCAATAACAATCTGTCGAGGTAAATTATACAAGTTGTGTCAATTGTTCCCTGAATTTTCAATGGGTTTGTGTATATTCATTGGGTATAAAAACCCGCGACTAAAGGATTTGTTCTCCCTGTAGTCTCAGGTTCAAGCCATGTGGGTGTTAATATGATAGTCATTGAAAGCTTATATGGTCCTTAAATTAGGACCTCTGAGATTAAAAAAAAATACGCAGAAACTGTCTCGGACATACACGTTAATAGATTTATAAGTTTTTTTTTTAAATGAATTTTTTTTATTTTAAATCAATTATTTGTGGTGTTTTTAAATCATTTTTATATGTTGATATCAAAAGCAGATCACTGTGTTTAATCTACATCCTAATGAATTGGTAGGATGACAATAGTATAATCAACCAATAACAATCTGTCGAGGTGAATTGTTCCCTGATTTTTTAATGGGTTTGTATATATTCAACTCTTAAGAAATGACCTAATTAATGCAATTTGTTTTTGCTAAGTTGTAGAATATTCGACGGATATAACTGTTGCACCATAATATTTTGTACAACTTGATCCTGAACTAAGTTGAAACCTCCGCATCAATGAACTAAGTTGAAATGACACTCATGTCTGTATATACACATACACACACAGAGATAGAGAGAGGGATGGAGATAGAGGGCGAGGGAGAGAGAGAGAGACCTCTTGTTTGCATGCCCCCAGGTCCGAAAATCATTTTAGAAAACATGGAAACTGCTTCAGACAGCAACTAGATAGGTAGGGCTCAAGCATGGAAATGCCGATCCTTAATGTGAAAGTGAAACCTAATTCAACTATGGCTGCTTTGAAAATGTCCTTCATGGTGGCTCCTCCAAATATATAAATGAGGTGTCTATACATGGCTGCCTAAGGTTGTTTGACTTCCAATATGACGATAGATTATAGAAAACTAGACATGCATGATTCATAGAAAACTCCTTGGATTTGAATTCTATCTTCATCCAATAACTCCACTCGAGCTGTGCGAGATTCGCAGCTTGTCTCTGAGAAGAAGAAGAAGAAGAAGAAGAAGAAGAAGAAGAAACCTAATTGTAAACACTTTTCAAGAAAACAAGGACTTATAAGCAAACAAATTAAAACTTTGACAAGCATGCAATAATCTTTCCGTAATTGTTTATGAGTTCTCTTCGAGGGGTGTTACAGTCAAAGCCCAGCTGCGGGGGAGATCACAGCGAAGAAAGTAAATTTGACGAGGGCATTTTTCTTTTTATTTAATTATTTATTTCGTGGCTGCTATCCTTTCATCGGCTTTGACCCATCTCAAACTCGACTCCTTGATAAAATATAACTTAAATATAAAACTTTTTATTTTCTATCACCTTCATGATATATATAATATAATAATAACTAAAGAAACTGAATATCTGATAACATATATTAAATTCGTATTCCATTCAATGATAACTCATTAATTTACAAAATGTCGAATAATTGCACTATATATATATATATATTATTGTATGGTTTCTTAAATAAAATATATTTATATTTGTCAAAACTTTGATATATACAAACATGTATATGATTGATAAATTTTATTATTAATTCTTATTTTATAAAAATGATATATTTGATTATATATTAAATTAATTCAATTTGTGAAATCTCTTGCAACTTGTTTTTCCTTTCAAGATTTCACATACTCAAAAATAAAGTTGCCCAAATCTTTTAGAAAATATTGTACATGACTTTTGAATCGTAAGCCTAATTGAACCAACTCATGAGCCTTAATGAAATAGTCAAGCTTGGCTCATTTATATAACAAGCATTAAAACATTTTTATTATACCTCAATAAAAGAGTTTGATCAGAAACTTTACCATGTGGAGTTTTGAATGAATCACAAAAGGATAGTGTTTTAATGGAATAAAAGATTTAATTCGGGTCAATCTCATAAATATAGTAAAAGATGTGGAGGCCATTACAATAATTTTTTTTTTCAACTTACGTTATGTATACAAATCATAGTTTCAAATTAATTATTTTATACACATACAAACTTATTGTATTAATTCTTTTATTTAATTTATAAATATTCATTGATATTTGAGTTTTTAATATTTTAGACATGATGCAGCGTAACCATAACAATATTAACTGGAAATTATTATTCACCTAGATTCATTTGTATTGCTCATTGAAATGGTATAATGATGATTTTGTCCCTCCACTCAAAAAACTTAGCATGGGTTTTTAAGGGTATTTTTATATTTTCACGAGGTCTATTAGTCATTGATAAATTAATCAAGGATAAATAAGTCTTTTATATTTTAAATGTTAGTAAAAATACTAAAATACATTTGAAAGCAATGTTTATAAGACTAACATCAAGGGGTAATTTTGTATTTTTATGATGATTTTTTCATTGCTATTAATTTTTTTTAGAATATTTGATATTTCATCAAATATAAAAAAAATTAAAAAGAAAATAAAAATACAGTCAAACAATCAACATACACTTAATAACTTTTTAATTTATAATCTTTTAATAACTCTTTAAAATCTTATCATCAAATGAATTTGCATGATAAGGTCAATTACAGTACTTTGGAGTTTGTTAATGAATCTACATAATAAAGTCAATTTTATTAATGAAAATCAACGACAAGCAACACTATGAGATCCATTATATACTAACCGGATATATTACAAGGATAAAAGTATCACAAATGCATTTAATGGATTGATTCATGATAATTAGGTCACATCAAGCATGAAGTTAAGTTTGAAGCCTTGATCAATATGATCCAAACAAGAAATTTGACATTTTAACATGTACCATATATATGGATTTGACCTCATTAAATAGTTAGTTAACTTTGGATTTATACTAGTTAATTATGTGGGCTTCATTTAAGCCCAATGGCTGCTTAGAGTTATTTTATTCTTATTTAGTTTTGGATTTAAATCAATTAGTTATGTGAATTCATTTTAGGCCCATTAGCTAATTAATTATTTTGTAATTCATATTATATAAGCGCCTAAAATAACATTGAAAGATAGAACTTTTATTGTCATTAAGAACTAAGAAATATGAGTGTGCTTTTATTTTTAGAACCTTCATTGAACTTCTAGAACTTGTCAAAGATATTATCTTTATGATATTCTAACCATATAGCTTTGATTTTGGGTTTCAATAGTCATTAGGTCAATTTTTTTAGATGATTTTAGCTTTCAAGGGGAACATTCCAATTTTTGAGTACCTAAGTTAGCTTAGAGATGATTTCAGTATATTCATATAAATAGGTATTAATATTATTATTTATGATTATGTTTGTAAAAAGGTTTAGAAATAAACCATTTTATTAGAGGATGTTGATATTATATAAATTGCTTAAATATATTTAAATATTTTTTAATAGTTAATTGTTATAATATGTAAAGTCAATTAAACCTGATAAATATAATATCTCAAATGATGTTTTAGGTACATTGCACACTCAAGCTGAGTAGTAGTTTCCTAGATAGGTGACCCTATTTTTTTTTTATATATAAGAGAACCATGTATTTTAAAGAACAAATCCTTTGATTTGAAATATTTTTATAATTAAGAATTTCATTAATTAACTTACTTAAATATGGATAATGTACTTAAGTAATTATATTCCTTAAATATTGTACAGTTGTTGATGTTTTTTCAAACTTCATTGCATGAATAAAAATTAGTATGCATCTTGAATTATATGGATTTGAAATATTAATGTTATGATTATGAAATGTCATCATGTTAATCTCATTGAGTAATCATTGAGGAGAATGAGAAGTTGATGTTATGTCAAGATATGAAAGTCTCAGATGTTGGGGAAAATATCATGATTCATTGTTGGAAGTTATGAAACTAGTATGTTGATAACCATATAAGAAAATAGAGGAAAATATGATGAGATTTTGATAGAATTTATAAATATATAAATAAAAAAATATTTTTAAAAATTGGGTCATTACAGTTTATACCATTTTTGGGGTTGTATAGTATAAATTTCATTTTCTTTTGCTTTCAAGATTGCAATATAGATAATTGTTATGGCATTGAATCACATCATATAGGTTTAAAATTCATCTTGTATGCTTTTATCAAAATAATTAGCATAAATTACTCTTTGCTAATTCTCATGATTTTTAGATTTTCTTGTCTTCCAACTGCATTTTACAGTGATTAAAAAAATATTCTAGTTAATTGTGTTTTTGTAGTGAAATAAAATCATAAAAGTAAGTTAAGAAAATCAATTTTTAATATGTTTTGTTGAGTTAGTCTTCAAGAAAGTCTTTATTTGTTGATCTTTTGTGTTTAATTCTCTATTTCAAAATAGTTGTTGGTGCTAAAAAAGATTCTTTACATATTCTTTTTAACTCAAATGAAACTTTATTACTTTAATTTTTTTTTACTTTTCATTCTAAACTTCTTAGTCATTTCATATATTTTTTTTATTGTTCTTTAAATTCAATGGTTTCAACATTATATGATATTTTATTTTTGATTGATTTTATTTAGTTAATAAAAAAAATAAAAAAAAAAAACAAAGTTAAAAGTGGAAAAATATAAAAAAAATATGAAATTGACGTTAATAAAAGCCAAGTTAAAAGTGAAACACAAGTGCAGCTACATATCTTTGAATATAAACTTGCAAAAAAGTGTTTGAGGTTTATAATTAACATCTTTGATAGCTATTGAATATGTCTTCAAAAAATGAGTCAATATTTAAGGAGGAAAATGACCACATGCTTAGTATCACAAGAAATGCAACAATAATTTCATATAAAGAGAATTTATGAAATTCTGATCGAGACTTGGTATGAAACTATAACTATTATTAGAAGAAGATAACTTTTTAACAATCCATCTTTCTATTAAGTTGTCAAACTTGTTATAAAATCTCAATCATCTATGTTTATTTATTGTTATGGTACTTATTGTACATTCTATTCAAGTTCATGCTTTTTAAAATACCATGATATAGTGTACTTGGCAATGAATCATAAAAGATTTTTCTTATAACCTTTCTCATTACAATTGTTTTGTCTTGTTTCTTGCCTTTTAAGTTTTTTTTTTTTTGGATAAGCCAAAGCTAACCACGGGTATCCAGGCCGCTGTGCCTGACTAATCCCGGGGATGCACAAGGCATCAGCAAACATGTTTCCCACAAGTGCACCACGGTTGAGTCAAGGGCTTCGCCCAAGTCCGATGGCCCCAAGGAATTATTTGCATCTGAGCGGATTCGAACCTGAGACCTCATGGGGAGCACACCCACGAGCTCCAGGCCTCCACCGCCATGCCAACCCCTTGGGGTTCTTGCCTTTTAAGTTGCTATTGTTGGAAATTAATTTATTTGAAATAATTTATTGATTATAAATAATTTATTTTTCATCCATATTGAAAATTTCTTTTATGTGAAATTAATTTACTTTCTCTTTAATGAATAACAAATTGTTTTTTACTACTTGTCTATTAGATTATCTTATTTATTTATTTATTTTAAATAATGATATGTCTTGATGCCATTATTGTTTTTATATTTAAAGTACTTAAGTCAACCTTGATAAAAAGGAATTTTAATATAATTCATGGAGTATATCATTTTCAAAAAACTCTTTTACATTTTCCATTATTAGTTTTTCAATTATATTCATATGATATTGATATTGAATAAATTACTCATAAAGAACATTCTCTAGCAAATTATTAATTTATTGATTAAATAAATATCTTAATATCTCAAGTAATTAATAATTCTTTATGTTTTTTAAAAATACTATTTTTTTTAAAAGAAAATTATGCCTAGTAATTATCGATACAATCTGGTATTGGAATAACAATTGTTTTTTAATAATGTATTTTTACTTGAAAACAAATCAAAATAATATATTTTATTTTTATTTTTAAAATTAATTTTTAATTTCAACAAATATAATTGTTTTTTGAAGAAAAAAAAAGAATCTAGCTGAAAGCAGAAGGTTCATCAACTCTTGATTAATCCCTGAGTATGAAAAAAATAAAATAAAAACAAATCTTTCTCTGCCCGGACGTGTTTTATTCTATAACCAAGAAGAGACCTCAGGCGAAACTGAGTTGAAATGGAGGACTACAGAGACGGGAAACTGAGCATATACAGAGCAGCAAGAAGCATAAAACGCAGAGACAACACCGTCTACAACGCATTACGATCAATCTACGAAGACGCAATTTTTGTGGGAGAAATCTCTCAATTATGGCCAGACCTTCCTCTTATAGCCAACCTACGCTGTGGCCTCTGGTACTCTCCAAAGTTCCATTCTACCTGTTACTTCAAATCCACTGATGGTCACACCAACAATTGGTCCTTCAATACCTCTCGCCTTAATCTCCATGTTGCTCTTCTTTCTGGCAAGTCCTATTAATAATATTTTTCTATGTGGGTTTTTTGTTATTTTTGTAGCTGATACTGAATTTTTGGGTTATTGTTAAATTGGTTAGGACAGAAAGGAGGATGTATTGTCGTGGATGCTACTCGGAAAGGGAAGAGGTTTCCTGATAGCATGTCCAAAACAATACCCATTTGGACGTGCGTTTTGAACCGTGCTATTCTTAATTATAGAAACAAAATGCTTGATTCTGGTTTGTTGATGAATGAGGTGAGCTTTTTCTTTGTTGTTTATATGTTTTAACTTAATTCGATCATACTTACGTTTGTTTTTAAATGTTGTCTTGGTGTATTTATGGCTCATTGCAAGTTATATTTCAGAGTAAATTTTATTGCTTTATGATGTTAAGATGGATTCCTTTGTGTTGTTCTCTTTCTTCTATTGTGCATTTGTGACCAAATCGCTCGTTTCAGGAGGTGGTGGATAATTCTTATTGTGCTGAAGATGTAAAACTAAAAAATCATAATTGGGATTGCTCTTTGCATTTACCACTTTGGGTTCCAGATACAGAGAAAGCTGCAATCGAGGAACGTGTAGAAAAATGGACTAAACAGTTGGAAACAAGTGGAGCTGATATTGCATCTATTTCTTCCTGCTTGAAAAAGCCTCTACGCCCTTTATGGATATCACAAAAGACTGTAATCTGGTTAAATGAAGTGCCTGATCATAATCAGTGGGATTTCACTCCTATTATACTTGTTTCGGCTTCTTCTTCAAGTGATGTTTTTCGAAATAAGACTACCTCAGAGTTTAGTTGGAATTATATTCCAGGAGCTGGAGATGATGAGGAAAGTTGGGCAAGGGGTTTGACACCCACCCATTTCTGGAGTCATGTGAATGATCTTATTAGTTCAGGACCTGATCTTTGTAACCAAAAGGTAGCTGATATAGTTGAAAAGGATAGAGTATATCGTGCTCATAGGGGAGAGTATGCTCCTCAAGTTACTGTCAAGAATCCGAAGATTGCTGATGATGTTGCTGATGTTTCTACTGTAGAACTCTCATTAGCTTCAAATATGCACAATGATGATACTGCTTTACAGCTGTCGAATGATTATGGTACAACATTTTGGATAGGATCAACCAATCTTGCTGTAGGAACAACTAAACATGGTACGCTTTCTATTTGATTTTTTTTTTAATTTGGTATCTTAATATGCTAATTCAACATACTATCCTCTTCTAATAATATTCCATTTGATTTCCAGAAATTTAGGATTCATTATTTTGAAACCGCTATTTTATTCCTGTTGTCTGTGTCTTGTCTCATTTTACAAACAGAAAATATTTGAGCAGTAAAGAATATGTGTTCTTTTCTATTCATTATTTTTTTATGAATCTTTTCTCACTAGTATTTGTTGTAGAGAATGTCTAAAAGGTAAAAAGAAAAGGAAAAAAATATGCCAATTAGGAATTGAACTCTCTTTAACTAGACCTGGTACAGATCAGATTTTGTTGCATTGACTTCAAAACAAAAGGTTTTAGCAAAGCCTGTTTTTTTCTTATGAAGAACCTGGTTTATCTGTAAATATCTAAAGAACATAATTTCTTTTAGTTTACTATTTTTTTCTTTTCCTTTTTACTCAAATAGCTTAATGAAATATAAAAACGGTACATTATCCCCAGTTTAATCTTCATATTTGATATTATGAAAACACAGAGAAATCCGATCATGAATGCTTAAAACCCTTACAGGCCTTATGATGTGGAATCTTAAATTCCAAAATAGGCTCATTTTCTTATCTATCAAGTAATTGATTTATTACGCAACCTTTCCAAAGCACAACATGATATTTCTCACATTTGCACTGTATATCATGAGCAAAATTTTCTTTTCAATGCATTTTGAGTACTGTTTTGCAGTCATTTTTTTGGTCCATTGACCTTTGGAAAGTATTTTTTTTTTACTTGAATTATCTATTACTTTCATAAGATGGTTCTGTTCTATATGAATATAGGTCTATAACATTTTTCCTCAATAATCTGAAGAAGCTTATCCACTGTTCAGTACATCCCATTCTTGGTGGCGTACTATGTTGGCATGCCTCTGCTGAATACTATGAATTTGCATTCTGAACACCTTTATCTTTTATTTGGTACAAACTCATGTTTCTAGATTACTGGTTTATCAAATTCTTTTTAGTTATTCAGTTTTTTCTTTGGATTTTCATGTTCATGAATTGAGGAAAGACTTTCCTTATTTATATTGTGTCGAGAGGAGTTTAGTTGGTCATAAATATGGAATCTATTAAACTGATTCTGTATGAATAAGAGTATTGTCATATTGTCACTTGGACAATGTCATTGGCAGAGGGCATTGCTTGTCTTTGATGATGATGATGGTAATGGAGTTGTTGAGGTTGCTTTAGTAGTGAAGTTGGTATATGTTTCAGGTGCTAGTCTATGGTATGGGTGGTTCTTGTCATTTTGAAGACTTTGGTGGTTTTCGAGGTGCGGAAGGAGGTGATTTGCATGATTTATGATACTCAAGTGTATATTGTTTTGGGGAAAGTATATTAAAGTGCCTGCAATATGGTGTTGTTATTTCTATGGCTATGAGAATATGTAAAGCACTATAGTATTGTAGGCAGCATGATTAAGTGGGAGATAAAGTCATTCAAGCCATGATACATGATTATCCATTTTATTTCTCTTCTTCTTACACTTTTTTTTGTGTTTACCTGTTGATGCAGCTGCACTTATGTCTAATGTTGATTGTATTTTGAACTGTGATAAAGAATCAGTCTCTATCAATCTTCCAGATTCAGAAGCCCATTTGCATCTTCCTATGGTGGTGAGTAAAAAGAATTGTTTACAAGATTTAACCATTTTCTGGAACCACTATTCTCTTATATGAATGTTATCTTACTAAATTTGAGTTTATTTTTTTTCCAGAGCTCGAAATTGGACAGGTTTTCCTTGTTCAACAATCTTTCAGCTGCAGTGAACTTTGCAAAATTGAACCTTAGAAAAGCACATAGACTTCTAGTTTGTTGCCGTAGTGGTAAGGATCCCTAAATGAAACCTTGCCTAGTGATGATGTTTATTGAATATGCGTAGTGACAGATTTGTTTGGGGTTTTTTTAGCTCATTTTGGTCTTATGTTTTAGAATTACCATTTTGCCGATTTATGAATTTAAAAAACAGAGAATACACAAGCACGCGTGATTGTCCTTTTAATGGCTATGTTATGGATTTGTTAGAGAAATGGAGTAATATATATATATATATATATATATATATATATGTTCTCTTTTTGTGAAACCACAGAAACTGTTAGATGACTGCTAATATGTCATTACTTTTTGTTTCCAGGTGAAGATATTAGCGTGTGTATTTGTCTAGCAATTTTGACATCATTATTCGATGATAAAGGTATGATGCCTGCATATTGCATTGAGACTGTGCCATTCCTGGCACTCAGAAAAGATAAATTATATACCGGAAGAAATTATTTATTTATTATCTTGTTTGGTTTTTGAAGATATGCTAGTGCTTTCCCAGTATATATTTTGTTTGGCCTCTCATTCTCATTTTGTTGGCATCAACCCTTCTTTGATCATTGCCAAATAATTTAAGATGTACGTTTTCTTGTAATTCTCATTTTCTGATGTTTGGCCTTTGGATCAGGAACTTTTGACGATGGAAGATCTTTCAGTGAAACAAGTATTACGAAATCGGAGATGCGGCGTCGACTTGTATTTGTCTGTAGATTTGCAATAACTGCTCGACCATCAAGAGGAAATTTGAAACAGGTTTTCGGTTTTCTTACTGGAGGAAGTGTAGCTTCTGCCTGACCATTACTCTCCAATCTAACATTGTTCAACTGCTTGTAGACTGGCATTACCGCATAAGCAATAGCTTAGGACACTCCTGGAAAATCCACGGCCGTGCATCTTATAACAATGAGCAAGTCTTCTGAAATGTTCAAAACAGCATGCACTGTAAAACTGAGTCAAAACTCTTTTTGTTTCTCTCATGATATATAAGACTTCAATCCAATCGGTTTGTCAATTTCTCTCATACATTAATCAGCACAAGGTCAAACTTTCTGCTGATTTAGGATTGCATTGCTCTATTGTTTGCTAATCACCATTTCTTTCTGCCGAGTGCTCATGCCTGACCCTGACATGAGACTAGAATAGTGATTGAAAAGCGTTTCATGGGTGATAATTTGGTAATCCGTGGCAACCTTAATCTACATGCAGTAGTTGGGCCCAGTCCATTGCTTCGCCCAACGCTAGGTTTTCTCAAAGTTAAAGTCTCTAGCGCAAGCACACACAAAGTAATATGTTTCTCAGGCGATCACAACTAGCTTTTCATGGATCAAGTCCGGGTTATACTAGTATCTAGACAGTGGTGAAGATGGAATTTTTTTGTTAGATGGACCAATGATTATATGGAGATGACAAAAATCATTCATACACACAGGTATGCAATTGGAAGTAAAAGCCGTGAAATTTGGACATAAAAAGTAGCCTCTTTTTCCTTCTCCCATTCAAAAAGGGCTACTTTAAATGCACATTTAAGGAACTTTGATGAAACAATCATTCAAACTCAGAGCTTTTCAGCAATGGTTAGTTTTCTTACAAGACTGGTTACTTTTTGAAGGAATGAATGGTGATATCTGTGTGTACTAACGACAACAAATGTATTCTGGTATGGACTAGTGCGGTGTGCTGTTCAAACAGATGGGGTGCACCCCAATTTTATTTCATCCCCCCCCTGCTGTTCTAACAGCGAAAGGATCTTTCTTCAAAGCTCAAATGCTTCTTTATAGATGGACAGATATTAGGCTTTACAGCAACAAAAGCAAGCTTTTAAAGATGTATGCTTGCTAAAGTTAATAGTATATGTGATCGTGGCTGGCGTCTCCATGGATTTTTTTGCATGGCCAGATAGTTAGAAAACACATCACAAGTGGGGATTATGATACGAAAACAAAATAAGAAAGCAGAATGGTGGCCCTCTATTATTTAATTTTCTTACTTGACGTTTCTTGCTTTCCATTAATCACAAAGTTATCTATTTCGTTTTATTTCGGCTGACATGTTTAGTACCAATCAAAAAACAAAACAAAACAGCATCGCTCGGTTTATATTCTAGTCCATTCCGGATTTTTCAGTCAAATATTAGCCGAAATGTTCTGGTTTCATTCTGCATGTCCCGTTTCGGCCAAATAGTTTTTTTTTTAAATAATAAATAATTTTACAATATCAATCATATCTCTTAATCCGACTGTTAGATTGAGATGAAATTTTACAAAGAGTCTCTTGACATATTTACATATATTATGTTAAAATTTCAGAGCAATCAAAGATTGTAATGACCTTACGATATTGATGATGACATTCTCGTAATATTATACATGTTCACATGTTCATAATTTTGTTCAGAAAAAATATTTTATTGTGTCTTTATTTTACATTAAATTGAACAATTGTAAATAATTTTATTTTTGGATTTGAACTATTTTTCTTGAATTAATATATATAATTATATATATACATAAATAGTACAACCCTAAAACGGCATGCCAAAACACTCTGAAACCAAAACATTATGTTTCAATTGAAAAAATGAATTAGCAACCAAAATGGTATTGACAACCAAAATGTTCACATGTTCATAATTTTGTTCAGAAAAAACATTTTCTTATGTCTTTTTTTAGATTAAATTGCACAATTGTAAATAATTTTATTTTTGGATTTGAACTAATTTTTTTTGAATTAATATATTTAATTATATATATACATAAACAGTACAACCCCGAAACGGCGTAAAACACTCCGAAACCGAAATATTCTGTTTCAATTGAAAAAATGAATTAGCAACCAAAATGGTATTCACAACCAAAATGTTCACATGTTCATAATTTTGTTCAGAAAAAACATTTTATTGTGTCCTTTTTTAGATTAA